>JAXQQM020078808.1:0-164437 GCA_034641835.2 Pinus albicaulis
ATGTAATAATAGGAAAAATGGCAAGAATGGGAAGGGTGATGCAAATAAATCCAACGAACAGGTTGTAGAGGGGCCAAAGGATAAAAAGAAAGTGAATTTTCCATGTAAGTTATGTGTTGGAGACCATCTTACGCACCTTTGCCCTAAAATTCAGGATGCGCAGCGCTTGTTAGCTCAGCAGGGTTCTTCCAGTTCCGAGGCTGTGTTGACAAACCCTTTTCCCCAAGGGCAACAATTAGTTGTTGGCACGAATCTAAATACTGGGGCCTCCTCTGTTCATATAAATGCAATTTCATCCTCCAAGGCTCCTATTCGAAGAGAGTTCTTTCGAACTCATTATTTTTCGGACCCTTGGACCTTACCTTCCCCTACTGCCACATTAGCGGAAGGTCAAGTGGGTGGAATGGCATTTCCGATGTCTACAACTGAGATTGCCTATCAGTCTATTGTTGACTCTGCAGAGTCCATTCCAGCTCCTATTTCTTCGGAGGAATTGGATGGCGATGTGGCTCCGGCTTGGACACTTAATTCTTCTTCTGCCCAGGATTTCCTTGATACCACTCTTCCATCTGAAGAGGCCATCCTAGAAGCTATGAATGGTATAGATAGACCATGGGATGAATTGCATCATCGGTCTTACTTTTTACCTGATTTGAGCGAAATTGAATGTAGTTTTCCAAGTCCTCCATCTCCTGGTCCTGTTCACCCAGTCTTGAACCCTTTAGCACCAACACAGGTATATGCTGAAGGGAACATGGTTGTGATTTCTCCAACTATCCCGGTGAACATCTCCAGGGATCCCAATGTTATCGAGAATATCTTCATTGGAGTGGAATTTTCCCCTGAAGAAATTCAAATTTACACCGATCTCTTTAAGGAATTTAGAGATGTTTTCTCTTGGTCTTATGAGGAAATCCCTAGCATAGATCCATCTATTGTTCAGCATGAGATCAAGACTTACGAAAACGCTAAGCCTGTAAGGCAAAAGCTTCGTCCGGTCAATCCTAGGAAGGTTGTAGCTATCAAAGCCGAGGTGGAGAAGCTGCTTAAGGCAGGATTTATATATCCAGTTCCTTTGACGGAGTGGGTTTCGAATCCTGTTCCTGTGGATAAAAAGCAAGGGACAATTCGAGTTTGCATTGACTTCAGAGACTTTAATAAGAATGTCCGAAAGATAATTACCCCACGCCATTTATAGATCAAATTATTGACGAGTGTGCCGGTAATGATATTTTCTCCTTCATGGATGGTTTCTTCGGATATAATCAAATTACTATCCGTTTTGAAGATCAACATAAGACTGCCTTTATTTGTCCCTGGGGTACTTTTGCTTACAAGAAGATGCCTTTTGGTCTTAAAAATGCTGGGGCTACCTTCCAGTGGGCCATTTCATATGCCTTCCACGACATCAAACATATTATCGAGGCATATCTGGATGATTTAGCTGCTTGTTCTCAAAAGAGAAAGGATCATCCTGCTCACCTCCGTCAAATATTTGAACGGTGTCGTTTCTATAAGATTAGATTGAATCCAAACAAGTGCGTTTTCGCGGTTACATCTGGTCAGTTATTGGGATTTATTGTGTCTTCGGAAGGGATAAGGGTAGATCCCTTCAAGGTTGAGGCAATACTTCAGTTGTCTCCCCCATCTTCTATTCGTCAACTTCAAAGTATACAAGGAAAAGCTAATTTTCTTCGGAGATTTATCGTAAATTATGCTGAAGTTACTAAGAGATTTATGAGGTTGTTGAAGAAAGGAGTTCCATTCTTTTGGGACGACTTCGCTCAGTGCTCATTTGATGCTTTGAAAAAGGCATTGACCTCTGCTCCTTTATTGAGTCTGTTGGGGTTCCCATGTTTTGGCCAGGTTGACAGAGACCAAAAGATGAGACAACATAGAACCACTTTGAGACCTTAGGATCTAGCCCTCCTAGGTCCAGAGAGGGATCTCTCTATGATTATCAAAGGATATATGTCTTTGAAGTTCTCAATTGTGATTTTAGGCTAGTTATAGGCTCAAGGTTGTTTGTTTGATTGTATGAGTTTGGTTGTTGAGAATCAGGAAGGAAGATTTCACCATGAGACAAGGATGGGTAAAGAAGGAAGCTAGGCAAGGATAGATAACTCAGGGAACATCAAGGCCATTGGGCAATGGAGTCAAGAAAGGATTTACTTATGTTCAATGTGTAAGCTTCAGTTGGGCTAGTCATCTAGAGCATTTGGATCTCAAAGACTGATTGGTGGGATGGAACACTAAGGAATGAGAATGAAGGATGGAAAACTATCTGATTCCGTCTATAGATTAAGCCAGAGGTCATTTAACTCCAGGCCTGCTTGGACAAAACCATAGGCAACACAAGGGGTCTTGAAAAGGTTTGTATGGAAGGGAAGGTTATGAAGAGGCAGCGACAGGCTTTACACCTCCCAATGTTCCTAACCTCTTTCAATTAAATCTTAACAAAGACATCTGAACACTGATTCTATCAACTTGCACATCAGAGAGCAGGCAATAATCATCCACTACACTGGTTTAGTCAATTAAAAACAATATTCAGATACACATATGAGTAGAAAAAATTAAAGACTGAGAGAGCTGGGACATAAGGTACCTAACAAGGGTAAATCTTATGTCATGCGTTCAGATGTCAGTCAGAAGAACATGAAATGAAATGGAAATAAACACAGAGATAAGAAAAACATCACCAACTGCTGTAGATCAGGATCCAATGAAAACTGCTTATCATGTTAAACACAACACCAATCAGGTACATCATTGCCCAAAGCTTTTACATTCAGCCTGAATACATCATATTTCTCAGCCTGTCATACAACTATTACAAAGGAAACTTGGCTCGGGACCAAAATGATTGCAATTCACTGATAATGCAACAATAACCATTACAATGATATCCCTCTGTGCTTTATAGTAGAAGAGACACAGAGGACCGACTGAGGAGGTAGGTGAATTTTAAATGTTACATTTAAACACAACAATGAATGCAGGGCCGAGACCCATTCTGCTTAATGCACTGTATATTTAATTTTTGTCACCTTCCTCGTGAAAGAAAGATCTGCGTCGGATATGATTTGACCCTTTGGATGTAGTACTCCAGGTGATTTGATCCAAATAAAAGAACTTGCTGAGAAGTTTGCCTCATGGATGTTAGATCATTTTGAACTATAGCTGGGATGAGAAATTCCTTCAAGGACACAGCGCATAATAAAGACTGTATGGGAGACCTGTCCTTTATGGAAAAACATTCTGCTGATAAGAAAACCTTGATATTGCCTCTTATTGATGTTCAGGATCCCCAGAATCGATCCTTGGGGTCTTCAAAATGATGCTTTGCCTCTTTAAACCTCTGTTTCAGGGCTCAAGATCTTCGTTGACGCCCACTAATCCCTCTGCTCTGTACTGAAAATCCTTGCTGCTTCATTACTGCCTCTGTCAAGTTAGCTCAATCTTTAAATGGCGCCGGAAGGATTTCGGCGTTTGAACTCTGCTCTCCATTAATGTGAGTCCTGACGGCCCCATTCCTTGACTTTCCTGATGGCATCAGCTCATTAGATTTGATCCTGACTACGCCGCTTGCCATCGAGGTAGTACATTGAATAGCGGCGGTCCCATCCTCTAGAAACTCTGCAACACAGCGAACTTATGAAGAAAACAGTGGACGGAGCGATGAATGCAGGGTGAACGAGATGGTGGTGCGGCGGTGGCGGAAACAAAGCTTATTATGATGAAAATGCAGTGGAGTGGTGGAATGTGTAGACAATAGGGTTTGGTAGAAATATGCAGCGCATACCATTGGATTCAGGCCTGGAGATGGAGATCGACGGCGGAGATTGACCGGCGTAACAATATATGGAACTAACAAAGACAAACAAAATGCATGAAATGCGATGGGGATGAATGAAAGAGTGGGACCCAGCGGAGGCGGAGGGCGATTAGATCCTGACCGTTAGATCCCAGATCCGATGGACGGTTAGGATCAAATCGGAGGATCGCAATCGGGGGGGGGCAAGGGTGACACATTCAAAAAGTTCCGATTGCGATCGGGGCGATGTTGCGATTGAGCGATGACCATTGGATCATGTAACAGACGAACGACCAGGATTTAATCGGGAGACGGAAAGAGGGACTTGCGATTGTGATCGGGAAGGGCCTGCGATTAAGCGCTGACCGTCGATCTGGCAGGGATATCAACGATGGAGAGCACAATCGAAGGGGATCTGCGATTGGCGGAGGACCGTCGGATCAGCGGAAAAATGGACGGCGGGGATTAAATCGGAGGATCGCAATCGGAGCTGTTCCAATGTGACTTGCGATTGCGATCGGAAGGGGGGTTGCGATTGAGTGACAGTCGTTGGATCGTGCAACAGATGGATGGCTGGGATTGAATCGGCAGACAGCGGGGAAGGCTTGCGATTGGAGGAAATGGGAGTGCGATGGCCGTTGGATCTGCGAGAGGATGGACGGCTACGATGCAATTGGGGAATCACCATCGGGGCAACACAACTGGGGTTTGTGATTGAGCGATGGCCGTTAGATCTGAAGGCCAGATCAACGGCTCAGAATGGATCGGAGGATCGCAATCGGAGGTCAGAGCAGGAGGCTTGCGATCAATCGGAGGTTACGATGTGAATGTTGCAATTGGCGTTCTGCCGTCGGATCATCACAGAAGATCAACGGTGTAGGACACGCCGCGGGACTTAACGAGTTAAACAAATCGCATCGGGCTTTTGCGTTACAACAAAGTAATTTTCACCTGCCCGATCTTCCGATTGCGATTAGCGCTTGGGACTTAAGCGCTTGGTCCCAGCGCACGGGCATGTGTGGGAAGTGGTTAAGGGGCTGGCGGGAAAGGGGCTAAGCCCTATTACATGGTCAGAGAGTGGGTTTTTTACCCCTTTTAGTGGATTTTGGAGGTTGGGAAGGGGAACGATAAGGGGAAAAATGGGAAATAAAGAGTAAGGGAAGGACTTAAGGGGATTTTTTGGGGGGATTTGAGGGGTAAATGGGGAAATAGAAGGGGAGCCAAGGGGGGATAAAAGAGGCTAAATGAGGGTAAAAGAAAGGGAATTCAGATAAAGGGAAAGAGGGGGAATTGATGTATGTTGCAGGGGTAAAGGAAGGAATAATAGGCCCTTTTAGCAATTTACTAGCAGAGGGGGATTTGTATTAGGCACAGCAATTGAGAGACTTCAAGGGGGATGGATTTTCAGGGGAAAGGCATTCCTTGAAGACTCAACAATGATTTAGCCCCCTATTTGTTTGTCAAAAATTTCATAGGGGGGGCTAACAGTGGCTCCACATGGGGATGGCTTCTTCTTGAAGGAGTCAAGAATTCAGAAATTGATCTCTTGGTGTAGGCCAGATGCCTACTGCTATAAGCCATCTTTCTTCTTTCTTTAGATTAGCTGCCACAATATATCGGATACACAAATCAGCAAAAACATTTTCCCAACCAATCTACCTACCCAAACTAGAGTTCTAACAATTTTCCCTTGGGTGCATTTGAATTAGCAGACCCTTCACATTTTATTTTGCAAAACAAAAACAAACCTATTCTAATTCTACCCTTATTGCTCCATGAGGCCAGATTAGACTGTTGGCCTCATCTATTTCTCTACCTAATCTACTACCTGTTGGGATTAAACTGTCCAACAGGTTTCTTCACCTACATTCTAAGACGAGAAATTTAAACACAGCCAAGCCAGGATTAGACTGTCTAACTTGCTAGGCAAAAACTTGAAAAAAACAAAACTGAGAAGGCATGGAATTCTGCAACTGTGAAACATCCTTTTTTCTTTCTTGTGACTCAGGTTTTGAGCATATTTGAGTCACTTCTTTCCTTTGCTCCAACTCTGATTTTGGGCATATTAGAGCTGGATCTTCTTTCACTGTTAATCCAGATTTTGAGCTTGTAAGGACCAGCTATTATTCTTCCCTTTGGCTCAGATTTTGAGTTTATTAGAGCCAATCCTTTTGCCTCAGAGGTTCATGTTTTGAGCATGTCTGAACCTCTCCTTTCATTCTGTTTTTTTTTTTGGAACAATTTCTTCACTTTTTTGCTGAAAATGAAAATTTGCAATGGTATATACAATGGAAATGAAACTGGAAATGGAGAATTAGCAGAAATAGTGTTTAAGCATCCTGACATTGACAGGACCCCCAAGCAACTCGGAGCCATCAAGTTATTGCAAGAAAAACGCATTAGGACCCACAGTGGCTTGAATGATGAAGGGACCTTGCCATAAGCTGTCGAATTTGCCATGTTTGCCTTTATCCTCTCTTCTTGAATCCCACTTTAGGACCTTGTCCCCAACTTTGAAATTCGTTGCTTTGGTTCTTTTGTCAAACTGTCTCTTCATGTTTTCCTACACTCTGACAGCTCTGTCATAAACCTGCTCCCTTGTTTGCTGAAGATGGATTGTTTCATTAATTCTCGTTATCATGTTGTCTTCTTCTGATTGGATTTCTTGAATAAGCTTTACCACTGGTATCCCAAGGCTAGTAGGAAAAACTGGTTCTTTCCCATAAACCAGCTGGAAATGGGATATGCCAATAGATTTCTTTGTAGTGAGCCTGTCTGCCCACAAGGCATGTATCAACTTTTTATGCCAAGACCTTTTGTTCTCTTCCAGCAGCTTCTTAATGATTATAACCAGGATTTTATTTGATGATTCAGCTAAGCCATTACCCTGGGGGTAATAGGCAGTTGAATGTCCAAGTGCAATTCCGTACCTGTGACAGAAATCAATCATTCTTTTGGATCCGAAAGCAGCAGCATTGTCAGTGATTATTTTCCTTGGGCAACCAAACCGAGATAAGATGAAGTCTTCTAGGAACCTAATGATGACAGAATCAATGGCATTCCTAGTGGGTATGGCTTCAATCCACTTAGTGAAGTAATCAGTAGCAGTCAAGATCCATTTGTGTTGCCCAGAAGAAGAGGGGTGGATTTCTCCAATGAAGTCTAAGCCCCATTGCATGAAGGGACCTTCTATGGTGATAGGTTGCAGAGGGAGGGGGAGGAGCTTTCCTTTGCCCTCGAAAATTTGGCATTTGTGGCAGGTAAGGATTATTTTATGGACATCACTGAAGAGTGTAGGCCAATAGTAACCAGCCCTGAGTATCTTATTTGCAGTGGCCTTCCAACTCAGGTGGCCACCACACTCCCCAGCATGGAATTCTTGTTTGATTCTTTCAGCTTTAGTTTCAGACAAGCATTTCAGTAAAAGACCATTTGTATTTTTCCAATATAGACTGTCATTCGTAATGCAGTAATTTCGAGCTTTGAGTTTTATGAATCTAGCCTTTGTTTTGGACAGTTCTGGAGGGGCATTGAGGTGTATGAGCACGTAAAGGATATCAGTGTACCAAGGAGAGTTCTGAAACTTCTCCTCAACGGTCGGATGGGGTAATCCTTCCTGCTCATCCAGGGCATTCATCATGTTAATATCAAGGGCCTGTTGATTAGATTTAGCCATCAATTGGGCCAGGCCTTGGCCTTTGATCAGCTTGGTGGGTTTGATTTCAATGTCATATTCTAAAATCGTAGCAATCCATTTGCCCCTTTTCCCATCTGGGTCTTGGGACAGGATATCTTTGACCACTATATTTGGCACATAGGCAATAGTGTGAGAATGCAGAATGTACACCCTAAAGTCTTTTAAGGACTTAATCAGGGCATAGGCCTGCTTTTCCATGATGTTGTACTTTAAGGGTGCATCCCTTAAGGCTTTACTGAAGAATGCTATAGGCTGTTCATTACCTTCCGAATTTTTTTGCAGCAAAACTGCAGCTATCGTGTGTGGGGAAGCAAATGAAAAGATCAAAAAATCTTTTGAAAAGTCAGGGCTGATAAGGACAGGGGCTTGGGTGAGTGCAAGCTTTACTGACTCAAAATATTTTTTGGCTTCAACAATCCACTTGATTCCTGCATTTTTCTTCAGCATTTCAGTCATTTTCCTAAGATGCTCAGCAAGATTGGGGATAAATCTTCTAAGGAAATTGATCTTCCCAATAAAGGACTGTAGCTCCTTGATGTTTCTTGGATGTGAAATTTGAAGTATTCCCTCAACTCTCTGGGGTTCTATCCTAATCCCTTTCTCGGATATGATGTGGCCCAGAAGCTTACCTTCTTGCAGCCCAAAAACAGTGTTCTTAGGATTTAGGGACAGATCGTACCTTCTACATTTTTCAAAAACTTTCCTCAGATGTTTTAATTGTTCTTCTTCTGTTTTAGAAAAGACAGTTAAGTCATCCAAGTAGATAACTATAAAGTGTCCAATCTCATCTGAGAAAGCAATATCCATTGCTCTCTGGAAGGTAGCTCCAGCATTCATCAATCCAAAAGGCATTTTCACATACATGAAGGTGCCCCATGGAGTGGTGAAGGCTGTTTTGAGTTGATCTTATGGGAGTACCAGAACTTGGTTGTATCCTGAAAAACCATCGAGAAGGGAGATTCTTTTAGAGCCCACTACCTTCTGTAGGATATGCTCCATTCTAGGCAAAGGGTAGTTATCTTTCAGGGAGGCTCTATTGAGGTTTCTGAAGTCTATACACAATCTAATATCCCATGTTTTCTTCCTTACATCCACTAAGTTTGACACCCAATCAGAAAACCTTACAGGGACAATAATGCCTGCATCATACATCTTCTTAATTTCCTTTTCTACTGCAAGCAATTGTTTTGGATTAATTCTTCGAAGTTTTTGTCTAAAAGGCTTCTGATTTTCCTTTAGTGGTATCTTATGTTGTATAATGTTGGTGTCATAGGCCTTTAAGTCTTCATGGCTCCACGCAAACACATCAATGAATTCCTTAAACAAGTCAATGTATCTTTTCTTCATGTCTGCAGGTATAGACTTAGCTAGTTTTATCATTTTGGGTTTGTCTTCAGTGCCTATGTTGCATTCTTCTACATCTGATTCTGCATGTTCTATTATGGGATTTTTTGCAACATCATCGAAATCAAAGAGGTCCTCTAAGGGTGCTAAGCCTCTTGGTATGTTCTTGTCTTTGGCTTGCAGCACCTCCATTTCTTCTCTATCTGCGTTTTCACGTTTTATGGCTGAATCTCCAGTTTCTTCATAAAAAGAATTTATTTCTATACTACATGGTGTTTCTAGTTCATCTGGGGAATCCTCACTTGGGCAGCTATCATCAGATTTTGAGTCTGAATCAGAAAATTCAAACGCATTTCTGCCCATCAGGAAATCTCCAATCTGTTTGTCTCCTTCAAAGACCTGCCAGTATTTTTCATTGTCTGGCACTGCAGGCCTGAATTTAGTCTGAATGATGATTTGTTGGTCAACTGGGGCCTTAGGATAAGAGCTAGCTAGGCAGGCTAGTCCATTTGCAATAGCGTTTTGACCCCTAGGAATGGATACTAAATCATATTCGATGAACGTTTTCAGCAAATCTAGAGTATCATTTCTATATGCCCTAAGCCTGGGGTGTTTTGCCGAATACTCACCATTCATCTGTTTGATTACTAACTCAGAGTCTCCTCTCACGACTATCCTTCGGGCTCCTAATTTTTTCAACATATTTAAGCCCAAGATTAGAGCTTCATATTCTGCAATGTTATTCGTGCATTTGAAATGCAGATTGACAGCGTGGCTCTCTGCGTGGTCATTTTCGGCGTTACGCAGCCACACTCCTGCCCCAGCGCTTTTTCTAGTACATGACCCATCAAAGTTCATTTCCCACAGCGGTTCTTTGTTTACTTCCACTTCGCTTTCTCCCTTACAGCTGGGTTCGTCAGTAGGTTGAGTTGAGAGGTCTGTACTAGGTTGTAAACTATCTCATTGTTCGTAGAGGCCATAGATGTCAGGGAGGTGGTTAGCTTGTTGTTCTTGTTCTGTTTCTGTTTCACTTGGAGTGAGAGGTCCACTACAGATCCTACAGGCTTCATTTCTGATTTCCTCTTCGTTTTCAGTGTGCTGCCCATGGTTTTCCTGATCATATTCTTCCAGAGTGGCCATTATGTGAAGGTCCATAGGCTCGGTGTTCTCATTTGTATGCCTACTCTGGGACTCTGGTTCTTCTAAGGATTCGTCATTACAAAAGATGAAGGAGTCAAGGTCGGTATGCATAGAATATAATGGTTAATTTTCAGGTTTCTCGGGGCTACTGACTAGGAATTTCATTTGGGATTCTCTATATAGTCTTCTTGATTGGCCAAATATAGGGATAGTGGCATATGAGCCATCCATCTTCATGGTGCCTTGCAGCTTGGCTCCCCATGATCTAGATAATAACATGCCATACTTGGGTGGCACGTCTTCCACCACTACATCCATGACCATACATTTCGCAGGAATTTGAGTTAAGCTCACACATAAGTCTTTGATGAGGCCTAGGCATTTTACTCTACTCGAGTCAAATGAATACAAGTCTTTATAGGGTCTGGTGATTTCGAGGCCTAACTTCTCCATGACTACCTTAGGCATTAGATTGTGTGATGCACCGGAGTCATGCATGGCATTATGAAGGATCTTGTCATGAATGTTAAGACTGATATAAAAAGGTGGAACTACCCCTTCCTGAAATTTCCCCTCAATCTTGGGACTGAATAAGAGGGCAGGCTGATCATCACTCAAATTTATAGTGTCATTATTTATACTCAGATTTAATTCTTTCAAAATCTGGCCCTTATATATGTCCTGAGTGGCGAGCTCAGATAATGGTACAGAGATTTTGATTTTTGCAATCTCACTTTCTAAACTGAAAGTGGATTGATTCTTGGGAGTGTTCAACTCTGTTTTATTTGCAACTACCTTAGTAGTTGAATCAGTTTGTGTTTTCTCAGTATGTACATGTGTAGACACAGTTTTATCGAGAGCACTAACTGAGGTGCTAGTGCTACTGGTTGGTTGACTTTTTTTTTCATTGTTTCGGTTGCCTTTCTGTTGGTTTTTCTCAGAACTCTCAGCTGTTGATTTATCGTTTACAATGGTTGCTTTAGAAGATTTTTCAGGCCTCTTTTTGATGGTCACCTCAGGATTTTTGGTTTTGGAAGTGTCTTGGTTATTTTTGCTCCTGAGCCCATATTGTTCTCTGACCTGTAACATGGCATCTTGGTACCCAAGTCTGTACTCTTCAGTTTCTAATCTTTCCTCATCCCAATATGAAGATGAGGGTTGATCATCCTCTGAGTCACAGTTCAGAATTGAGTCCTCTGTTTCGAACATGTTTATCACATTCCCTTCAGACTCGTCTATGATTCCCTCATCCTCATCAAGAAAGTTTTAGAAAGGGGGAATGACTTGCTGATCTGACTCTTTCTGTATGTTGGGAGTGTTGTTGTTTCTTCTAAAGTTTTGGTTTTGGTTTTGATTTTGGTTCCTGTTCTGAGTGATAGCCATATTTTCGACCACTTGGCATAGCTTATCCAGATTCTTAGACAATCTGTCAATATTAGGATCTGAAGTGGAGGCTATAGTGTCATCCTTGTATGTTACTCTGTTCTCAGCTCTCAGTTTGGCCCTTTTTTCAATCAAATTTGCCTCTATGTTTACTGCCCCTTTCTGCATATCCTCCAACGTGGTATATTCTTTATCCCTAAGTTCATAGGCCATGTCAGCATCAAATCCATCAGGATATTTGGCCAGGGCCATACCCTGCGGAGGTTTCATGTGTGGGGGAAGAGCATTGTAAATACTGTTGAATCTAGTGGTGTAATCATGAACACTTTCCCCTACGTTCCTCTTAAGGGACATGTATTCTGCTAGGAGTTGGCGAAGGTTTGCTCTAGTTTCCCATTTGTTGATGAAAGTCTGGTATAAAGCAGGGAGATCTTGGATACTACTAGCAGGTAGGCTTTTAAACCACTTTTTAACCTCTCCCCCCAGGCTCTGCGCAAAAATTCTCATTTTGATTGTTTCATCATCAATTTCCATATAGTCAAAAGAGTCCTCCATTTTATCTACATGTTGTTGTGCTGTTGTGGGCTCTTTAGCAGGGAAGTGTGGGATTTTTGATTGATAATCATCTGGTAAGGGTAGTAAAGGCTGAGGTAAAACTAGAGGTGCATACCAGGCTACCATGATGGTGTTCTGTTGGGGTATAGGGTTGGCTTGAGCAGCTGGTAGTTTGATGACAGGGATGGTAGGACCAGCAGAAGTCTGTTGAGCAGATCTAGGGTGAGAAAGCCCCAAGTTTTGGAGAAAGTGGAGATCAGGTGGTGTGGAAGGAGGGGTTTCACTGTCCTCAGGGTTCGGCTGGTCTGAAACACTGCATGACCTAGTTCTAGGTAATCTATTTTGAAGGTCTAGGTCGAAGAAAGGGTCTAATAGAGCTACAAGATCTTCTGGTGCAGAATTGGCTCTATGAATGTTGCTGGAAATAGTTGATCTCCTACTCACAGGTGTTCTTTTAAGGATTTTTTCAGGATTATCAACTGTTTCAGGTGGGTTTGGATCAGGGAAAGCTCTTGTATGAATGGTTCTGTGAGCCAGAGTGCTGTTTATCAGCCAAGCAGCTTAGCCCTACTTGTTATTTCTATTGTGGTTAATGTTGTCTTGGGAACTGGCCTCCCTGTGGAGTCTTCATTATTATTTGGGACTGGTCTCCCAGTGGATTCTGATGTGAAACCGAGATAATTAGCAGGTCTACTGATCACCAGTGGAGTCTTTAACGTTTAGGAACGATGGAGTCGCCAGGTGGAGGGTTTAGGATGATTCTAGGGTACACTGTCCACCACAGTGCTCAGGCACTATCACCTTTCATGAATCTCCTCTAAAGCAACAAGCTCCAACCAGAGATTGACTAGGAGGGCATTTACCAGATATGTCACCCTTGAAGAGAGGATGAGATCTGGAGGCTACCTGGCCTTATCCAGGCTCTGTCTAAGAGTATGGTGGATACTCAATAATGGAGGCTGATTCAAGAAAGGTGTGACTTACCGTCAACCTAGCCAGAGTTATAAGTTTATGAGGTTTAAAGAGTGTTTAAGACGAAATGTACTCAGAATTCCCCAGTATGGTCGCCATTATGTTGGGGTTCCCATGTTTTGGCCAGGTTGACAGAGACCAAAAGATGAGACAACATAGAACCACTTTCAGACCTTAGGATCTAGCCCTCCTAGGTCCAGAGAGGGATCTCTCTATGATTATCAAAGTATATATGTCTTTGAAGTTCTCAATTTTGATTTTAGGCTAGTTATAGGCTCAAGGTTGTTTGTTTGATTGTATGAGTTTGTTTGTTGAGAATCAGGAAGGAAGGTTTCACCATGAGACAAGGATGGGTAAAGAAGGAAGTTAGGCAAGGAGAGATAACTCAGGGAACATCAAGGCCATTGGGCAATGGAGTCAAGAAAGGATTTACTTATGTTCAATGTGTAAGCTTCAGTTGGGCTAGTCATCTAGAGCATTTGGATCTCAAAGATTGATTGGTGGGATGGAACATTAAGGAATGAGAATGAAGGATGGAGAACCATCTGATTCTGTCTATAGATCAGGCCAGAGGTCATTTAACTCCAGGCCTGCTTGGACAAAACCATAGGCAAGACAAGGGATCTTGAAAAGGTTTATATGGAAGGGATAGGTTATGAAGAGGCAGAGACATGCTTCTACACCTCCCAATGTTCCTAACCTCTTTCAATTAAGTCTTAAAAAAAACATCTGAACATTGATTCTATTAACTTGCACATCAGAGAGCAGGAAATAATCATCCACTACACTGGTTTAGTCAATTAAAAACAATATTCAGATACACATATGAGCAGAAAACATTAAAGACTGAGAGAGCTGGGACATAAGGTACCTAGCAAGGGTAAATCTTATGTCATGCATTCAGATGTCAGTCAGAAGAACATGAAATGAAATGGAAATAAACACAGAGATAAGAAAAACATCACCAACTGCTATAGATCAGGATCCAATGAAAATTGCTTATCATGTTAAACACAACACCAATTAGGTACATCACTGCCCAAAGCTTTTACATTAAGCCTGAATACATCATATTTCTCAGCCTGTCATACAACTATTACACAGGAAACTTGGCTTGGGACCAAAATGCTTGCAATTCACTGATAATGAAACAACAACCATTACAATGATATCCCTCTGTGCTTTATAGCAGAAGAGACACAGAGGACCGACTGAGGAGGTAGGTGAATTTTAAATGTTACATTTAAACACAACAATGAATGCAGGGCCGAGACCCATTCTGCTTAATGCACTGTATATTTAATTTTTGTCACCTTCCTCATGAAAGAAAGATCTGCTTCGGATATGATTTGACCCTTTGCCTGTAGTACTCCAGGTGATTTGATCCAAATAAAAGAACTTGCTGAGAAGTATGCCTCATGGATGTTAGATCATTTTGAACTATAGCTAGGACAAGAAATTCCTTCAAGGACATGGCGCATAATAAAGACTGTATGGGAGAGCTCTCCTTTATGGAAAAACATTCTGTTGACAAGAAAACCTTGATATTACCTCTTATTGATGTTCAGGATCTCCAGAATCGATCCTCAGGGTCTTCAAAATGATGCTTTGCCTCTTTAAACCTCTGTTTCAGGGCTCAAGATCTTCGTTGACGCGCACTAATCCCTCTGCTCTGTACTAAAAATCCTTGCTGCTTCATTAATGCCTCTGTCAAGTTAGCTCGATCTTTAAATGGCGCCGGAAGGATTTCAGCGTTTGAACTCTGCTCTCCATTAATGTCAGTCCTGACGGCCCCATTCCTTGACTTTCTTGATGGTACCGGCTCATTAGATTTGATCCTGACTGCGCCGCTTGCCATCGAGGTAGTACATTGAACAACGGCGGTCCCATCCTCTAGAAACTCTGCAACACAGCGAACTTATGAAGAAAACAATGGACGGAGCGATGAATGCAGGGTGAACGAGATGGTGGTGCGACGGTGGCGGAAACAAAGCTTATTATGATGAAAATGCAGTGGAGTGGTGGAATGTGTAGACAATAGGGTTTGGTAGAAATATGCAGCGCATACCGTTGGATTCAGGCCTGGAGATGGAGATCGACGGCGGAGATTGACCGGCGTAACAATATATGGAACTAACAAAGACAAACAAAATGCATGAAATGCGACGGGGATGAATGAAAGAGTGGGACCCAGTGGAGGCGGAGGGTGATTAGATCCTGACCGTTAGATCCCAGATCCAATGGACGGTTAGGATCAAATCGGAGGATCGCAATCAAGGGGGGGGGGGGCAAGGGTGACACATTCAAAAAGTTTCGATTGCGATCGGGGCGATGTTGCGATTGAGCGATGACCGTTGGATCATGTAACAGACAGACGGCCAGGATTTAATCGGGAGACAAAAATAGGGACTTGCGATTACGATCGGGAAGGGTCTGCGATTGAGCGCTGACCGTCGATCTGGCAGGGAAATCAACGGTGGAGAGCACAATCGGAGGGGATCTGCGATTGGCGGAGGACCGTCGGATCAGCGGAAAAATGGACGGCGGGGATTAAATCGGAGGATCGCAATCGGAGTTGTTCCAATGTGACTTGCGATTGCGATCGGAAGGGGGGTTGCGATTGAGCGACAGCCGTTGGATCGCACAACAGATGGACAGCTGGGATTGAATCGGCAGACAGCGGGGAAGGCTTGCGATTGGAGGAAATGGGAGTGCGATGGCCGCCAGATCTGCGGGAGGATGGATGGCTACGATGCAATCAGGGAATCACCATCAAGGCAACACAACTGGGGTTTGCGATTGAGCACTAGCCGTTAGATCTGAAGGCCAGATCAACGGCTCAGAATGGAGCAGAGGATCGCAATCGGAGGTCGGAGCGGGAGGCTTGCGATCAATCAGAGGTTACGATGTGAATGTTGTGATTGGCGTTCTGCCATCGGATCATCGCAGAAGATCAACGGTGTAGGACACGCCGCGGGACTTAACGAGTTAAACAAATCGCATTGGGCTTTTGCGTTATAACAAAGGAATCTGCACCCGCCCGATCTTCCGATTGCGATTAGCGCCTGGGACTTAAGCGCTTGGTCCCAGCGCACGGGCATGTGTGGGAAGTGGTTAACGGGCTGGCGGGAAAAGGGCTAAGCCCTATTACATGGTCAGAAAGTGGGTTTTTTACCCCTTTTAGTGGATTTTGGAGGTTGGGAAGGGGAACGATAAGGGGATAAATGGGAAATAAAGAGTAAGGGAAGGACTTAAGGGGATTTTTTGGGGGGATTTGAGGGGTAAAAGGGGAAATAGAAGGGGGAGCCAAGGGGGATAAAAGAGGCTGAACGAGGGTAACAGAAAGGGAATTTGGACAAAGGGAAAAAGGGGGAAATGATGTATGTTGTAGGGGTAAAGGAAGGAATGACAGGCCCTTTTTAGCAGTTTACTAGCAGAGGTGGATTTGTATTAGGCACATCAATTGAGAGACTTCAAGGAGGACGGATTTTCAGGGGAAAGGCATTCCTTGAAGACTCAACAGTGATTTAGCCCCCTATTTGTTTGTCAAAAATTTCATAGGGGGGGCTAACGAGTCCACCCGATTATAGCAGGGATTTCCTTTTGTATCTAGCAGCAGCAGAATCTACTATTGGTATGGTTATGGTTCAGGAGGATGATGCTCTTGCAGAGCATGTTATATACTATCTTAGTTGAGGCTTGGTAGGACCTGAACTCCGATATACTCCGATAGAAAAGCTAGCTTTAGCAGCTGTCCATGCTGTGTAGCGACTCCGACATTACATTCTTCTACGTAAAACCTATGTTTTGGCAGCAGCCAATCCATTTCAGTTTGTTCTCAGTAGGCGAGTGATTGGGGGAAAATAAAATAGATGGATTGTGATTTTGCAATCATTTGACCTTGTGTTTATGTCTGCCAAGTCCAAGAAATCATTGGTTTTCACGGAATTGATCTCCGAGTTTCCCTGTGGAGATGAGATAGTTTATGATGAATCCTTCCCGGATGAATATTTATTTCTTATCTCTCCATAGAATCCTTGGTATGGAGATATCATTGTGTATCTTCAGACTGCGAAGTTTCCCTCTACTTTTTCGAAAGATGAGCGTCGTAAGTTGTGTCACTTAGCAAAAAATTATTTGATTATCGGTGAAGCTTTATACCGTCGAGGGGTTGGTTCGATCCTAAGACGTTGCTTAACTCTCGAAGAAGCCGAGGCTGTGCTGAATGATTCCCATAGTGGAGCTTGTGGTGGTAATTTATCTAGGCTTGCTACAACCCAAAAAATCTTGCGTGCTGGATACTTTTGGCCTTCGATTTTCAAAGATTATGTTGAAGCGGTCAAAAGGTGTCATCAATGTCAAGTCTATACTCGAAAAATGCGTGCTCATCCAGCTCTGCTTTTTTCGGTCATTACTGTTGGTCCCTTTACAAAGTGGGGCATTGATTATACTACTTGTGACCCGCCTTCGGCTAAAGGTCACAAGTACATTATCGTAGCAATAGACTACTTTACGAAGTGGGCTGAGGCTATGCCTACTTTTGGGAACGATGGTGCGACTGCAACTCTTTTCTTCTTCAACCAGGTTATCACTTGTTTTGGTATCCCTATAGAGATTGTCACTGATCATGGCAGTCATTTTCAGAATAGCATGATGGCTGAGTTGGCTCTCAAATTAGGTTTTCGGCAGGAGCATTCATCTCCGTATTATCCTTAGGCCAATGGGCAAGTTGAATCTGTGAACAAATCCTTGAAGACTATTCTTCAACGGACAATTAATAAAGCTCGATCCAACTGGAATATCATGCTATATCCTGCACTTTGGGCATACAAGACGTCAATGAAAACTCCAACTAGCTTTACTCCATTTCAGCTAGTTTACGGTCTGGAATCCATACTTCCCATTGAATGTGAGATTCCCTCCCTTAAGTTAGCTATTGAACTTCTTCCTGACACTTCGAGTCTTGAAGAACATCTCCTTCGTCTGGAACATCTTGATGAGCAGCGTCGAGATGCTGCCACGATGAATGAAGCACATAAGAACCGAGTTAAAGTTCAGTACGATAAGGTGGTAAAACCTAGGGTGTTCTTGGAAGGCAACCTTGTTTTGGTCTATGCCCAAGAGAAAGATGCCCTGGGGGCAGGCAAGTTCAAATCTATGTGGTATGGCCCCTTTATCATAAAAAAAGTCCTTAAGAAAGGAGAGTATACCTTGGTTGATTTCGAAGGAAACGAGTTGCCAGAGCCCAGAAATGGGCTCTGTTTGAAGAAGTATTATGCCTAGGCTTTGGCCTGGCATTGTGCTTTTGTACATAGTAGTTTTTTTTTTAATCTGGTTTTTGGGTTTTGGTGTGGTGGTGATGTTTTTGATCTGCTTTGGCAGGTTGTGTCGAATATCATGAGTCATTACGGTTTCGCCGATGGTGCTAGTCGACATACCCGGAACTTGGCTTCTGCAGCTTGGGTGCTTCATCATCCATCCAGTCAGCTGTTAGTATCAAGACGGGTCTGCATTGGTCCTGCTTCCAATAATACCGTAGAATACACTGCAGTTATTTATCTACTCTCCGAGGCAATATCTTTAGGTGTTGATTCGTTAGTAGTTTTCTTGGACTCTCAGCTGGTGGTGTCACAGTTGAACAATACTTATCGGGTTCGAGATCCATTTTTATTCCGGTTGTTTTTGAGGGTACATTTGTTACAAAGATCATTCCAATTTTTAACATTCATTCATATTCCTCATGCAAACAATTGTATGGCTGACTCATTAGCTAATCAAGCAATTGATTGGCACATTAATCATTCAATACATTAAAATTTAATCATCAGAAACATCATTCATTTTTACACATTTGTTTCATCACATCATAACTCGCTGTATATATATCGTCAGAATGTTCAAAAACTTTACAAAATTTGGATCCAAAAAGTCATACAAAATTTGGGCTTATGCCCGATCATGTTCAAAAAATATACAGTCATCTGGTAATCACATATATCTACTCCTGGGGTCCCTGCCCAAGATTTTTGTTCCTATAGAACACAAACGTGGTAGCGACTCGGTGGAATAATCTAACCTAGTCACGTGGTACTCCTACCACTCGTCTCTGGATGGCCTCGGGCAAGTCTTCCACTGCAGCCATAGGCACTTGGCAGGTCAACCCCTCCAAATTCCTCTGTACAGCATGGAGTGTCCTGTCTGAGTCTACTGGATCCGCCTCGCCTCTACGACGCTTATGTCATGGGTAGCCCTCAGGACGGACTGGTCCAATATTTGCATCATGATCATTATAATATTGTCAGACATTTTGAATCCAATCAAAAACATTTTCATTTTTTCACATATTTTGAAAAAATCCAAAAAAATCATATAATCAAAAATTGGTATCTTACCTAGGGCACCCCATGCCGCACCTAGTAGAAGGATGAGGTCTGGATCACCTCGGAAATCCATCCTAGCATACGGGTAGTCCTCCACTGTTATGATCTGTTCTCCCCACCATAGGAAGAACTCATCATCCCAAGTGGTCTGGGGAACTTCACTTCCCCCCAATCTCTTCATCAAATCTACCCACCGGGAAATTCTTGGGTCCCTTGGGCTGCTGATCGAAGAGATGACTTTGGGTCTCAACCCAGGAATCTTCTCGAAGAAGAATGTCATCAGAATTGTACCATACCCAAAATGTTTTGTCTTTACCTTTTTGATGGAAGTTAATTGTTGCTTCATGTTCATCAGTAGAGCTGTGCACCAATCATATACATGAGTTAAGCATTCTACAACTATACTCATGTGAGTCCTGGAAGCCTGATGCAAGGAAGTTGATCCTGCTACCCTGCCAATGGTGAAAAGGAGGATTTTCATGTGCAAGTCTCTTACATCTCTGATAGCAATTTGTGGCCCAAATTTCTTGGAGTTCTCTACGCAATACACATGGACATAATCTTCCACGGTCAGCCCTCCCAAAGGCTTTCCGTGCAAATCCACTACATCTCCCCTCCGGAAGAGTCCCGTGATGAAGTAGATATCTTCTACTTCTATGCGTATTGGCATCTGATCGATCATGAAACAATCTTCCTCTGGTTCCCAATAGTTCACAAGCATTTCAAGTAACCAGACATTACTCTTCATATTTAGCATTTTGAAAAGTTTGAGCAATCCACAATTCCGGAGGATATTAAGAATTGCTTGATCCTGCATCACTTCATTATCTATAGCACTGTGCTCACGTTCCCTCCATGATATAGTCATCCTGCAAAATTTTTTTAATTTATCCTTTAGATACACATTTTTCAATATCGGGCTGCACATACATGGTTTTCTCTGTACACAGTCGCGTATATATGCGGCTTTCACCACATCAACCCACATATGCGCAAACCCATGGTTTTGGACAATCATTCCTATGGTGAAATCTCAAAAATATAAATTTCTAAACAGACAAAATTGATGACAAGGATGAATTAGGACCTTACCTGACAGATTCGGGGGAATTTGATGGCCGATTGCTCCTGTTTTGACGAAAGCAGCTTTTTCTCCAAAGCTCTTTTTCTCAAATAAGAAAATCACAATGAACCAAATGTGAGGTAACTTGTGTATTTATGCCCAAAATTGAAAAATATTCGCAAAAATTTGTTATGCTTATTTTTTCCATCTATCTTAAGTTGCATAACCCGGATGCTTGTAAGTGCCGAGATTGGTACACTTTCAGGTACATTTTGATGAGGTCGAGATTTTTCCGGTTTTTGATCCATGATTGCCGACTCATCATGGCAGGTATATGATCTTCACTGGCATATAGGTTAGGGAATCCATTTTCCGTTGCATTTTTCATACTAGCCTCCATTATGATCACTTGCCATAGGGTCGATCCCATCAGGTCATGAGTATTACACCCATTTCACTCACTGATTATTTAACCATGACTTGGTGGTAGAGCCTTCCTTTACATGGGCTTCCTAGTTAGCTCCTCACTAGCATTTGTTTCCCATGCTACGTTTTTATGTAGGCTCAGGAGTCCTCTTTAGTCCCGCCATGACTTCTGTGTTGAAGCTTCATTCTTCTTCTTCTTCACTATCATTTTTCTGGCTATTACCCTAGAGGCTCCCTAGTGTTGTTGAGTTGTATTACTGCATTGCATATTGGCTACTTGTTTATCCTGACCTTTAGCCAACTTCATTTGGACTTGATGTTTAAGCCAACTTTTGACCTTGACTTTCTATACAAGTTAACCATTGCATGCACTTAGCTATTGCGACTTGACACCTTTTTACCCATGGATGGAACACTCCTTTGAGTATCTCTGACCAGTTTCTGCCACCTTGCATTGAGCATAGGATCGTTTCAATCCCAAGAACTAGTGCATCTGTTTCTTGATACGCGTTCCGTCCATTGTACTATAGCATTCTTTTATTCTTTTTCAGGCTTATTATATGAAAAAGAAAAAAAAATCATATATATATATAAAAAGAGCGGGAACAGGATGTTACTTCATAATTTTATGGCAGTACAGTGTTAGTTTGTCGCCATTGAACAAAGCACATACACTTATATATTTCCTTCATTTGGGATGATTTTAGTTTTGACCTAGGTTCAGCCTTTACCATGTTTCATTGGTCAGTCCTCCTCCGGTTGGTTATCTCTTCCAATCAAATGGAGAGTTTGTTTTTGCCTCCTGCCTAACAGACTTATACAGTGTCACTTTATACTGCCATGTTCATCACGAGTCATGCTTTTGTTCAAGGGAATTTTAACCAGAGTCAGCCATTCTGCGGTGTCTCTTGACTCATTTTCAGTCGGCCTTCCCGGTCTTGTCAGTATCTTGTTCTATCACATCAGATGTTTTGGTCTTCTGCTCGTGCTAGTTTGAGAAGGTCCTCATTGACTTCTCGTCGGCGGGTTTGTCTCTTATCGACTATGACACATTGCTCTGAGAGCAAACCTAGAGCCGCACCCTGGCCCTATTTCCATCATTGATAGGTGACCTTGTGCTCAGCATTTGATCATCATTATGGGTCTTTGACTGAGTGGTTTCCCCTGTGTTCGACGTCAACATACATTATCACACTTGGGATTCGTGCAGTACCTTGATTTCCATTTGACCCTATCGGTGGATTTCTCGCCTCTGTGTCAGCTTTCATTATTGTTTGGTTCAGAGGGTTTCTTCCGTGCGCTAGCTTCATCTTGTGCATGTCGGAAACATACTTTGGTTTTGGTTCCGTCACTCTACTTCGTCCGATTCCTTCCAAATCTTGGCCTGCGGGTTACACTCGCGCTGGACTGATGTGGGATGCCTTAATGCCTTCCTTTCAGCAGATCTTTTCCCATCGACTCCGACTCATTGCTCTGGGAATAAGGTCTAGAGTCTTTTTGTCAGTGCCTTAGGGTTTGCAGTCATCAGTGGCAGACTCTTCGCTATCGACAGTGGGGATTCATCATTGCCTCCTGATTGGTAGATTCTTTCAAGTGTTCGACTTCAACTCATTTATTTGCACTTGTTAGATTGTACTGGGGCACCTTGACACTCATTTTCATTATTGGTGGGTTGTCTCGCGTTGGTTAACGGTTTACATCATTGACCGGTAATCCAACGATTTCTCACATGGTCGACTTCAGCTCATTTATTCCCATTGTGTAGAATTGTGCCGTCGAGATCAGTGAAGACCTCGGGTTGCATCAGCATTTTTCGGTTCACTTTTGACAGTCCATTCAGTTTCTGCCAGTGATGTCGTTCACCCTTATATGTTGCAGTGTCAGTACAGCAGCATCCTATATGTTGGCTCCCGAGTTGCGTGATTGTACCATGTGTTCCACCCCTTATGATTTGGTACCTGGAGATTCAGTTACTTTTGTGATCAGACATCCATTTTCAGCATTATTGATCAGTTTGATATATGTGATACTTGGACATTGATTCTAACTTGTACTTCTGAGCCATGCTCAAATGATTCATTGTGTACTTTCAGTTCAGCTATACTTGTATACATTCTGGATCTATTTTGTACTTTATATATGATTTATTTTTGACTGAGCATGGGTATGCCCGCCTCAGATATGAGTTGACTCTCTGTTTTCTTTCATTGGTTTTTGGCAGGCTGAAATCTGGTGAAGTCCTCTCTTGTCCTTGCGAAGTTCTTTCTATGTGCATAATACATTTCGGCCATCATGTACCCCTTCTGACCTCATATATTAGGGGGCATCTGTTATAGCATCATTTTTCACCTTCATGTGATTCATGATTTTGGCCTTGAGCCTAATCCCCTGGGAACTTGAATCAAGTTCACTAAGCAGTGTTAAAATTCCCATATCGCGGGTATTCCCTTATGTTTCACTGTAACGTGAGTCCATCTATACTTTTCATGTACCATTGGAAATCATTAAAAATATATATAAAAATTTCCTATTTTCGGGCTGGGTTGATGGTTACTCCAGTAGTTCAACCACCCCAGCACGTGGCCAATTGTTTCCAACTGATTGAAACCACTTTGGGGGAGTATAAAATCCCCTCACATGTATGGCCTAAGGGAGAGAGAAAAATTCATAGAGATTATACTCTGTTGGAGCCCCATTCAATTCTGATTTCCCGTGCCTCCTGCACTTCCCAGATTTATACAGGAAGCCCTTGTTTCCTAGAGATGTTAATCAGTCTATATGTCATCTCATGTGCACCAGTCTTGAAGGATTCTTAGCGAGGCAAGGGCGGGATGGATCCATAGGACGGTCTGTTCAAGGATCTTGGAAGGGTTCAGGTGATCTCTCCACATTTTCCACTACTGTACATGCTGTTCGTAATGAAGAAGAACCATCTTGTTCCTGATTTCATGTGTTAATATCTGCTTGCATATGTGAAAAGATTATTAATTAAGCATTTATTATGGTTTATGTAATGTTTCACATTGATTACACTGACACGTAGGAGAAATATATGCTGTACAACTAGATTTCCGTGCAGGTTTCTTCTTGTTTTTCAGGTTGAAGAGGAAGAAGGGTTGCCAGGGGTTTGGACCCCGCGGGATCTACATCAAACGTAGGACTACGGGTGAGTTCTACTATCGATGTTATATAGGTTTTCGCGGGATCTACATCAAACGTAATTCGGTGCGTTTACTATCCCAGTATTATATAGGTTTTAGCATATGTGTGTGTGTGACTTATTCTTCGTAGCATGCCCAGATCTGTGGAGGTTTATTTAACAAACCTCTAGGAAGTTTCTTCACAAACAAATTTGGAATTAAGAAATTTGGATGTTGATAACCGCCTTTGAATATAACCCATACATCTGCTTCAAGAGACTGAATATAGGATCTTGTCCTTGAAGAGTGGAGGTCTGATAGATGTTGTCCCATCTTGATTGATCATCTTAGATTATCTTTCCTTCTAGAGATTAGCTTCTACATAGACCTTTGCTACGATACCAATTTTAGGAAAAATATAAGGAGGGGGGGGGGGGGGTTGGATGTCAGTATTTACAAGAATCACAATTTTAACTTTTCTTTTACTGATTTCTATACGCAACTTTGATTAGCCGAACTGCGTATGTACGTGGATATCCTAACAAAAAATTACATATACCCAAATAACTTTTATTGTTCAAATAAATATTCAGAAACATTATTTAACCTAGATCATCAGTTATGCATCACACAGTTAAGAAGTAAACATGTGCAGAAATAACATAGTACATATCACACAAGAACACCAATATTTAAGGTGGAAACCCAAGTCGGGAGAAAACCACTGCTGTTGTTGTCTCTGTCTTCAATATTTATTATATGGAAAACTACTTACAATATTCTAGTGATGCAGACTCATATCATTACGCAGGAAAATACCTGCAGAAGGATGCAACCTTCTCTCGTTCTCTAGCTGCTACTAGAAGGGAGCACTAACCCCTTGATCTCGTTTACAAGCCACTACTGGAAGGGAGCTATAACCCCCTGAACAGAATGTCAGGTTCTACTGGTAGGAAGCTTCTACTTCTATACTGAAGGCTTCAATCCTTAGACCTACTAGAGACCACGTTTCATCAATTTTCACATTGAATCCAACAGTTTCAACACAACTCAATATATATATATATATATATATATATATATATATATATATATATATATATATATATATATATATATATATCAATAATAACAACCATAACCCAAAATTTAAACAGAATAGTTAGATCACTGTAACTAGAACACAGTAATAAACCTAGAGTTCTAAAACAACATGTAGAACCAAATTCAGCCTTGTTCATTCATCTCATTAAAAGCATACACTACTTCACTTTATTGTAAATTGTGTGTATACATGCTTTCCTTCACACCAACCTGCGTATAGATCTGTGAATATTGAATTTCCAGAATTTGATCAGACTCAGAAAAAGATATGAGGCTTTTAGTTATATAACTTTATAGATTTGCAGAACCCTTATTCAGTCAGCATCGTTAATCATATTTAATCACTCATTGATCAGATTTGTACATATTCAACTAGCATCATATACAGTATTCAAACAACCCAGATCTACATGAAGGCTTCACTGACAAACAACAGAAATATAGCAGCAATAAACAGATAACCTCTCCATCAAGCTCCAAAAAACCCTGACTTCCGTACGCACTTTTGCTGAAACAAACTTGCGTGTATACGTGCTTTCACCATGACGAACTAGTGTATAGGTCTGTAAATATTCAAGACAGTAGAAAGTTTCAGATCTATAGACTTGCCAAGATTTTACCCTTCACTTTAGCAAACATGCACCAGGTCACAGATCTAAACATATAATCAATAGATCAAGCAAATACATAGTAATTTCAGGTCTAGAGATCCTTGATCCATCATTGTATCCATGGGTGCATCATAATTTCAGATCTACCAATAAACAGAAATCCTTTCAATGTAGATATACTTCAGAGAGAAGTATTCAGTTAAAATCCTTACCCATGCACACTTTGCACTATGATCTTGTTCTCTTTATATAGGTTTAGCCTTTACTAATACCATGAGCCAAAACTACACAAGTGTCGATGGTATTCTTTGACGGAATCAAGTAGATGACACAGTGCTCAATATTGTGGGCTAAAACCATGGTATTGCCCCCTTGTATCATAATTTTAGAGTGCAAAAGGCATACACTACTTGGATCGTTCTTTTCCATGTGTATACACGACTTGGCTTGAACAAACTCGTGTATAGAACCTTCAATATGAATATTAATCATATTCTGCTGGACTTATACCCTTCTTCTGCTAGACCTTTTGCTAAACCAATGTGCTTCTCCAGATGTCATATACGTCAGCATTTGCAAGAGAGTTTGCATCAAGGACAACATATGAAATCATAAGAATCATATTGCCAACAAATAGTAGAAAAAAAACACTAATTAACAAGATGTTTCACCAATGTATAAAATACATATACACCAAAATAATTACCTTAATGAATGTATGTCAATCATGAATTTTTACCCCCACCTAATTCACCTTTCTTTGTTAGGATATTATTTATGTTTGAAGAAAATCCAACTGGAAATTTAATTTTTTCAATAATCTCTTTAACATGCTTCTTTTGGTGCTTTGTCCAGAACCCCTTCCTAGAAGCATGAAATGGGTATTTATAAGAGTTTTTTACAAAAATTGGAGATAAATCATATCTTCGAGAAATCTCAACTAAATTTAACAAAATATGTATAAAAACAAATTTGTTGTAACTAAATTGGGGTCATTGAACTTGAACCAATGGTGCTTTGCCAATTCTCATGGACTTCGAGTAGTGGTGCCACCTCTAGAGGAATATGGGGCTTCATCAATATTTGACAACTAAAGATAGTTGCTTTGAACTGTGGCATAATTTGAGTGGCGTTGTTTGCTAGTGATTTTAATAGCAACCAATGTTTGTGGGGCCTTACCAAATATCGCCAATTGTCATCCAGGTTTACCTTTTTCAATTGCTCAATATCCTTGGTAATATCATTACGCTTTTAATTCCACTACTCCTGTAATCTCTGCATATCTAGAAAGGAATATTCATGGTGTTTTGAAATAATACGGGCTTTGAGTAGTGAGTCATTCACTGCTTCTACTATGGGGTTAGAAATATCACGAGCATCATTGATATATTTTTTAATTGCATGAATTATCAATTTATGTCCTTTAATAAAAATATTAGTTTGTCTTTCATCAATATTTGGTTCATCTGATGTTATTCCCTCCTCATTGTTCTGCCATTTTAAAATCTTGAGTTTCTTTCATACATCATCAAAGTGTTTATGTCCACTAACTCATCAATTAAAGTATCACCAAATTTGTATAAGATTTCCATTAAATTGGGCTCTTCAAAAAATCATTACTATTTCTTTCTGATGTGACTGTTAAGATCACAAGCTTCATGCTTGAACTTATCCAACTGGAATGAGATTTCTTGTAGTTTTTTTACTTGTCTCTCGGATTCCTTAAGATTAATTTCCTTTGAATTAAAATCTTATGAATGTTGAATTTTTAATGAAGCTAAATGATTTTGCAGCTCTGTAATGGTATTATCTTTTGAGCTTAATTTTTCCATCCACTGAACTGTGAGCTATTATTTCTATTTTTCAAAAATTTTCTGCATATTAGCAATCTTCTCATCATTTACCTTGACTTGACCTTCTACCTCAAATACTTTCTCAATTGTAGCAGAAGCATAGGAACTTCTAAAATAACTCAACTTTCCTAGATCATCAGTAGAATCAATAGAGGATCACTTCCAAAGAACTTCAATAGGTGTGGCTTGAGAATATTTTCTAGAAACTAGGGCCTGGGAGTCCTAAAATTTCATTTTCTTTCTTCCTCTTTTGACAACTGCTTTATGTTCTAGGTTGTAGAAAATGTCGAGAGGAGGGATTCCCTCAAAGTTGAGGAACGCTTTTGAAGTGGGATGAACTGGAATAACTTCCATATCTATAGATGTTATTTCATCTTTGTCTTTATCCTTCGGGGTGTTCTGGATGGTAACAAGATAACTCCGAGTGGTAGTATTTTGAGAGATTGTTTCAACTGTTAAATATACAAATTCTTGTTTTTTTGTATTTTTTTTACCCTTTAGAGTCTGATCGAACTCATCCCATAAATTTTCCATCTCATGTACTATAGAAAGTGTAGCTTTAGTACCTATTGAGCTTGATGTTCCTATTTGTTGATGTTGAAATGAAACTTCTTGTTGGGTAGATGTTGGTGTCGCACGTTGAGTAGATATAGTTGTATTACTTTCATGGATAGGCTCTTAGGTAGGAAGTGCTAGTGAATCCATAGACAATGTTTCTAATATAGAAATTATGAAAGAAAATAATTAATCATGTTCTTCCTATGGTAATGTGTCCATCACCTCCCGAGATCTGACGGCCTAGATCCCGTATCGCACAGAAATTGGCGTCGAAATTTAAACAACCCAAACCCACATGACATAAGTGGTATTCACCCTGCCACACATCAATGAACCTATGGTATTGTGCGCCCATCACCCGATACCACTTACCACCCTCATCGCACGCGATAAACCATTGGCGGTTTTCCGAAACCACTTTCCTCCCCGTGCCAACATTCAAAAGATTCCCGCCTCTGTTCAAATTTCCTCATATTTCCACTACCAGAACCATGCCCCCGTGCCATTCCTCCCTCTGCAAACACCTCTCTAACCACCCCGAAAACCTGAAATTGCAGTTAATCCGATCCCGTAGGTTTTAAGATTAACAGTTTGTGTTTTTGCAAGTTTTAATGGCAGTGATGCCCAAAAGGAATTCTGACAGTCAAGAAAATCATGGAATTAACCTCTGGATGATGATCCAGAGGTAAATTCATATAAAAGAGCTAGAGAATCTGCATAAAGGTTAATCCTTGGTGGATCATGATCATCAATGGGTTATAAAAACCCTTCCAACACAAAGAAGACCGCCACCCTGCATACGGAACAAGCAAACAATCAGAGAAGAAATGAAGAAATGAAGAAAGCAGAAGGATTAGGATGCCTAATCATGAATTAAAAGATAAACACAAAGGATTAAGCTAAGCAGGATAGATGATTAAAGTTTAAACAAAGGATAAAAAAAAGCAAAACAATCATAAAGGAGAAACAGAGGCTAAAGACAGTGAGGCATATTATCAAAGTTAAATCAAGGTTCAAAGGCCTAATCAGAGTCTTATGATCAACACAAAGACAAACTTACCCAAGGACATCTTCGAATGACTCAACAAGGAAGCATTTACCTCTCCAAAGACCTAACTTCCACCTACAAATTTTTTTCTTTAAAAAAGGCATCAGGCAGTTATTACCAAATCAGAGATATTTTAGAAGCAGCTCAATAATTATTAAAAAGTTATTTGCCTAGCCTTAAAAGTCAAATATTTCAACTAAACAACTCAAAAGTTAATACATGATTTATCATTCAGAGTAACTCTTTTAGATATTTTTGCCTTGGGCCTTGCATGGTCTCAAAGGTCAAAAATCATTAACTTTGCAATAAATAACATTTAAACCCTAATTTTTCATCCCACCTCCTCATTTGCATATAAATATTGTATGAAGACTTCATTATTAATGTTGGTTGCTGAGTTAAATTTGGGATTGATGAGTTGTTGAATTAGTTGAGGAATACTAGGCTGGATAGAGAAAGCTTTGAGCTATAAAGACCTATTGCACTGGAGTATGTTACTGGTTTGAACATCAATAAAACAAACACGTTCACATGATCCTTGATCTATGTTAATGGTGATGTTTTTCCTCTCTGTTTTTTTTTCTTCTTATGTTTTATATTCTGTCCATGTTCTCTGATAAAGAATAGAAATTTTATATTACGATTTGCTGTTATAGCACCCTATTTCTATCTACAATATTTGTCTTTATGTTTTCTTCCGCAAGGTCCGATTGGAGGATTCTTAGTTGCCCTTCAGTTTTATCTATCTTGTTGTTTTAAAAATGATTCAATAGAGTATAACCAGGTAAAGTTAGTGAGCCCATGTCCTTCTGAGTACAACTTGAGATATTGTTCTTAAGATCTTCTTTGAAGTATGCTTAGTAGAGTCTAAACTAGGGAAGTCTATGGTATGCCCTATCCTCTGGTCTACCTTAAAAAGTTGCTTTGAAATATCCCTAGAGAGTTGGTCAAAAGCAAATTAGATTATTTCTGTTTGATCTTATGTCGCTCTCATTGTTATCTTGCATGTTTTCCTTATCTGAAAGTAGTCTTAGGATTACTGGATTGTTGTCTTGGAGGTTTTCTTGTGAAAAGTTTATCCAAAGAAGTCTATGGTTTTCCCTATCCTTCGGCTTGCTTCAAACAATTACCTTAAAAGGATTTTCTTATCTAAGTCAAGCTAGAAGATTCTTAACTGACTATAGCTTTGTTGCCTTCACAACTTATTGTTTCGTATCACAACCTAATCCAAAGAGATCCATTTAATATAGATATCTTTCCTTATGAAAACCCTTGTAGAGTTTTTGAATAAATAAACCCTTTTACGATTCCATAGCCCAATGGATTAATATTGTCCCATAGCATATCCTTTCAGCTGAAACATTCTCTCAATCAACTCCAACCTTTGATATATCAAATGACCTTTCAATCAACCAAAACCAACAAGTTCTCAGAGCTTCATAACTAGCCTAATATCATAGAAAAAAACATAAATAATATCATTTAAAATCACTTATATAGAGATATCCCTCTCTGAATCCAAGAAGGATAGATCCTAGGATTCCAAAGTGGTTCTGATGTGGTCCCTTGCGGCATTTGTTCTTGAAAATCTTGCAAATCATAGGGAGCCAACAATACAAATTCCAAAATGAAAAATATCTCATCTTCTGTCCTCCCAAAATTTCATGGATTGAAAAGTGAAGACCCTAAAACCTTTTTGTATGAATTTGAAGTCTTGTGCAGAACTTATGACTATTTACAATACTCTCAAAAACTCAAATTTTTTCCTTCAACATTGAAAGGAACAGCTCTAAAATGCTCCATGAGTTTAATCACTCGGTCTATTAGAACATGGAATGATATGAAGAGAGCATTTTTAGAAAGGTATTTGGATTATTGCATACCTATCAATCACAAAGATGAAGTGTTTAAAATGATGCAAAGAGAGGATGAAAACTTGGAGGATTTAATTGAAATATTCAACTGTAACATAAAAAGAGAAAAAATGGATAATTTAGATCAAGACACTTTAAAATATCTTTTATTGAAATCCATTAGAGATGAGTGGATAGACATCCTTAACATGATGGGGAAGGGGGACATCTCTCAACTCCCATTACCTGACATTGGGGAATTATGTATTCATCTCTCAAGAGGAAAATAAAAAACTGGGAAAGGTCCAAGAGATCCTTCTCTTTCTAGGGTAAATATATCTGCAACTGGAATAGTGAGTATGGCAGAAATTGGAAACATGCTTGATTAATTTAAAACAGAAATTTTAGGGAGTCTTAGTGAACAGATAGACACCCTTAAGTTACAAAACAAGTAGAAAGTCGAGACTGATGCTCTAGATATTTTCTATCCCAAATGAAGAAAGAAGCATGCTTTAAGAGAATGTCCTCTTGATGAAAAACTCATAAAGACCTGTATGATTTGTTCAGAAAGTCATGAGACTAAGAGTTGTCCTTCAATTCCTGGTCTTAAGGATGCTTTTCAAGAAGAAACAACTTCAAATCCAATAGAATCTCTTTGTTTTGTCTCTAGAAGACCATGGTAGGGGCCACAAACTCAAGGTTTTAATAACCAAATGTATACTCAACCCCCACCAAACTGGAATTCTTAGCAGCAACCTTGGGCTCAAGGAATGAAAAATCCCTATGGAAGATTCTCTCATTACTATCAATATCCTCCATCATATCCAAACTATCCTCCCCAACCAATTCCTCAACAAAATCAACAACCCCAACTCCAAAACCAAAACCAAAATCCACAACTCTCACTACCATTCCCTCAGAGACCAAATTAGCTACCTGTCCAACCATTACCAAACCCCAACAATAAAAATCCCCAGAATACCTATATGATAGAAGGACAACAATTTCTGACCTACATGATTACTCCTCTAGATATTAATGATGTCCAATTTAGATCTGGTAGGATATTAGAAAAGAAAAAACCTTATGTAGTCATTCAAGAACAAGAAAATTCTGAGGAAGACTCTCTACAGCCCACTAAATTTTTTGAAGAAGGAACATCTCTTCAAAACCAAAATTATGAAAATGAAAAACAAAAAAAACCAATAAACTCAACTCCTATCATAGAGAAACCATCAGTATCCACTTCTACACCTCCTTTTCATGAAAGATTACAAGTTGATAAAGGGGTAGAAAAACATATTATGTTGCCTAATTATGATTTTCTAGATGAATTGAAATATTTCTGTATCAAAATCCCTTTATTACAAGCCATTAAGGAGATTCCAATTCTAGCTAAAATAATAAAGGAGTTGAGTATGAAGAAAATAGGAATAAAAACAAAAGAAATAAAAAGAATTCAGATTGTAGGAAAAATAACAGACATAATGATGGTAAAAATTTCCATACAAAAATATTTAGATCCAAGAAGTCCAGTTGTAAAAACACATATCAACGGAGTTGAAATTCCGAATACATTGATTGATTTTGGAACAGTAATAAACATCATGAGCAAAGAAACCATGGAACAACTCAAGCTTCCTAATCTTCTTTATACACCTACATTACTGCAATTAGTAGATAGATCTGTAATCAAGCCAGATGGTGTGTTAGAAGATATTTTAGTGTCCTTAGATTCTTGGGAGTACCCTGTTTATTTTATGATCTTAAACCCTAGGAAAAATCTAGGAGGACATCCACTTATATTAGGAACACCTTGGTTGGCTACAACCGATGCTTTCATTAGCTGTAGATCTAATGACATGCATATTTATGATGGTAACTCAAATAAGAAATTCACTCTATATCCTCCAGCAAGAACAATCACAAAGATAGATGACAAAGAATGGATCGATGATGAAAATGATATGCAGCCTCTTTTTACTATTTCAACCATTAGTGAAGATAGTCAAAACTTAAATTCAATAGAAAATTTTGAATCACCCCAGAATATGAACATGATCAATTTCAGGAAAAATCCAATATTGAATATTTTTCATCTAGGCAGATGTCTCTTTATTCTATGGAAGAGTTTGGTAGCTCTACAGTTGAAATCTTTCCAGGGAAAACTTTAAACATAAACAATAACTTGGAAAAATTACAACAGGAAAAGCTAATCAAAACATTACAACAACATTCTTCTGCATATGCATGGGAATACACTGACATGAAAGGAATTATTCCTAAGACTTGTATACATCACATCTACATTGAGGAAAATTTTAAACCTATCAGACAACCTCAAAGAAGGAGGAATCCAAATCTTAGGGAAATTGTGAAAGAGGAGTTGCAAAATTTGCTAAATGTAAATTTCATTTACCCAATTTCAGACAGTTAGTGGGTTTCCCCTTTAGTGATTGTGCCTAAAAAGAATGGTAAATGGTGGGTATGCATTGATTATAGAGAATTGAACAAAGCTACCCTAAAATATCATTTTACTTTACCCTTTATAGATCAAGTGTTGGATACATTAGCAGGTAAGAAGCATTTCTCATTCCTGGATGGTTTTATTGGTTACAATCAAATTCAGGTAGCACCTGAATATCAAGATAAGACCACATTCACCTGTCCATGGGGGACTTATGCCTACCGAGTACTTCCTTTTGGATTGTGCGATGCACCTGCAACATTCCAAAGGGTAGTAATAGGTATTTTTTCTAATCTAATACATGATTGTGTAGAGGTGTATATGGATGAATTTGCAGTTTATGGTAATACATTTGAAGAAGCTTTAGAAAATTTGAAAAAGGTTCATAAAAGATGCAAGGAAGAAAACCTTTCACTAAGCCATGTAAAATGTTTCATGATGTTTACAGAAGGGATTGTTTTAGGAAATCACATTTCAAGAGATGGAATTAAAGTTGATAAATCTAAACTGAAGTCATCTCCAAACTATCAATTCCAAGTTGTCAAAAGGATGTTATAAGTTTTCTAGGATTCACAGGATATTATAGAATATTTATAGAAAATTTCACCAAAATATCATCCCCACTCTTCAAACTACTCACCAAAGATTGTGAATTCAATTGGAATCTTGATTGGTAGTTAGCATTTGAGACTTTAATAGAAAAAATTCCTAAAGCATCCATCTTAAGAGGTCTAAACTAGAAACTACCTTTTCACATTTCAACAGATGCTTCAGATACAACTCTAAGAGCTGTATTAGGAAAAAAATATTTGATCCCCTATGCCATCTATTACACAAGCAAGAATTTGACTCCCACAAAGTTAAATTACACTATAACTGAAAAGAAATTCTTAGCTGTTGTTCATGCTATCAAAAAATTCAGACATTATATAACAGGCTATGAAACCTTTGTTCATACAGATCACTCTAAAATTAGATACTTAATGAATAAATCTATTACTAATGGAAGAGTTACAAGATGGTTATTACTCCTGCAAGAATTCAACATTACTATTCTAGACCGACCTGGAAAACAAAACACAGTTGCTGATTTCTTATCTAGAATTCAAAATATCAAAGATGACACTCCAGTTGAAAATAAATTTCCTGATGAATATATTTTTGCAATAACTACTCAGACTCTTTGGTTTGCAGATATTGCCAATTACTTAGTTACAGGAAAATTACCTTCACATTTGCTTTCTAGAGATAAAAGAAAAAGCATTCAAATAAGTGCAAGATACTCATGGATTACTAAGGAATTGTATAAGACAGGTCCGGATATCATTATCACAAGATGTGTTCGAGAAGATGAAATGATTGAAATTCTTAAAGAATGTCATGATGAACCTTGTGGTGGACACTTTGCTGACAAGAAGACAACCTATAAAATCCTTCACTTAGGATATTATTGGCTATCCATCTTCAGAGATGCCAAAGAATATTTCAAAAGGTGTGACAGTTTCCAGAGGGTAGGGAAACCTATTCCTTCACATGAAATTCCATTACAACCTTAGGTACTCATTGAACCTTTTGAAAAATGGGCCTTGGATTTTGTTGTACCTATCAATCCACCATCTAAACAAAAGAAGTATATTTTGGTATGTATTTATTATGTCACTAAATGGGCAGAGGCTAAAGCATTACCTTTTTCTAATGAAATATCTGTAGTTGATTTTCTTTTTAAGGATGTCTTCACTCATTTTGGTGTTCCAAGAGAAATTGTGACAGATCAGGGAACCCATTTTACATCCAAGTTGGCAAAAAGGCTCGTGGAAGATTACAAGATCAAGCACATAAATTCTACTCCTTATCATCCACAAGAAAATGGTCAAGTTGAATCTACCAATAAAGTGATTGAAGGAATTCTCACTAAGACTGTACATCTACACAGAAGAGATCAGGTAGAAAGGCTTCCTGAAGCCTTATGGGCCTACAAAATTACATGGAGGATTACAACAGGACATACTCCCTATGAACTTGTTTATGGAAAGCAAGTCCTGTTCCCTATAGAGTTTCAGATTTGAACCCTCAAGATGGCAATCCAATTAGAACTTAATCTATCAGAAGCACAGAAACATAGATTAGAGAAACTCAATGAGCTTGATGAAATCAGGCAAGTTGCAAAAAGAACTAGTATAGTCCATCAGCAAAGGGCTAAATGGCATGATAAGTATATCAAGGAGAAGAAGTTTCAAGTAGGGCATTGGGCACTTTTTTTCGATTCAAAATTCAAAGTTTTTCAATGAAAGTTTCAGACTCATTGGCTTGGGACATATGAGATTGAAAAAGTCTTTGATAATGGAGCAGTGAAGATAAGGACAATAAATGAAGAAAAGGTACCTCTTCTTTTGAATGGTCATCAGTTTAAAGTATATCATAAACTACTTTCAAAAGAAGAGTTTGTCAGGATTTTCCAAGATAATATTGATATGAAGTTAGTGAAGAAGAATTCTTCTTCTTCACTAACTTAGCTTTTATCTTTCCTACATTAAAAAAAAAAAAACAACAACAACATAAAAATAATAATAATAAATAAAGTGTATAAGTATGAAAACCAATCAATGATTGGCATACTTATACGAAAAATACAGGGTGAAAATCAGAGATTTCTGACATCCTATATTTTCCATTTTCTTTTTTGTAATAAGTAGTGACACAAAACTAAATTCATTGTAGTTCATAATCTACAAATTCATTTCATTTTACAGTTTCATTCCATCTCACTCCACTATCATTCCATTTTCACACTCATTCCATTTCACAGTCATATTCCATTTTCCATTTCATCTCACATTCATATTCCATATCCATACTTCATTCTTTTTACAGAGTACATTTTGCAACTGACTGTATTCTGCAGATAATTCTATTCTGTAGCTGATCATGTTCTGCAGTTGATTCCATTATGTAGCTAATTCGATTCTGCAACCACATCTTATTCAGCTCTGACACATGATGATTGCAAGGAATTGAAGGATTATGTTTTGAATACCAACATGCTAAAAGGGTACCTAAGGATCAACACCAAAGAAAACAACAAACAAAAAGGTTAAGTTCTAAAAGATAAAGTGAAAAAAATTATTTTAAATAGCAAGGTTAAAACATAAAGCATGTATAATATGGATATTCATATGTTTCCTTGACAAAACATTATTTGATTTGATTGCAATCTCCATCATACTACATATAAACCACATCCTTCGTATTAAGTTGCATAATGGTCCATAATTAACTCCCTCGTTGGTGATTAATAATCATGACCTATGACGTTACATACTTGTCTATGTCTCTCCAAAACCTCTACCATCTATTTATTCCTACAAACCCTCAATACCTTTCATCAGATCCGCATCCAATTCATTTCATAAAATAGAAGGGTAATTTTGAACTTTGAGAACTCTGCATAGTAGAAGGATGGGGCTAATTGTCATATCAGAACCGGTGGGAGAAAAAAACATGGAAGGATACCCACAAATCAAAGAATTGTTGCAGAAAGTTGGATGGCTTAAGTTCATAGAGAAATTCAATGATTTTCACAAGGATATTGCAAAATCCTTTGCTCAGTATTTTGATGGCACTGAAGTAGAAATTGGAGATATCAAGTTCGCAGTGAATGAGACATTCATGGCCAAAGCTATAGAACTTCCAAGGCATGGTGAAAGATGGTTCAAAAATAAGGAGTTCCACACTGAATCATGGAAAGTAATACTCAAAAACCTAGGTCTGGATGTCTTTGTTTTTAGAAAAGGTATCCCCAGTTCAGCTCTTAAAAGTAAATGGAGGAACATGCTCTTGTTTTAAAAAAAATTTATCACTTGTGAAGGAAGGTTTGGTTGCATGTATGTCTACCATTGTAATATCCCAAAATAGGGAAAATCAACAATACTGGGAATATCTTATAATATCCCAAGATTGGAGATACAATAATACTTAAACACAATATAAGGACTGTAACTAAGTAAACAATAAATCTAAATACATATCAGAATATGCAGAAATAGCTGAGCAATTTTATTAATATTTGGAGGTGCAAAATGCAAATACAACAGTGCTCAAAATATGAGACACTCAAGCCACAAAAGTAGCCTAGAATGACCCTGCAATGATATCCCAAGAGGGACTACGTAACTTTTGCTCTGCTGGAAGGTATATTGCATTGTCCCTGCTACATATGTAGGGACTTCAATTGCCTGTAAGATAGAAATTCAGATCTAGGCAGAATGGGAGCTATGATGATGCTAAAATTGTAGATCTGGGCTCTATAATGGATTCCGAAGATAACCCTGGAAGGATTTCTTAGATCTATAAGTCTAAGACAACCTTCTCCCTAGGGATTCATGTATCAGCTGCTAGGAATGCAGATCTGAAGCTAGATCTGATAATATGATGGCTGCAATGATGTACAATCAGATCTAAGCAAGAAGGTTTGATTCCGTCACTAGATCCTTGGGCTAAAAGCTCAAGATCTAGCTCCTCCAATCTCCTCCACTGAAAATAGCTATTGAATGAACAACAGCTTCAAAAAAATGCACTGTAAGAGAGGGAGGCTCTTTTCCCCACTAAAAAATATATCAAATCAGCTCTTGGGTGATGGAAATAATAGATCCAATGTGAGGATGTTATCCCTCACAAGATTTCCAGCTGAAATATTGGAAACTTCCTTCCTCCAATAGATCTTCAAGACTAAATTGCGCAATCCTTGAAGGGACTGTTGCTACAATGAGGTGAAACCCCAAGGCCTGAATTATGGATATAGATATGATGCTCCTGAAAGACTGAATATGAATATAAAGTGGTAGGATGAATCCTCCATTAGTTTTCTAGCTGAATACTAGAAACAACCTCTTAAAGATTGCACCAATGCCTGATATGGAATGAATAACAATCCTCTTTCCAGAGCTACTCTGTTGGAACACCTAATCCTACATGGGTAGGTGTGGAATGGAGTAGTTTGAATGTAATGTGAGAGTGAAGCTGAAGGGAGAATGTGGTAGGAGCAGAGTGCGAGTAGCGCAGAGACGGTGCGAGTAGAGCAGAGAGGGCCAAAGGCCAATTGTTGCAGATTTTTTTTTTTTTTTAAACAACAGAGAGCAGAGAGATTCCAGAATTGCAGAAAGCAGCAGAATGATTCCAAAATTGCAGAAAGCAACAGAATTTTTTTTTCCTTTCAAATATAGAGCAGAGTTTTTCTGGAACATATAGCAGTAAAAATCCGAAATTTTGCAGGAATCTTCGAATGAAAAACTCAGAAATTCTTTCTCATTAAAACCATAAATCCTCTTCAGAAATCAACTTTAAACAATTTTCAGCAGCTCTTTCAAAATGATGCAGATTTTAATGAGCAGAAATTGCAGAAAGAAATGAGAATGAAAACCTTCAGATGGGCAGTGATGCCTTCTTCAAAACCAATGTTGCTCTTCTTCAAAACAAATTCCGAATGCTGCTCTTTCTTCTGAACGCTGCTCCTTCTCCAAAACCACTTCTAAATGCGGAAAAAATCACTGCTACAAACACTTGAGTGCTGCAAAAAAACCAACAATTTTTGCAGATATGCATAGGCCATAAACACAAATGGCTCACTCAAAGTGGAGCAGGGCCAGCAATCGCCCGCTCTGATACCATGTTAAAAACCATGTTGAAGCACACACATGGTGTATGAGAAAGATGAGCACACACACAAGAGACTCAACAAGAAATGAAGGAGTTTTTGCAGTTGGAATCTCAGCTCCAACAAGACGAACTTCAGAAAAAGAGTCACCATTCTGGACCTGTTTCTGTTCAGAAGATTGAGAAGGACTCCCATCAGCAGCAAGTCAGTAAAGATGCAGTTGATTCCCATTCAGTTCATTGTACTAGAGCAGATGTACATGCAGATGCAGCAGTTCAGCTTGCACTTCCTAAGCCCATCATCAGACCTTGGGAAGAGCTTGTCCACAAAAAGCACCGAACCGGTCTTGGATATGACAAGGATGTGTCCTTTCATATTCCAGACTACACCAAGCCCATCATATTTCAGAGTGTCATATTCTTGTATGAGAGTTCACCTGCAGCTGTTCCAGATCCTGTTCCACAACAACAACAGATTGAGAAATGCCAACACTGTGATCGAGTTGGCCACATGAAAGATCACTGTTTTGATCTTCATCCATGAAAGAACTGTGGTCGGCACACTCATTCTTCAGACAGATGCTTCAGACACAAGCCTCCTGCAAGAACCAAGATTCATCTTGGGTGGATCGCTTCTTGGCAATGGGCATCAACAGCCAAGAAGATGTTTACAACACATGTTAGAACTTGTTCACGCATATTGAACAAACTTGCAGTTGAGTTTTTGCCATCATCTCACCTTGTCCTTGACAGGGGGGAAAATGGTGGTCATGTACAAGCTTCGACGACAGATCGAGCGAGCCTGAGCCACAATCTCTCATTCCATGTTCAGAGTTGTAGCCAGCAGTTCAAGCGAGCCTGTGCCACAATTCGTCATTCCGGATTCAGAGGTGTAGCCAGAGATACGGATGCCCATGAGCATACATTCGGTTGGTGGATAACCTAAAACCATCATCTTTGGTTGGTGGATAACCTAAAAACATCATTTTCGGTTGGTGGATAACCTAAAACCATCATCTTTGGGTGGTGGACAACCTAAAACCACCACAGGTAGTAGACCTCCCTTCTTTTAGGTCGAAGGTCTCCCTTTTTTATGAGGGACAATTCCTCTAGCAGAAGCCTTCAGCTTCTTGCCAATTTTGGAAGAGTTCCGGGAACTGCAACAAGTTTTGCGTTCCAGTGTTTGTGGTCATCCTAAAACCACCTCTTTTTTCCAACATTTCAGAGAGTTGATTCAGCCCAAGTGCTGCCATGTATACTTTGTAGATTTGTATTACAACTCTTTTCTTGGACTCACACATACCCCTTCGGATTAAGGGGGGATGTTGGAACACCTAATACATGGGTAGGTGTGGAATATGAAAAGTCACAATGGAGTCCAAGTGACCTTGGAATATGAAACCAAGAGTCACACCATTGTACTATAAATGTACATCTTTGTATAATGGAAAATAAGAAAGCCTCACGCTTATCTTTCATTGTGTGTTGAGTCTCTTGTGTGTGTGCTCATCTTTCTCATACACCATGTGTGTGCTTCAACATGGTGCTTAACATACTCAAAGAAAGAGGTGGGATTCCTACCTAGGAACACCCTGTAAACTCTGCTAAATAGCCCAAGCTTGCATATAAATGTCCTAAGACAAATCTAGATCTAAACAGATCAAGAAATGCATAATCCAAATCATGCCTTCCATTGTTCCTTCACCTTCATTATATGCATGAGCCTTCGATAGCCTAGGCCTACTCCAATACTGCGTTGTACATGTGGACAAAGTCTCCATGTTTGACTGCACTGTTGATCCATGCCCTCCATCATGTTCACATGGTGATCACCCTCTCCATCATGCATGCATTAAATGCATCACTTCTTCCACTATCTTGTCATAAATTCTTAATGATCTATTTTGAATGCATCATGATCTCAGTTTACCTTATCAAAGATCTTTATGACTTATTATTTAATATTCATGATCTCCTTTGACTATTTCATCCTCCATAATCTATCTCACAAATGAGACATGATCTCCATTAATGGAGCTGCTCCACTACTCCATGTTTCTAGATCTAGATCAAAAATGTCCACATACACACATTAAAAGTGGATCTTATTCATATTTGGGGTTTGTGGGTTCCTCCACCCTTTTATTAAATTAATTTATTAAGAAAATAAAGGACTCTACTATTCCAAATGTGATGTTCAAATTTGGGAATATTACAGTCTCCCTCGGAAAAATGTTGCTTATCCTCAAGCAACTCAAAAGGTAGATGCACAAGCCATCTATTCCCCTCCAAATGGCATCCACATAAGGAAGGCTCCTTCCATTTTTTGCAATATGTTATGCATTTTTGGTTCCATAGTTGTCTTTCAAAAATATATGGGATAACTTCCAACTGCATGGTTAGATGTCCTCCTTCCACCATGAAGCACAAAGTGACAACCATATGATGTCCAACATCATCAAAAATACATGAGATACATAAAATAAAGTAGCTCTTTCCACAAAGGAAAATCTCCATCACACAACACATATCTCCATCCCATGTTCCATGAATTTGATTATGCATTGTTATGCTCACATTCTTATCCCTGTTGGCCTTGTTGGATCCAAGCATCATTCCAACGTTATGCAAAAGAAGAAGGGAAGGCGTTATATGGGTAGACAAGGATGTCAAACCATATTCTCCTAACAGTAACCACCGGAGTAAGGCCCTTTGCTGCCATCCTCCATCTCCTCTATGTAAGATGGACAAGTCAAACTCCCCCAAAAGTAACCAAAGCAACAAGAGGTCTTGCTGCTTCCTCTCCTCCTCATGTGTATCATGGAATAAAAACATACTGATAGACATATGGGATGTCACATCAACCCAATAAAAATGAACACCATCAATACACATCATGAGAGCATTATGCCAAGTTTTACTCAATACAAGACACATAGACATAGGAGATGTCATGTGGTGGCCAAACTCTCTCAATGGAAACCAAGATGAACATGCCTTCTTTTGCTGAATTTTATCATTGATACACAAGGCATGAATCAGAAAATTATGAGCTATTGGGTGGTAACCATACTCACCCAAGATCAGCCAGTGCAACCATGCCTCCTTCTTCATCTCATATGTGTTTTTCAAAGCATGGATCAGAAAAATAGGAGCCTTTGGAGAGTGACAAAAATCTCCCAATGGAAACCAACGTAGCCAAGCTTGCTAGCCCATATAAATCTACAAGTGTTCATGCAACCCCTTGCTCATCATCCCCATCCACTCACCCCAATATGGAAGATGAGTGATGTGCTACATAATCATGGTATCCTCCCTTTGTCTAATACCATCTTCCCCAAAATATTGAAGAAATTTGCACTTCATGATATGTTGAAGTGCACCTCTCATGAGATCTGTTCATGAGACCTTCTTCTTATCCATGGCCCTCCAAAACCATTGAAGTTTTGGATCTGCTGTAGATAGAAGTTTCTCTTTGAGCTGTGATATGCTCATTGAGAAAGGGTCATCTAGAAAGGATAAAATGTTTCTCATCTCAAGATGTCTACCATTTATCATCTTTACCTCCATTGCTTCATGAATGAAGCTACCTTCATAATGCTCCAAGAATGATGAATCTCCTTCTTTGTCATAGCCACTAAGTGACAACGATGTATATCTGCATGGTAATACATGTGTTGTCTCAAATAAAGACACAATACTAATCTCATAATCAGTTGTACATAGGATAATCCTAATCCAATTTTCTAAAAATCTACTCTTCAGCTCAAAGGGTTGAATGTAGCTCCAGAATGATGAAAAAGGATAGTTTTTAGTCTCCTCCTTGATTAGATCAAGGGTCCTTTGCACTATGATATGTTTCTACTTCAAATCAACATTTTTTTCTAACCCTTGGTTATGCATTGGACTTGATGGCATGTCCTCATAAGTTTCAATAAGATTTACTGAAACATTATGTGATGAATGTGTATGCATACATTAGATCAACTGATATGTGGGAACCTCTTGACAGAACACAAGAGTTCATCCATCCGGATCAATAGTGTCTCCAACTGTTGGTAAGAGTGATGGCTTCTCTTCTTCAAGTGTACCAGCGCTGGTATCTTCCTTCTTTCCCTCATGTATCTCCTGATCCATGCATAGGACTCCATATGTCAAGAGCTCAAGACTATCTTGCAAATATGCAAGTGCCTCTTCTCTGTTGGGGTCCTGTGATTTAGCAAATTGGCATACTAAATGACAAGGCAACATTAGAACCACTTTGGAATCCTAGGATCTAGCCCTCCTGGATTTAGAGAGGGATCTCTCTATGTGTGTTTTCAAAGGATATGTATTTAAAGCATTATGAGGTGATATTAGGCTAGTTATGAAGAATGAGGGGTTTGTTTGTTTTTGGTTTGGAAATAGTAAATGGAAGGTTATGTGAAGTGAAGAAGGAAATACATAGAAGGATGTTTTAGCATGGGAATATGGGTCAAAAAACAGTGCTAAACCATTGGGCTATGGAGTCATAAAAGGGTTTATTTTCACATCAACTACCCAAGGTTTTTTAAAGGGCATGTCATCTATATTAGAAGATCTTTTAAGTTTGGTTGATGATATGGAACATTAAGGAAGGATGTGAAAGAAGCAAACATGTGAGGAAACAAAGGGCAGCCTAAGATCAGGTAAGGGCTTTTAACCTATCCTGCTTTTAACATACTCTCAAAGGGAAACATATAAGATAAAACATAAAAGGTAACCTAAGATCAAGTAAGGAATTTTAACCTAGCTTTCTTTTGGCACACTCTTACGAGAAATCTTCAAGACAACTGTTTGAGACTAAACAAGGGACAGGGATAACCATAGACTTACTTGATTAAAACTCTACTTAGCATGAAATGAAAAAATCATCCAAGAACAATGTCTCAAGTTATACTTAGCAAAGGCATGGGCTTACCAACAATTCATTTACTGGTTATACTCTATTGATTTGTTCTTAAATACACATTTGGCAGAAAACATAAAGATAAATATTTTCAATGAGAGCTAAGGTACTTTGCAGTATATCCTACTCTATAATTGTTGTTCTTTATAGCAGAATATGAACACAGTGGGAAAACATGATAAAAATAACAATAAAAGAAAGAAGAACATCACCAATGATTTAGATCAGGATCCAGTGAAATCTGCTTGTATATTGATGTCCAAGACCAATTACATACTTTGAGTCCAATAGCTTTTACAGTCCAATGATTCTCCTCCTAGCCTACTATATTACAACTACTCAAAAAATATTACTCAATAACAGTTCAACAATCTACCAATTTCCAACCCTTGCAATGAATTTTCTATGAATACATATAGGTGCAAAGAGGAAGAGTGTTGCAGAAATGGTAGTAAATAATAATTAAGATAGAGTGGGAGAAGTGTTCGGATTCCCATTATTCTTAATGACCGTGTTAGGATCCTATGATTTATTGGCATACTCAATGACAAGGCAACATATAAACCAATCTTTAGAGCTCTAGGACCTAGCCATCCTAGTCTTAGAGAGGGATCTCTCAATTTGTTTGCAAAGGTATGACTTGTTTTTCTTGTAAAATTTTGAGTTTAGGCTAGTTATTAAGTGCAAGTTTGTTTGATTGTTTGGTGGGACATGATGATCTAGGCAGCATAGATAGAAAAGGTAAATCTCTAAGTTATTGGGCAATGGAGTCAAGTAGAAGTTTGTAACAAGTTGGTAGATGAATCATAGGTATCAAAGGGAAAATCTAACTTGGCTATTGGATCTATAAGGTTTTCAGGTGGAATGAAATGAACATTAATGGTTTTAGAATGAAAAGCAGAACTAAGGGCAATTAAGAATCCTTAATTATATTTACTTCTCAACAAAGATACTTAAAACATCATTTGAACATGAAAAATTATTTTATAGACAGGGCTTACCATGAATTCTACAAATCACACTTCAACAAATAACAATTTCAAGCCAACTTTCAAAATGAAATCTAGGAGTCGAGGAACGCTCTATTTCATCAAAGATTTCACTTTCAAGGATAGTAAAACATTCAAGATTCACAAATAACTGCATTCATAGAAGAGGGAACTCGTAGGAATCTAAGATTGCAATTATAAAGACCTTCAAAACAATTATCTCAGCAAGAAAAAAGGGTAAGATCAAAATAGACCTCTTTGGTGGACTGTAAACAATGGTGCTTTAAAGGGAGACTTCAGAAGCAGTTTTCATGAGGCAGAAAGTAGGCAGGGAAAACCATAAATCATTCTTGAGACCAACTATTTGAACTATTTCTGAAATAAACAAGCTTAAGGGTTGAAAAGAAGTCAAACTACTCAATAAGCCTTCAGGAGATGAAAACATAAAGATAGTGAAGAGTAAACAGGTCTAAGGTGCTTCTAGGAGACATTTCTTAGCCTAAACATTTTACTCTACTGCAAGAAAGAAATGATGTAAACAGAATGGAAAACAAGAAAAAAATTAACAAATTAGAATACTTCACCAAAAACCAAGCTCAAGGATCCAATGACAGAGCTTTCTTCATCAACAAACAAGTCCAAACATCCACAGGTTCTAGAACATCAAATTTCTTTCAACCTTAGCAGAACTATGTATTACTTCAAAGAGTTATCAAATGCCCAATTTTACAATGAGTTCCAGTGAATTATTTATGCTGCAAATGAGGAGGTGGAACCATCTAGGGTTCAAAATGTTATAAATGACATAGTAAATGCACTCCTATCCTTAAAAACCATGCAAGGCATAAGGTAGGAATGTCTCTCAACTACTTCTTTGTGTAATAGATCTATCTTTACTTCCTGAGGATGAAACAATTGAAAATATTGACTTTGAGGCCTTTTTCTGTCTTTTACATTAACTGTTCTAACAGTTTATAATATCTTCTTTTGTGTAATAACTGTCAATTTTCCCCTTGGGACAGAAAGCATGCCACATGTGGCAATTAGGTTTATCAACTAAATAACTGCTCTGTGTTTGATTTATCTGAGGCCTTCTTAAACTTATCTTTCATTTATTTTCTCATTAAACTGCTTTTAAGGCCTTTTAGCCTTGATATGTCTTTATTTAATCTTGTTTTGAGGCTTTGATTTAGCCTTAAGTCTTTATCATCATTAAACTATGTTTTAAGGCCCGATGATGCTTTTTGGCCTTTATAATGCAACATTGTTGTCTTTTTCCCTTTATACACTACTTTAAACAATTAAACTGCAGGATTAAGTCTTCTAGCCTTCGGTCTTTGACTTTAATCTTCATCCTTTAACCTTTAATCTCCACTGTATTTCTTCTATTTTCTTTTTCAGTGTGCAGGTGGCTTTTAGTGCACTTGGAGGGTTGATTTTATAACCATTGCTCATTGATTTTGCCTCTGTTTGGACCACGAAGGTCATCACCTTCTGGCCCCGTCCCTTTATGGACTATAGGAGGGTTTTCGGCCCTAAAACCACCATGGAACTTGAAAAAAACCAACAAGCATGTTATAAAACCCTGCGGGGTTTGGAAAACTACATGCAGAGGCTGGCAGAGGGCAGAGGAGAAGGATACGAAGGCAGAATAGGAATTTTCATGGCGAAGAGATGAAAATCCACAAAAACAGGGTTTAAATTGGGTTTGGGCGCAAAAATGAAGAGTGGTGGTTTTGCGAAAACCACAAGTGGTTTTTGCGTTGCCCATGAGCGGTTGGTGGTTTTTCCCCGAGGGAATGTGATTCCATTCATCACTTGCCATGTGCCCCTCACAAAACCGCTTTTTTCGCGTGAATTTTGGTGGTTAAACCCTGACACGAAAAATCGTGTGTAATAGAACGTAGGCCATTAGATCTAGGGGTGCAGATCCAACGGCTATAGAGGAGCGCAACAAATGGAAAGTGCTCGAGTGAGGATGTGAAGTGAGAGCCAGGTGTCAAGAGGGGATTGGAGGGGAGGCTGGGTAGTGGGAGGTGGGTCCGGAGTATGACTCCAGTTATATTGTCGTGGAGTGAGGAGTTGTCGGGCAGGGTGTAAATGTTCAGGTTGTATGGTAGCTGTCAGATCTGGGGGGAAAACCAGATTGATGATCGAGATTGGATGTGATGGAGGAAAGGAGATAGATGGTGGAAGAGATAGATCTAGTCTTCAGATCTTGCAGATCGACGGCTAAGATTGTGTCATAGAAAAATGGTCGAGGGAAGGTTTATAAATGGGAAATGGGGTTTTTGCGAAGGAAATGGGAGCGAGAAAGGTGGGTCCCTTGGGTGGAGGGAAAACTCTCGGGCGCGGTCCTGTGGAGGAGACAGGGGACCGAGGGCAGAGGAAAAAGGGGATGAGGATGACGTCATGCGGGGGGGCTGGGGGATATGGACAAGATGACTTGGTGTGTGCCCCCACAACAAATAATAAAGGTTCATTTGAGTTTTCCCGCAACCCAAGGAGTCCACTGCGAGGGCACCAAGGGTTTGACCCATGGATAGAGAAGTGCCTCTACGGGAGTTAAGCACCTGGGTCCAAGGCCAGGTGATATGAGGAGCAGGGGCTGGGTCCTTAAGCCCACAGGGGCTTAAGCCCTTATAATGTAAAAGGTGCTTTTTAGACCAAAAGAGGGATTATTGATAATTTTGAGGGGTTTCGATAGGGAGAAGAAGAGATTTTTAAACCATATAAAGGAGTTATAATGGTTTTTTGAGGGTTTTTTAGAAGAAATGAATAATTAGTGAAAGAAAAATGGACTTTAAGCAAGGAAAAGATGACTGTTAGGATAGGATCAAATGAATGAATATTGGCAAAGGATGGAGGTGAAAAATGGGAGATATAGCCTGAAACAAGTTTTCTTTTTGAAACAGAAGGTGATTTTTTAGAAGGCATAGATGAAGATATTCGGTGAACTGATAGACTTAGGATAATGAAGGCTATGAGATTTCTAGAACTCATAATTCTTCTTGAAATATTATTTCTAGAAATCTAGGATTCGTAATTTAGTCATCTTTGGACAAAGTCAAAATTATGGATGACTAACAGTGGCTCCACTTGGGGAGGACAACTTGCTTTTTAAGGTGTCCAGAACCTCAGAAAATAATCTTTTGAGTTTCATCAGACCAGTGCCTTATCCATTGGGAAGATTTCTTCTTTTCTTACTGATTTTTCTCTGAAAAAGACAACTTTAAACAATCTGCAACATGTAATCTATTTTAAAACATCATCTCTACCTACCCAAAACTACTTGTCCTAGTATTTTCTCTTCTTCCTTTGAGTGCATTTGAGCTAGAAAACTCTTTGACATTTATTTTTGAAAACAGAAATAAACTATCTAATCCTATCCTTATTTCTTCCAAGAGTCCAGATTAAACTTTTGAACTCTTTATTTTTCTACCTAAGCTACTATCTGTCAATATTAAGCTATTTGACAGATTTTATTCTCTATTTCTAAAATAGGAAATTTAAACATAGTCAAATCACAATTAGACTGTCTGATCTGCTATGGTGTCTATGGCTATATGTTCAAACTACACATAGACTTTATTTGCAAAAAAGTAAAACAAAATTGTGAAGGCTTAAGATCTGAAAATTATAAACATCCTGCTATTCTTTTATAGCCCTAGTTTTGATCTTATTTAGAGCTATCTTTTCCCTTTTCTTGGTTCAAATTTTGAGCTTGTTAGAACCATTTCCTTTCTATCCTAATCTATTCTACTGATACGCCAAGTCTAAAAAATATTATCAATCTATGCTTCTACTAACTTATCAACATAAATTTAAAGTATGTTCAGCCATGATTAGGCTAGATGACTGAACAATATATCATTTTTAGTCAGCAGTGGCACTTAGATTTGTTCACTTTCAGAAAATTCTGTTTTTTGGGTATGGGGCTGTACCTCTTTCTTTTCATCTGCCCTCTTTTCTCTTTTCTATTGTTTTTGTATTTTTTCCTTTTTCAAATTCAAAAGCAGTGTCATATACAATGAATAAAAAACTTTGAAATTTAGGACTCTTGGCAGAAGTAGTGCTTGAGCATCCTGCCATTAAAAGGACCTCCAAATAAATCTTCTCCATTCAATTCTTGTAGAAAGAATGCATTGTGACCCCTGATAGAATGAATAATGTAGGGACCTTTCCACAGATTTTCAAATTTTCCATGTTTTCCCTTTTCTTCCCTTCTAGAATCCCACTTTAGAACTAAATTTCCAACTTGAAAATCATTTTCTTTAGCCCTCTTGTCAAATAACTTCTTGATGCTTTCTTGGACTGTTTGTGTTCTCTTGTACACTTCCTCTCTTGACTACTGTAAATGAATGGTCTAATTTATTCTTCTCTACATATCATTCTCTTCAGTTTGTACTTCTTGAAGGAGTTTCATGACTGGAACTCCTAAAGAGGTTGGGAAGACTGCATCCATGCCATAAACCAGCTGATAGGGGGACATATTTATTGAATTTTTGGTGGTTAATCTATCAGCCCATAAAGCATGAATAAGTTGACTATGCCATGATTTCTGATTCTGCTCCAATAGTTTTTTGATAATATTGACAAGGCTTTTGTTGGAGGATTCAACTAATCCATTTCCTTGAGGATAGTAGGCAGTGGAATGACCCAGGGTAATATGAACTTATGGCAGAAGGCAATCATTTTTTTAGACTTGAAGGGAGCAACATTATCTGTGATGATTTTTCTAGGACAACCAAATCTGGATAGTATGTTGGTTTCAAGGAACTTGATAATGACAGAGTCAGTAGCATTCCTAGAAGGTATGGCTTCTATCCACTTGGTAAAATAATTAGTGGTAGTGAGGATCCACTTATGTTGAGCTGAAGAAGATGGGTGAATTTTCCCATTGAAGTCCAAGCCCCATTGTTGAAAGGGAGCCTCAACACTGATGGGATGTAAGGGTAAGGGTAGGAGTTTTCTCTTGCCATCAAAAATTTGACACTTATGGCAAGACATGACAAGTTTCTGAGTATCTGGGAAAAGGGTAGGCCAATAGTAACCAGATCTGAGGATTTTATTTGCTGTAGTCTTCCAGTACAGATGTCCTCCACATTCTCCCTCATGCAGCTCATGTGCGATTTTTCTTGCATCAATCTCAAGCAAACACTTAAGCAATATTCCAACGGTATTTTTCCAATATAAAACCCCATCTAGTATGCAATAATTTAAAGCCTTTTTCTTCAAAAATCTAGCTGTATTTTTGGACAGAGAAGGAGGGGTATTTAGATAAAGCAGCACATATATGATATCAGCAAACCAAGGGGAATTCACAAATTTTTTTTGAATAAATGGGGCTGTGAATTCTTCTGTTTCTTCCAGAACATCAACCATATTCATATCTAGTGCTTGGAAGTTTGATTCAGACATGAGTTTTTCTAATACCTACCCTTTGATTAGTTTGGTAGGTCTGATTTCTAAGTTATATTCTAGAATAATAGCAATCCATTTTCCCCTTTTACCATCAGGGTCTTGACTTAGAATATCCTTGACAACAGTATATGGAACAAAAGCAATGATGTGAGAATGTAGAATATAGACTCTAAAGTATTTTAGTGTTTTTACCAAGGCTAAGGCTTGTTTCTCCATGATGTTGTACTTGAGTGGAGCATCTCTTAAGGCCCTACTAAAAAAGGATATTGGTTGTTCATGCCCCATGTCATTCTTTTGTAGTAACACTACAGCTATTGTATGTTCAAATGCAAAAGAAAAGATATAGAAATATTTGGTGAAATCGGGACTTATGAGAACCGGTGTTTGAGTAAGAGCTTGTTTCACTAGTTCAAATGGTTGTTTAGCTTGTATTTTCCATTTAACACCTACCTCTTTCTTAAGAATATTTGTGATATTTCTTAATAGCTCAGCAAGGTTGGGGATGAATCTCCTTAAAAAAATTATTTCCCAATGAAAAATTGTAATTCTTTGAGGTTTCTAAGATGGCTGATTTTCAATATGCCATCAATCCTTTTAGGGTCAATTTTGATTCCCTCTTCAGAAATTATGTGGCCAAGAAGCTTTCTTTCTTGGAGACCAAAGAGTGTCTTTTTGGGATTCAAAGATAAGCCATATTTCCTACATTTCTCAAAAACTTTCCTTAAATGAATAAAATGTTCTTCATCAGTTTTAGAGAAAACAGTAATGTCATCAAGGTAAATGATTATAAAATAGCCTATGTCTTCTGAAAAGGCTATGTCCATGGCCCTTTGGAAGGTGGCCCCTGCATTTATTAAACTAAATGGCATTTTTACATACATGAATGTACCCCAAGGTGGAGCAAAATCAGTTTTATGTTGGTCACTTGGGAGTACTAAAACCTAATTGTAACCTGAGAACCCATCCAACAGTGAAATTGTTTTAGACCCAACCACCCTTTGAAGTATATGATCCATTTTTGGCAAGGGATAATTGTCCTTAAGGGAGGCTCTATTTAGATTTCTGAAATCAATGCAGAGCCTAATTTCCCCAGTTTTTTTCCTAATAGATACTAAGTTGGAAACCCATTCTGAATACCTGATGGGAACTATGATCCCAGCATCATACATTTTCTTAATCTCTTTCTCAACTAAAGGAAATAAAACAGGGTTTATCCTTCTGATTTTTTACTGGAAAGGTTTCTGATTTTCCTTAAGAGGAATTTTGTGTTGAATGATGCTTGTATCATATGATTTGAGATCCTTGTATTCCCATGCAAATACATCTTTAAATTCTTTGAAAATTTCTATGTATTGTTGTTTGATATGAGCTGGGAGAGTGTTGGATAGCTTTATCATTTTGGGTTTTGCTAGGCTGCCTATGTTATGTTCTTCTATTTTTGTTTCCATAGGCTTCATTCTTGGTTCTTTGGCTACATCATTGAAATCAAAAAGTTGTTCTAATGGTGTAAGACCTCTTGGAATTGTATCATTTTTACATTGTAAAACTTTTAGGTCTTTCTGGTCTATATTATTAACTATTTTTGCTCTAAAAGGATGTTCAAAATGGTTTATATCAACAGAAAATGACAGCTTTTTTTCAGGGGTTTGTTCTTCATTAAAATAGTTATCCTCATGGCTTGAAGTAGGTGTTGATATGGCAAATTCATTCTTTGATTGCAGAAAATCATCTATGTGTTCGTCTCCTTCAAACACTTGCCAATAATCTTCATTGTTAGGTATTGAAGGTCTGTTTTTTACCTTTATATCAGTTTTTTCATTTGTCTGTGGTATTTGGAAATTACTAGTAGAAAAAGCAAGTTCATTTGCTAGATGATTTTGAGCTCTTGGGATAAAAATGAGTTCATATTTTTCAAAGGTTTTTAGGAGATCAAGGGCAACATTTCTATATTCTCTGAGCTTTGGGTTTTTGGTTGAATATTCCCCTTTAATTTGTCTGATAATTAGCACAGAATCCCCTTGGACTGATATTATTTTAGCTCCTAAATCTTTGAGTAAGTGTAGGCCAATAAGGAGGGCTTCATATTCAGCAATGTTATTTGTGCATGGAAAATCTAGTTTATAGGAAAATCCTTTGTTTGTGTTCTATATCCATACACCAGCCCCTACACTTAATTTGCTACAAGAGCCATCAAATTTCATTTTCCAAGTTATTTCAATCTCATGTTCTTTTTCTTTCTGCTATTCAAGGTTGCTAAAATCTGGATTGTTCTTTTCTTAAGTTGATGGCAGAATTGACTGTTCTGGTAAACTTAATTCTCCTTTGTTTTCCTTTTCTTGTTGGCTAATTTCATCTTCATTATATAAGATAAAGGAATCCAAATTTGAATGGATGGAGTAGATAGGAGAATTGTTTGGTCTATATATGTTTCTCACCATGTATTTCATGTGGGATTCCCTATATAGTCTTCTAGTTTGGTTAAATACTGGGATGGTGGCATAATACATGTCCATTTGAAGGCTCCCTTGTAGTTTGGCTCCCCATGATCTAGATAAAAGCATGCCATACTTAGGGGGAATGTCAGCTACTACTATGTCCATTACTAGACTCTTAGCAGGACTTTGTGCCAAGTTGACACACAAATCTTTGATTAGGCCTAATAATTTGACCCTGCTTGAATCAAAGGAGTATAGGTCTTTGTATGGTTTAGTAATTTCTAAGCCTAGGCCTTCCATTACTACTTTGGGCATAAGATTGTGTGAAGAACCTAAGTCTAGCATGGTATTATGCATGATTTTGTCATGTATATTCAGGCTGACATAGAAGGGAGGGACAACCCCTTCTTGGTATTTTCCTTCATCTTCGAGACCAAACAATAACTCTAGTTTATCATTTTTCAAGTTTAAAGTATCAGTGTCACTGCCTATATTCAAAGCTTTCAAAACTTGGTTTTTATATACATCCTGAGTTACTAGTTCAACTAATGGTATGGTGATTTTAATCTTGGAAATTTCCCCTTCAAGGCTGAAAGGAACTATTGTTCTTGACATATTTACATATGTTTTGTCATTTACAACTCTTTCAGAAATTCTAATTTGCTGAACTTTATTTGGACTTCTATTTGGGATAGATTTGTTAGGGTCGCTAGTTGAAGAACTAGGGCAGCTTTGTTCAACACTTTGTTGACTGTTTATGTCTTTATTTATATCAGTTTTCTTGGCCACAGTGTTGGTGTTACTGGTTGTCTTTTTAGGTTGATTTCTGAAGTTTTCTTAACAGCAGTACTAGCGTTTTTGTCATTAGAAATTTCTGGGCTCCCTTTGCTTCTAAGATTATATTGTTCGTGTACCTCCATGATTTCATTTTCAAACCCCAATCTGTAATATTCAGAATCTTCATGGTTGTTTTCAATTTGTCCTGAAGAGAAGAATCCTTGTTCTTCTTCAATGAGAAAAACATCTATCTCACTGTCAGACCCAATCAGATTCACATGATTTTCTTCCAACCTTTCAACTTCCCTTTCTTCTTCTTGATCAATATAGTTTTTTTGAAAGGGAGGCCTAATCTGTTGGTCGTTATCTCTCTGCCTATCTTGATTAGGGTCTCTTCTGAGATTTTGGTTTCTATTTCTGTTTTGGTTTTCTCTGGGAGACACTCTATCATTCAGATTTATCTTTTCAAGCATTCTCTCCATTACCTTCACTAAGTTATCAATTTTAGTATCTGATGATGAGGTCGAAGCCATTGTATCATTCCTGTATGTAAATCTTTGATCTGCTCTCATCCTAGCTCTTTTCTCAATCAAATTTTCTTCTACACTTAAAGCTCCCTTCTGCATATCTTCTAAAGTTGAGGGCTCTCTTTCTCTTAGCTGGTAGGCCATTTTAGGATCAAAACCCTCTGGAATTTAGTCAAGGCTAAGCCTAATGGAGGTTTCATGTCTGGGGGAAGTGCATTATAAACACTATTGAATCTAGTGCAATACTCTTGGACACCTTCCCCGCTGTTTCTTTTGAGATTGGTATATTTTGAAAGGATTTGGAGAGGATTCTTCCTAATTTCCCATTTTTTTATGAATGTTTGATATAAAGCAGGGAGATCATTTATGTTGTGAGGAGCTAAGCCCTTAAACCATTTCTTGGCTTATCCTCTTAAACTTTGAGAAAATATTCTCAGTTTAATGGTCTCTTCTTATATTTCCATATAATCAAAAGCATCATTCATTTTATCTACATGATGTTGGGCAGTAGTAGGTTCACTTCCAGTGAAATGGGGAATTTTGGATTGGTACTCATTGGGTAAGGGAACCATAGGTTGTGGTAACACTAGTGGAGTATACCATGCTGCTATGATGGGAAATAATGGGGGATTTACAAGAGGTGGATTTACAAGAGAAAAAATGGGCTGAGTTGGAGTGCTTTGAACAATGTGTGTGTGTAGTGGAGTGGAAGAAACACTTGGGCAAGAAAATTGATGATGAGCAGATCTATGGAAGGAGTTGAAATGATGGAGAAGCTGATAATCAAGTGGAGTGGAAGGTGAGGCTTCTCTACTAAAGTTCTGTTGTAAATCTGTGGTTTCAAACTCAGCTTGGTTTAAATCACTTTGACAATTATTTCTAAATATGTTCTTAGTGTGGGGTAAATCAAAGTGAAAATCTTTCAATATTGTGAGATTTTCAGGGACAGATCTTGTTCTTGGGATGGTCCTATCAGTAGTTGATTTTTCAGCTTTAGAAGTTTGCCACAAAAGATTCTCTGGATTTTCAACTATGGTAGGAGGGTTAGGATCTGGATGGGATCTAGTATTGACCCTATGTGAAGCCAGGTTTCAATTTCCAAAAATTTTTAGAGAGGTTTGAAGTTTTTAGGACTGTTTTTCAAGATTTTTCCTCTCACAGTGATTTCTATAATAGAGGACTAGGTTTCTAAACTTCCTCAAGGCTGGTTAACACAGTTTCAAGGAAATCTAGAGTACTAGTGGACTAACAGGCCTACTGGGGCTAGTGGAGTCGCTAGGTGGAAATTTTTAGCTTTTTTGAAGGTAAAATGTTTTATGGTCTGCCACCAATGGTTTATTTGAAAACCAATCTGAATTTTTTTTGGGTTTTTCTAAGTTTTTAAATGGTTCTATGGTTGTGAGAGTGTCCTATACCTGATTCAACACTTAGCTAAGGTGGCGAAAAAAACAGAGTCTACTCTATGGCTTACTAGCTGATTTCTTCAAGGTTTGATAAGGGTCTCTTAGAATCCTAAGGGTTACTTAGATTTCCACTGATTCAGATAGATCCTATCATGATTACCATTATGCTGGCAGTGCTTGAAGAAGCTATAGTTCACTTGAATGAATACTGAGTGTCTTTTTTAGGGACTTTTACTCAAAAATGTCCCACCGTGATCGCCAGAATGTTGGGATCCTGTGATCTAGTAGATTGGCATAGTAAATGACAAGGCAACATATAAACTAGTATTTAGAGCTCTAGGACCTAGCCTTCCTAGTCTCGGAGAGGGATATCTCAATTTTTTTGCAAAGGTATGACTTTTTTTTCTTGTAAAAGGTTGATTTTATGCTAGTTATTAAGTGCAAGTTTGTTTGATTGTTTGGTGGGACATGATGATCTAGGCAGCATAGATAGAAAAGGGAAATCTCTATGTTATTGGGAAATGGAGTCAAGTAGAAGTTTGTAACAAGTTGGTAGATGAATCAGAGGTATCAAAGGGAAAATCTAACTTGGCTATTGGATCTACAAGGTTTTCAGGTGGAATGAAATGAACATTAAGGGTTTTAGAATGAAAAGCAGAACTAAGGGCAATTAAGAATCCTTAATTATATGTACTTGTCAACAAAGAGACTTAAAACATCATTTGAACATGAAGAAGTATTTTATAGACAGGGCTTACCACGAATTCTACAAATCACACTTTAGCAAATAACAATTTCGAGACAAAATTTCAAAATGAAATCTAGGAGTCGAGGAACGCTCTATTTCATCAAAGATTTCACTTTCAAGGATAAGAAAACATTCAAGATTCACAAATAACTACATCCATAAAAGAGGGAACTCCTAGACATCTAAGACTACAATTATAAAGACCTTCAAAACAATTATCTCAGTAAGAACAAAGGGTAAGATCAAAAAAGACCTCTTTGGCAAACTGTAAACAATGGTACTTTAAAGGGAGACTTCAGAAGCAATTTTCAAGAGGTAGAAAGTAAGCAGAGAAAACCATAAATCATTCTTGAGACCAACTATTTGAACTATTTTTGAAATAAACAAGCTTAAGGGTTGAAAAGTAGTCAAACTACTCAATAAGCCTTCAGGAGATGAAAACATAAAGACAGTGAAGAGTAAATAGGTATAAGGTGCTTCTAGGAGACATTTCTTAGCCTAAAAATTTTACTCAACTGCAAGCAAGAAATGACGTAAACAGAATGGAAAACAAGAAAAACATTAACAAATTAGAATACTTCACTAATATCCAAGCTCAGGGATCCAATGATAGAGCTTTCTCCATCAACAAACAAGTCCAAACATCCACAGGTTCCAGAACATCAAATTTCTTTCAACTTCAGCAGAACTATGTATTACTTCAAAGAGTTATCAAATTCCCAATTTTACAATGAGTTCCAGTGTGGTATTTATGCTGCAAATGAGGAGGTGGAACCATCTAGGGTTCAAAATGTTATAAATGACATAGTAAATGCACTCCTATCCTTAAAAACCATGCAAGGCATAAGGTAGGAATGTCTCTCAACTACTTCTCTGTGTAATAAATCTGTCTTTACTTCCTGAGGATGAAACAGTTGAAAAGATTGACTTTGAGGCCTTTTTCTGTCTTTTACATTAACAATTCTGACAGTTTATAATATCTTCTTTTGTGTAATAACTGTCAATTTTCCCCTTGGGACAGAAAGTAGGCCACAGGTGGCAATTAGGTTTATCAAGTAAATAACTGCTCTGTGTTTGATTTATTTGAGGCCTTGTTAAACTTATCTTTCATTTATTTTCTCATTAAACTTCTTTTAAGGCCTTTTAGCCTTGATCTGTGTTTATTTAATCTTGTTTTGAGGCTTTGATTTAGCTTTAAGCCTTTATCATCATTAAACTGTGTTTTAAGGCCTAATGATGCTTTTTGGCCTTTATAATGCAACATTGTTGTCTTTTTCCCTTTATACACTGCTTTAAACTGTTAAAATGTAGGATTAAGTCTTCTATATTTGGTCTTTGACTTTAATCTTCATCCTTTAACCTTTAATCTCCACTGTCTTTCTTCTATTTTCTTTGTCAGTGTGTAGGTGGCTTTTAGTGCACTTGGAGGGTTGATTGTATAACCAGTGCTCATAAAACACCGATAAAACCATGAATTTAACCCTGGAAGCTTCTATTATGTGTGATTTGGCTTCTGTTTGGACCACAATGGTCGTCACCTTCTGGCCCTGTCCCTTTATGGACTATAGGAGGGTTTTCGGCCCTAAAACTGCCATGGAACCTGCAAAAAACCAACAAACATGTTATAAAACCCTACGGGGTTTGGAAAACTGCATGTAGAGGCTGGTGGAGGGCGGAGGAGTGGGATATGCAGGCAGAAGAGGAATTTTCATGGTAGAGAGATGAAAATCCGTGAAAACAGGGTTTAAATTGGGTTTGGGCGCGAAAATGAAGAGTGGTGGTTTTGCAAAAACCATAAGTGGTTTGTTGGCAATATGATGAAACGTGTTGTCCTTGATGGCAACCTACTTGATGAAGTTATCCTTGATGAAAACCTAATTGATGAGTTGCCTATGATAAGAAACCTATGTGCTAAAGATGGAAGTATGATGTATCTACAGATCAACTCATATGTGATAGAGAAAAGAATTCTAGTATGTGCCAGAGAATTGTTATTTTTAATATGTCACAATGTATACGCAAGTTTGTAAAGGTCAAGTCGCATATGCACGCGGATAAGTACGTCCCAAGTCGCGTATGCCTGCTGGGCTCCAAAATTATAATACCAAGGGGCATTACCATGGTATTGGCACACAATATTGAGCGTTGTATTGTCTATTTGATTCCGTCCAAGAATGCCATTGGAAGTTGTGTGGTTTTGACTCATGGTATTGATAAATGCTAAAACTATATAAGGAGAAGAAGATCATAGTGAAAGGGTGTGCATGTATCTGGGTATTGAATGAATACTTCACTCTGAAGTATATCTGCATGGAATGGGTCACTGGTTATTGATAGATCTGAAATAATAATGCACCAATGAATAAAATGATGGATCAGGATCTCTAGACCTGAAATGACTATATATCTTCTAGATCTGTTTATGGAATGTTAAGATCTGAGATGTAGCGAATGTTTTCTGAAGTGAATGGTAAGATCTGAGTTGTTTATCTGTTCTGAAGAATTGCGTAGTCCTGAAATAGTTGTAGATCTATACGCAGGTTTGTCACTACGAAAGCACGTATATACGTGGATTAGTTTCAACAAAATCACGTATGGAATCTAAGGTTGGTCCTGAAATAGTTGCAGATCTATACGCAGGTTTGTCTCTGTGAAAGTGCGTATATACACGGGTCCAGTGAAGTAAAAGTTCGTATGGAATCTAGGGTTTTGCTGAAGTGTGCAGAAGGAAATCTCTGATCTTTTTTGTTGTATCACTGTTGTCTATCAATGATGTCTTCATACAGATCTGAGTTGTTTGAATACTGATTATGCTGCTATTTGATTATGATTAAAGATCAGTTGTTGGTTGATTGATTGAATGAATTGATGGAGTTATAAGTTTCAGTTTGATGTTCTTTGAGTTTAAATGTGTGGAGTGGGTCGAGTCTGAAAATATGATGAAAAGAGGCCTACAAGTTGTGTTGTGTGGAAGCTGTTGGATCCAGTATGAAAATTGATGAAACATGGTCCATGGTGGTGCTGAGGGTCGAACCCTTCGATGAGGGGGTTATAGCTCCCTTCTAGTGGTAGCTGGTAAACAAGATCAGGGGGTAGTAGCTCCCTTCCAGGAGCGGGTGGTAAACAAGATCAGGGGGTTGTAGCTCCCTTCCAGTAGTAGCTAGAGAACGAGAGAAGGTTGTAGCCTTCTGCAGGTGGGTGCCTGCATGCTGGTATGAGTCTGCGCCAGTACATGGTTGTAAGAAGTTTTCTTTATAATAAATATTGAAGACAAAGATGACAACAGTGGTGGTTTTCTCCCGAATTGGGTTTCCACCTTAAATCCTGGTGTTCATGTGTGTTGCTTATGTGTGATGATTTATTCTATTCTTACTGCACATGCTTATTGCTTACTAAACATCTGATGAATGAATGATGCAATGATCTAAGTAACGAATTATCTCCATAATAAGATCGCTGGACATACGCAAGTTTGCTTAAATATATCCGCGTATATATGCGAGTTGGGTTAATTAAAGTCACGTATAGAATTTTATAAAGGAAAAGCAAAAGTTTTGAGTAAGCTCTAAACACTGATTCACCCCCCCCCCCCCTCTCAGTATTTTTCCCAACATGGTTTTCGCGCTGCCCATGAGCGGTTGGCGATTTTTCCCCAGGGGAACGTGATTCCATTCATTGCTCGCCACATGCCCCTCGCAAAACCACTTTTTTCGTGTGAATTTTGGTGGTTAAACCTCGACACGAAAAATCGCGCATAATAGAATGTAGGCCATTAGATCTAGGGGTGCATATCCAACGGCTACGGAGGAGCGTGACAGATGGAAAGTGCTCGAGTGAGGATGTGAAGTGAGAGCCAGGTGTCAAGAGGGGATTGGAGGGGTGGCTAGGTAGTGGGAGGTGGGTCCGGAGTATGACGCCAGTTATATTGTCGTGGAGTGAGGAGTTTTCAGGCGGGGTGTAAATTTTTGGGTTGTATGGTAGCCGTCAGATCTGGGGGGGAAACCAAATCGATGATCGAGATTGGATGTTATGGAGGAAAGGAGATAGATGTTGGAAGAGACAGATCTAGCCATCAGATCTTGCAGATCGACGGCTAAGATTGTGTCAAAGAAAAATGGTCGAGGGAAGGTTTATAAATGGGATTTTGCGAAGGAAATGGGAGCAAGAAAGGTGGGTCCCCTGGGTAGAGGGAAAACTCTCGGGCACGGTCCTATGGAGGAGACAGGGGACCGAGGGCAGAGGAAAAAGGGGATGAGGATGACGTCATGCGGTGGGTTTGGGGGGGTACAAACAGGAGGAATTAGTGTGTGCCCCCGCAACGAATAATAACCGTTCATTTGAGTTTTCCCGCAGCCTAAGGAGTCCACTGCGGAGGCACCAAGGGTTTGACCTACGGATAGAAAAGTGCCTCCATGGGGGTTAAGCACCTGGTTCCAAGGCCGGGTCATATGAGGAGCAGAGGCTGGGTCCTTAAGCCCACAGGGGCTTAAGCCCTTATAATGTAAAAGGTGCTTTTTAGACCAAAATATAGATTATTGATAATTTTGAGGGGTTCCGATAGGGAGAAGAACAGCTTTTTAAAACCATATAATGGAGTTATAATGGTTTTTTGAGGGTTTTTTAGAAGAAATGAAGAATTAGTGAAAGAAAAATGGACTTTAAGCAGGGAAGAGATGAATGTTAGGATAGGATGACATGAATGAAAATTGGCAGAGGATGGAGGTGAAAAATGGGAGATATAGCCCGAAAAAAGTTTTATTTTTGAAACAGAAGGTGATTTTTTAGAAGGCATAGATGAAGTTATTCGGTGAACTGATAGACTTAGGATAATGAAGGCTGTGAGATTTCTAGAACTCATAATGCTTCTTGAAATATTATTTCTTGAAATCTAAGATTGGTAATTTAGTCATCTTTGGACAAAGTCAAAATTATGGATGACTAACAGACCATTGTATTAATTGATTGTACCATTTTGGTAATTTTTCCTATTTTTATGCATATCTGGTAGGCATGGTAATAACTCCAAAGTGTTTCTTTGGAGATAATTGTGGTTGAAGTACTTTGTTTGACTTCTGAAACAAGTGACTATCATATCTCGGGTTTTGTAGCCCCATGACTGTGCAATAACTGTTCTGACGGTTTTAAAGAGTCTCTGCAATCAGGATCGCTGTCACGGTGCCTTTGAGAGGAAATGTAGACTACCGGTGTCCTTTGGTCCTTTGGAGAAATGAATACTTTGATGATCTGGCGTTCTGAAGTCCTTTCTCCCTGATTTGTCTTGTTCAACACTTTAAACATTAATTTTCCTTTAATTTGTGCTTTTAAGGCTATATTAGGCCCTTTCAGATCATCTTTGGTCTTCGTCTGACTGTTGTGTACAGGTGGTTGCACTGGAGGATTTGATTGAAAGCCGATATCATGATTTATCGACTCATTCGTGGAAACATCTCCTTTTTTCCCCTTTTCTGCATTAGTTAGGCCATAGAGGATCATCACCCTCGGCCTCTGTCAACATTTTTTGACTATGGGATGGCTTTACGAACAACCGCCATTAAACCTGGACAAAACAATAAACCATTATGAAATCCCGTGCTTCTTGGGTTTAATTGCAACAGGGGGCTTGGGCATGGGCAAAGGAGCAGTGCAGAGGAGGTGAATGCAGCAGGATGAGTTTCCATGGCAGAAATCAAATAGAGAAGGTTTAAACAAGATTTATGGCGCAAAACAGTGAATAGGTGGTATTAGAAAACCGGCAGCGGTTTTCGCATGGGGTTTAAGCGGTAAGTGGTTTGGGACAGATCGAATGCAATAGGGTCCAATGGCTGACATGTGTGCTTCTGAAAACCACCCATTTCACATTCAAAATAGGCAATCAACTTTATTTGTGAAATGAACATGAAAATGGTTTAAGACCGTCCGATCTGGGGGGGCCCAGATCTACGGCTGTAAGCAAGCACAAAAAATAAACAAGATGTGCGGGAAAAACATATGGTGGGGCCTGGGTGATGTGAGCCACTTTTTCGTGTAGCGGGGAGGCTTTGAAGCTAGGTAAACAATATGTGCCATGGGTTTATAGTGTTAGAGTGGAATAATCCATGTTTGGACGAATATATAAAGGGAAATACAGGCAGGAGTGGGAGGAAGTGAAAACGTTTCCAAGCCGTTGGATCTGGGAAGGGGAAACAGATCAACGGTGGAGATCTCATGGAAGCATGATGGGAAGGCCCCATGTGGTTGGGTGAGACCAGCGGGAATATATGGAAAATATAAAGAAAATACATATAGCAGGGGCACTTTGGTGTACGGAAAGATTTGTGGACCCGGCGCCTCCGCAATGAATCCTGGCCATTGGATGAAGATTTCACACACCCTGAGGAGTCAACTGTGAGGGCACTATTGTGTTTGACCTATGCGTGGAAAGTGCTCGCGGGTGGAGAAAAAGGTGAATTAATGTGGGCCGTTGGATCCATGAGATGGATGGTGGAGGACGCATCGCAAGATCGACAATCAGCGGGGTAAAGGGTCTGGGCACCAAGGAAATAGGATTGCCGATGTGCCGATGTTTGATGGAGCGATGGAGCGCAGGCCGTAGGATCTGGCCTGATGATCAACGGCCAGGATTATATCGGGGGGATTGCATCGGCGGAGGAAAGAAGGCGGAAAGGAAAAAAGGGGAAGCCCGATGCAATTGCGCGATAGCTGTCGAATCTTGGGGAAATGGACGGCTGAGATGGAGTCAGGGGATCGCATTGGCGGAGAAGAAAAGGAAAGGGACACGGGACTGGTGGAAAGCCGATTTGTGATGGGGTGACATGCCAATGGCCATTGGATTTTCAAGATTGACGGTGAAGATTTCCCTGGGAGTGAAACCATCATGTGGGGAAGAAAATGCATATATAAAGGAAAAAAGGGGTAGAGCAACATATGATAGTGAGGAAGGGGCTAAAGACCTATAGCCGTCGGTCGCGAGTCCCGGTCACATGGCGGAAGGGTTGAGAACTAAGCCCGCAGATGCTTAAATCTGTTTACATGAAAATGATCGGATTTAAAGGACGAAAAGGGGTTTTTTTAGGTTTTTCAGGTTTCGATAGAGTAAACAGAGGGGTTTTTTTAACTAGGTAAAAGGGATTCACATGGTTGTAAGGGGATTTTTTGAGGAAATGGAAGGGTTTTTTAAAGGAAGAAGGGCATGAAAGAGGGTTTTAGAGCAGTTTTCTTCAAGGCAATAGCAGGGCTTTGTGAAGATATCAGTGAGATGGGTTTTTGGATAAATAGGCACAGCAAGGCTTCAAAAAGTCACAGATTTTGCATGAAATATGTTTCTTGAAGGCTAAAGATCTATTTTAGCCAGCATAGCATATGAAAAATTTTATTGATGGCTAACAGCAGCTCCAACTTGGGGATGGCAGCTCCTTGGAAGTGTCAAGAACCTCATAAATTGTATTTCTGGAATGTAGATCAATGTATTGCACCTTGACACTCTTTTTTCTTCTCTGATCATGCTGCCTGAAAAAAATGACTAATCATTACATAGTAACAGATCAATTTTACCCAAACAACTTCCTGCACAACCTACTTCCTAACATTTTTTCTTCAGTAGGGTGCACTTGGACTTGCAAGCCCTTAGACATCAACATTTTATTCTTTTATTGAAAGCAGGAAACTAATCTAAATCTACACTTATAACCTCCAAGAGTCCAGATTAAACAGTTGGACTCAAACATTCTCTACCTAACTACTATCTGTCAGGATTAAACTATCTGACAGATCTGCATTCTCTACATTCTAAAACAGAAATTGAAAATACAGTCAAACCAAGATTAAACTGTCTGATTTACTGTAGTGTCCATGGCAAAGGAAACTAGCTGCACATATACTTATTTGTAGAAAATTGAAACAAAAATGTGAAGGCTCAAGATCTGAAAATTACAAGCATCCTTCATTCTTTCTTTCAGCTCTAGTTTTGATCTTTTGGAGCCGTCTTCTTCTTTACTTGGTTCAAGTTTTCAGTCATGTTAGAACCAGTCTTCTTTGTACCTTTGGCTCAAGTTTTGATCTATTTAGAGCCATTATTTCTTTTGATTCTTTGGTTCAAATTTTAAGCATATTAGAACCAATTCTTTTTCTATCCTAATCTAATCTACTGATAAGCCAAGATCAAACTGTTTGGCAAATCTGATTCACTAACCTATCAGTAGTAAATTGAAAACTATCTAGCCATGATTATGTTGTATGACTAGATAACAGTGCTTTCTTTCTTTTTTGGTATGGGGCTGTAACTTTCTTGTTTTTCTAATCTGTCCTCTTTTCTCTTTTTCTATTGTTTTTGTATTTTTCCTTCTTCTTTTTTTAAACAAAACACAACAATGATATTTACAATGGAAAATGAAAGCTTTGAATTGAGAGTTTAGCAAAAATAATGCTTCAGCATCCTGCCATTGACAGGACCCCCAAACAAGTCAGTACCATCCATTTCTTGTAGAAAAAATGCATTATGTCCAATGGCAGATTGAATGATGTAAGGGCCTTGCCATAAAGTATCAAACTTGCCATGTTTGCCCTTATCTTCTCTCCTAGAATCCTACTTGATTACTTTGTCACCATTCTTGAAATTACTGGCCTTTGTCCTCTTATCAAATAGCTTTTTAATATTCTCTTGTACTTTCTGTGCTCTGTTGTAGACTTCTTCCCTAGTTTGCTGAAGATGTATGGTTTGATTTATCCTTCCCATCATGCTATATTCTTCTGACTGCATTTATTGGACCAAATTCATAACTGGTACTCCTAAATTGGTAGGAAAAACTGCATCTGCTCCATAAACCAGCTAATAGGGAGACATTCCAATTGATTTCTTTGTTGTTACTCTATCTTCCCATAAGGCATGTACCAGCTTGTTGTGCCATGACCTCTGATTTTCCTCCAGCAGCTTCTTTATTATGTTCATCAGGCTCTTATTGGAAGATTCTGCCAACCCATTACCTTGAGGGTAATAAGCTGTGGAATGACCAAGCACAATATGATATCTATGATAGAAATCAACCATCTTTTTAGAACCAAATGCAGTAGCATTGTCATTGATGATTTTCCTAGGACAGCCAAATCTAGACAGGATATGGTCTTCAAGGAATTTTATGATGACTGAGTCTGTGGCATTCCTAGAAGGGATGACTTCTATCCATTTGGTGAAATATTCAGTGGTTGTGAGTATCCATTTATGTTGGGAAGATGAGGCAGGATGGATTTCCCCAATGAAGTCTAGGCCCCACTGTTGAAAAGGAGCCTCAACAGTGATTGGTTGCATGGGTAAGAGAAGCAGTTTTCTCTTGCCTTCAAAGATCTGGCATTTGTGGCAGGAAATTATCATTTTATGGACATCTTGAAAGAATGTGGGCTAGTAATATCCATCTCTAAGGATTTTATTAGTAGTGGTTTTCCAATTGAGGTGGCCTCCACATTCTCCTTCAGGAAACTCATGCTTGATCCTGTCTACATCAACCTTAGGCAAACATTTAAGCAATAAACCACTGGCATTTTTCCAATATAAATAATTATCTAAAATGCAGTAATTAACAACCTTTAACTTCAGAAATCTTGCCTTTGTTTTAGACAAACCAGGAGGAGCATTGATATTAGTAAGCACATACAAAATATCAGCATACCAGGATGAATTTAAGAAATGATTCTCAACAAATGGGGCTGGTAATTCTTCCTATTCATCCAATACACCTATCATGTTTATATCAAGTGCTTGTAGGTTAGATTCAGTCATTAATTGTGCTAGGCCTTGACCCTTGATGAGTTTAGTGGGTTTAATTTCCAAATCATATTCTAATATCACAACAATCTACTTCCCTCTTTTGCCATCTGGGTCTTGTGACAGAATGTCTTTTACCACTATATTAGGCACAAATGCAATAATATGAGAATGTAAGATATAAAATCTGAAATCCTTCAAGGCCTTGACCAAATCATAGGCTTGTTTTTCCATGATATTATATTTCAGAGGTGCATCCCTTAGTGCCTTGCTGAAGAATGAAATTGGCTGCTCTTGTCCTTCTGTATTTTTCTGTTATAGGACAACGACCATAGTATGTTATGATGCAAATGAAAATATGAGAAGTCCTTAGTGAAATCAGGACTGATAAGAACTGGTGCTTGGGTAAGTGCATATTTAACCAGTTCAAAGGATTTCTTTGCTTCTAAGGTCCATTTAACTCCTACCTCTTTCTTCAGCATGTTTGTCATGTTCCTTAGGAGTTATGCCAAGTTGGGTATGAAACTTCTCAAGAAATTAATCTTTCCAATGAAACACTGAAGTTCTTTGATGTTTCTGGGGTGACTCATTTGCAATATTCCTTCAACCCTTTTTGGGTCTATTTTAATCCCTTTCTTAGATATGATGTGACCAAGAAGTTTGCCTTCTTGGAGACCAAACAATGTTTTCTTGGGATTTAAAGATAGCCCAAATTTTCTGCATTTTTCAAAGACTTTTCTCAGGTGTGCTAGGTGTTTTTCATCTATTTTGGAGTAGACTGTGATGTCATCTAAATAAATCACGATGAAGTGGCCTATTTCCTATGAGAAAGTGATGTACATGGCTCTTTGAAAGGCGGCCCCTGCATTCATTAATCCAAAAGGCATTTTCACATACATGAAAGTGCCCCAAGGAGTAGTGAAGGTTGTTTTAAATTGATCAGCAGGGAGTACCAATATCTGATTATATCCAGAAAATCCATCTAGCAAAGAAATCTTCTTGGCACCAACTACCCTTTGTAAGATGTGCTCCATTTTGGGCAAGAACACTATTACCGATGAAATAGGTAACCACACTGTTACCTACTTTTTTTTGGTAGCATAAAAAGCGTTCGATTTTGAAAAGTGGTGATGTAGAATCACCCCCTTTTTTTTGTGCACATTTTTGACACTCTAAATTTTTATTTATGAAGTATGAATATTTGTTTTAAAATGTTAGTGATTTTCATGCTAATTTTGAAACGTATTGATGCAGCATCAACTTTTTTTTTTTAGAGCGGTGATTTTCATGCTAATTTTGAAACGTATTGATGCAACATCAACCTTTTTTTGTTAGAGTGGTGATTTTCATGTTGGTAATAAAACACAAAACTTAGATAAATATATATATATATATAAAAACAATAAAAAAACCAATAAAAATATAAAAATAAATAAAATTAACTTGTAAAAATAAAAAATTTAAACAAAAATAAATTATATATATATATATTCGAAAATTATATCAAAAGAAATGACAAAATTTGAAAAAAAAACACATAATTTAAAGAAAAAGACAAAAATTAATAAAAAAAATAAAAACATCAAAAACATTTTCTTCTAAGTTATTAAAAAAACCATATAATTAAAAAAAAAAATTAAATAGAAAATTTAAAAATAATTTAAATTACAAATTACAAATTTAAATAAAAAAAAATACAAAAAAGAAAAAAATAAATTTAAAAATTTAAATTAAAAAAATAATAATAATAAGAAAAAAAATACAAATTTTAAAATTAAAAAATAAAAAATAAAATAAAAAAATAAAAAAAAATTTAAAAAAAAAAACAAAATTTAAAATTGAAAAAGAAAATTAAAATAAAAAAAACTATCATTAAAAAACAAAAAAAAAATGAAAAAAACCACAGGCAAATAATTAAAAAACAAATATCCATAAATTTGCTGTTTTTTTTTAAATGAAACAATTTATAAATTTTAAAAATGAAAAACTAAATAAACTAGAAGATTAAAAAAAAAAATTAAATTAAATTAAAATTTAATAAATTTAATAAATAAATTTTAAATTTTAAAAAATAATTAATCTAAAATATTAAATTAAATAAATAAATAAATTTAAAATAAAAAATTTGAATTTAAAAAAAAAAAAAAAAAAAAAAAATTTGAATTAAAAAAAAAAATTAAAAATAAAAAAAATCAAATTAAAAAAAATATATTAAAAATAAAAAAAATTAAAAAAAAAGAATTCTTTGATCGTGGTGGCGCCACCAATCGGCCTCCCCCCCAGGTGGCAGCGAAGGCCGGCCACTTGGCGGGCGAGGAAGCTGCATGCAGCCCCCCGCCTGCCCAGTGGCCGGCCTCCGCCGCCACTTGGGTAGGACGCCGATTCCCAGAATCGCCATCCCGTGGCAAGAGGCCGATTCCAGGAATCACCCTCCTGCCCAGGTGGCGGCGGAGGCCGGATGATTGGCGGGCGGGGAGGCTGCATGCAACCCCCCGCCTACCCAGCGGCCGGCGTTTGTCGCCACCTGGGCGAATCGGCGAATCGACCTCCTGCTGCGGGAGGGCGATTCTTGGAATCGACCTCCCGCGCTTGGAATCTACCCCTCGCCGCGGGAGGCCGATTCCGGGAATTGCCATCCCGTGGCGGGAGCCCGTTTCTAGGAATCGCCCTCCCGTAGCAGGAGGTCGATTCGTTGATTCTGGGAATCGCCCTCCCATCGGTGAATTGGCCTCCTGCTGCGGGAGGCCGATTCCTAGAATCGTCCTCCCGCCGTGGGAGGGCGATTCTCGGAATCGCCCTCCCACCATGGGAGGGCGATTCCCAGAATCGGCCTCCCACCCAGGTGGCGGCGGAGGCTGGCCGCTGGGCGGGCGGGGGCTATAGAGGGCGATTTTGCACGAGAATCGACCTCCGCCGGGTCGCCGGCGGGGGAAGCGGCGGCCCAGGCGGGCGGGGGGCACATGCGGCGCTTGAACCCGCCAGATCAGTTCGGCCTGCCCGCCACCCAGGCGCCGACGATTGACGGTGTCACCATGATAAAAAAATTCCTTTTTTTTTTTAATTTTTAATCTATATATATATAATTTTTTTTTTTAATTTGATTTTCTTTATATATATATATATATATATATATATATATATATATATATATATATATATTTTTTTTTAAATTCAAAAAATTTAATTTAATTTTTTTTTTTTTAATTTAATTTTTATATTTGAAATTTAATTTGTTTTAATTTTTTTTGGTTTATTTTTATTTATTTTTTTAATTTTTTTTTGTTTTTAATTTTCTTCTTTTCTAAGTTTTGTTAATAATTTCTATTAAATTTTGTATTTTTTTTTATTTAAATGATTTTTAAAAAAAAAATCATATATATATATATATATATTTTAATTTTTAAATTTTATGATTAGTTTTTTCATTTAATTTTTTAAAATTTAATAAATTTTGTATTTTTTTTAAATTTATTTGAATTTAATATATATATTTTTTAATTTTTTAATTTTTTATTATTATTTTTTAATTACATAAATTTTTTATATTTTTTTTTTATTTCAATTAAAATTGTATATTTAAAATTAGATTTTTATTTTTTAATTTTTTTTAAATTAAACTTAATATTTTCAAATTAATTTGTTTTTTATTTTATTTTTTATTTAATATATTTTTTTAATCTATTTTTTTCAAATTTTCATTTTTAATTGATTTTTAAAGTTTTGAACTTTTTATTTTAACAATGTTTTTTTTTTTTTTTCTCTCTTTATATTTAAAATTTATTTTTTATTTCAAAATTTATTTGTTTATTCATTTATTTATTAAAATTTAATATTTTTCTTTTTTAAAATAATTTGTTATTTTAATATTAACATTTTTTTTTTAAATTTAATAAAATCTAATATATATATTTTTAATTTAAGTTCATATATATATTTTTTATTTTTTATAATTTAAATTTAATTTATTTTTTAAAATTTATTTGTTTTTTTAATATATATTTTTTTAAATTTAATATTTTTATTGTATTTTATTTTTCATTTTTTTACTTTTAATTTAAATAATGTATTTTTTATTTTAAAGTTTTAAATTTATTAAAATTTAATATATTTATTTATTTATTTATTTATTTTTATTTTTTATTTTTTATTTTTAAATTTAATAAACATTTTCTTTTCCTTTTTTAAATTTAATTTCTATATTTTATTTTTTATAATTTTTTTTTTTTAACTTTTTTTTTTTTTTTTAATTTAATATTTTTATTGTGTTTTTATTTTTATTTTTTTAATTCTATATATTTTGAAATTTTAATCTTTAAATTTTATTTTTTATTTTTTTTCTTAAATTTTAGGTTTTGTTTTAATGTTTGAATTAAAATTTTTATTTTGTTTTTATTTTTATTTTTTCATTCCTATATATTTTAAAATTTTAAGTTTTAAAATGTTTTTATTTTTTAAATTAATTTTTTTCTTAAATTTTAGGTTTTTTTTAATGTTTGAATTTTAAAAATTAAAAAATGTTATTTCTATTTTTTAAAATGTCAAAAATATGACAATTTTGTTTTTTGTTATTTCAGCATCAACTGGTTTTGTTTTGAGGGTGTTTTTTCCATCCTTTTTTCAAGAAACAATTTTGTTTTTAGCATAATTTTATAAAATGTTGAAATTTGACCTTCAAAAAAAACCAAGTGCGTTCTGGAATACACTTTTTTTGTTTTTTGGGTGTTTTTTCATGTTTTTTGAATCTTTTTGGGCTAGAGTTCCCATTTTGAGGTCAAGTTACCTATTTCATCAGTAACAGTGTTTAAGGGATAGTTGTCCTTTAATGAGGCTCTATTCAAGTTCCTATAGTCAATACAGAGCCTTATTTCTCTTGTTTTCTTCCTGACAGCTACAAGATTAGATACCCATTCCGAGTATCTCACAGGGACAATAATTCCAACATCATACATTTTCTTAATTTCTTTTTCAACCAGGGGTAACTGCATAGGGTTTATTCTGTGTAGTTTTTGCCTAAATGGTTTCTGGTTTTCCCTCGGTGGTATTTTGTGCTGAATTGTCTCTGTGTCATATGCCTTTAAATCCTCATAGCTCCAAGCAAATACATTAGAAAATTCTTTAAACAGCTCTATATATTTCAGTTTCATGTGAGCTGGCAATGTTTTAGATAGTTTGATCATTTTAGGCTTGTCTTTACTGCCTATATTTCATTCCTCAATATCGGACTCAGTGGGTTCTATTGTTGGTTTCTTGGCAACGTCATTAAAATCAAACAAGTCTTCTAAAGGTGCCAGTCCTCTGGGTAAACCTTTGTCTTTGGACTGTAATACCTTTATGTCTTCTTTTCCCGAGTTTATGTATTCTTCTGTTTGATTTTCAAACTCACTGGTTAGTAGATTTATTTCTGAAATGGGGAAAGTTTCTTCTTCAACGAGCTATTCCTCATTAAGGCAGTCTTTATCATACTTTGAGTCTGAATTTGGCCATTCAAACTCATTTCTGGACTGCAGGAAATCCTCTATCTGTTGATCTCCCTCAAAAACCTGCCAATACTTTTCATTGTCTGGGACAGTTGGCCTATATTTCACTTGGACTACGAATTGTTTGTTGTCATATGTTCTTTGACATGAATTGGCAGCACAAGCTAATCCATTGGAAAGAATGTTTTGGTTTCTAGGGACAAAAACAAGTTCATATTCCTAAAAAGTTTTCAAAAGGTCCATGGCATCATTCCTATATTCTCTTAGTCTTGGATGTTTGGCAGTATATTCTCCATTTATCTGCCTAATAATCAGTTCAGAATCCCCATGAATAGCTATCCTCTTGGCTCCTAATTTCTTCAATAGTTGTAGTCCTAAGAGGAGTACTTCATACTCTGCTATGTTATTTGTGCATTGGAATTTTAGTTTGTATGAGTGGCTTTCAGCGTAATTGTTCTTTGTGTTGTGAAGCCACACACCTACTCCTGCACTAGTTCTATTACAAGACCCATCAAAACTCATACTCCAAAGAGGGCTATTTTCAGATCTGTTGTTGTTTTCATTACTGTCCCCTTTGTCCTGTGTGTTTTGACTGTTTTTTTGCAGTTTTATGGGTTCTGCAACATGTTTGTGTTGGTCTTGTTCCTCAAAGTTTTCATGGAGTTGAGGCCTTTCTTCTTGACTCTCATGATTTGCACTAGGCTGATGGACAGTGGTTTGCTCATATTCTCCCTTCCTATCCTCTCCTTCTAGGTTTTATGTTATGTTGGGTGATGGTTCACTTTCCAACTCTGATTCACCAAATATTTCATCATTGCAAAGAATGAATGAATCTAGGTCTATATGGACAGAATAAAGAGGGGAATTCTCTAATTTTTCTTGACTGCTCACCATAAATTTCATGTGTGATTCCCTATAAAGTCCTCTAAGTTGACTGAAGACAGGAATGGTGGCATGGGTCATGTCCATTTGCATGGTACCTTGAATCTTAGCAACCCATGATCTTGAAAGAAGCATGCCATATTTGGGGAGCACATCAGCCACTACCACATCCATCACCATGCATTTGGCTGGGATTTGGGTCAAGTTTACACACAGATCTTTGATCAGGCCTAAGCATTTTACTCTACTGGAGTCAAAAGAATATAAATCTTTATATGGTCTGGTGATCTCAAGGCCTAATCTCTCCATGATCACTTTGGGCATGAGGTTATGAGAAGCCCTTGAATCATGCATAGCATTGTGCAAAATCTTGTCATGGATATTCAGACTTAGATAGAAAGGAGGAACTACTCCTTCTTGGAAATTTCCCTCAATTTTTGGACCAAATAAAAGGGCTGTCTGATCATCATTCAAGTTGACAGAGTCATTATTTTCTTCTATGTTCAAAGCTTTTAACACCTGACATTTATATACCTCTTGAGTGACTAACTTAGTGAGGGGGACGAAGATTTTGATTTTAGCAATTTCACTTTCTAAATTGAAAGGGAATGGATTCTTTGAAAGGATCAGATATATCTTGTTAGTCACTAATTTATTAGCAAAATCAGCTTGCTATTTTTTACTATGTACATCAGTTAACATTGTTTTTACAGGGGCACTTGCTGAAGTGCTAGTGTTGCTAGGTTCCACACTCTGTTTATCAGTGGTTTGAGTGCTTTTTCCTTTATTTTTACCAAAAATTTCAGCTGTTGTTTTGTTGTTTTCAGCAGCCCTTCTAATCACCCTTTCAGATCTGTTTTTAACAATAGTTTCAGAGGTCTTTGTTTGGGGATTTTCTTGGTTCTTTTTCCTCCTAAGGTCATATTGCCTATGGACCTCCATGATGGAATTCTCAAAACCTTGCCTATATGTTAGGTCCCTATATCACTAGTATAGTCCCTTATTATTGTTAGTGTAACCCCCTTATTGTTATTATTGTACCCTTGTAACCCCCATTTTGTTATTATTGTGCCCTTAAATTATTATTGTTAGGTCGGCTGGGATTACATTGTGGCCCACTAGGATTACATTATGGCCCCATGGACTCCTATATATAGAAAGGAGGTTTTGTAAATTGTATCATCCAAGAATTGTTCATTCATGTAATGTATTGGAGGTTTCCCCCTCGAAGTGGCTCATTTATAAGGCGTGAATATCTCTTTTCTTCTCTCTTTGGAGCTGGTTACACAACATTTGGTATCAGAGCTTTGGGATTCTAGGGTTTCGCTGCTCCAAACAGGTCATCGTGGAATTTTCGCTATAACTTTTTTCTACGAAGCTTCAGAAGCTGAAATTTCTAGGGTGCGAAGCTGAAATCTTGAGGAAGGTTGTCTAAAAATTTCAGATCTTGGTTCGCAATATTTGAGGAGATATCATCTGTGGAAGTTAGGTATTGTTTCAGGCTCATAAACAGGTCATCGTGGCAATTGCGCTATAAATTTTTTTGTACGAAGTTTCAGAGTCTGAAATTCATATGGTGCAAAGCTGAAAGCCTGAGGAAATTCGTCAAAAAAGTTCAGAGCTTGGTTCGCAATATTTTTGGAGATATGATCTGTGGAAGGTAGTGCTTTTTCAGGCTCCTGAATTTCATCTCAAAGAGGTGATCGTGGGAAAACTTCAATAACTCTCTCTCTGGGAATTGGATTGAAGTGCCGTAAAAATTGGTCGCAAGTACACAGACTGAAGTTTATTCGCTATCAATTTCAGAGACAAAGGACAAAACAGTGACACGTGGCAATTCGTACAAGTTCGCTCTACTGAACCAGTCCAGAATTAGGTCATTGTGGGAGATTGGACACAAATTTGTCTTGGAGAATCCAAATCAGGTCAGACCTGTGGCATTTGAAAGAAGCTTCAGAGATCTACTACAGAGCTGAATTTCAGATATTGAATATTTTCAAATACAGAGATAATTCAATTTCAGTATCGAGCTCCTAAAAGCTAGTAAAAGGTGTGTATTTTTTTTTTCCCAAATTGCATAAGTCTTGTTTGAAGAATCAAGTTGAATTGATTCCAAGGGCATATTGTAGAATAGATATCAATATTGAATTCTAAAATGGCCCCTAAAAAGAATTCAACACCCATCAAGCCTTCAGAAGGCTCTACCATGACTCATGAAGATGAAGAATTGCAACATTATCTATCAAAATTACAAGAACAAGTGCAACAAATTTCACTCTCGCAAAGAGCAGCAAAAAATGAAATGGAAGTTTTGAAGAAAGGTGTGGAAGTGAAGATGGATGGTTTGAAGAAAGGCATGGAAGCTAAGATGGATGGTGTGCAAGCTAAGATGGAAGCTAAGATGGATGGCATGGAAGTGGGCATGGAAGCTAAGATGGATGACATGAAAGACAACATAGAAAACATGAAGAATGATCTAAAAGCATACATGGAAGGCTTGATGACAAGCTTAAAACGAGAAATGATTCCTAATGGCGGAAATATAGGAGAAGAACCTCATGATGAGAACAAAATAAATGTTAATCGTGATTTCATAAACTCGAATGTTGGTGGGAAGAACCACCATATTCCAAAAATGGATATGAGGAAGTTTGATGGAAGGGATCCTGTAACATGGATACTACAGATGGAGCAATATTTTGATCTCCATAATGTGCAAAACACACAAAAGGTACGCATTGCAACTTTACATTTAGAACAAAATACATTTGTATGGTATTGATGGCTTTGCTCCCGTAAAAAAATTGTCACTTGGTCAATTTTTACGGAGAAATGATAGCACATTATGAGGATACAAAGAGCAACACCTTCTTTAGCCAATTGATAAATCTCAAACAAAAGGGTTTAGTGGGGCAGCACATTGAGGACTTCCAAAAAATTGAATATAAGGGTAACTGATATTCCAGAGGAACACAGGATTGATCTCTTCATAGGCACTTTAAAGGATAACATCCAACATGAAGTTCGCGTTTTGGAACCTGATTCATTGGAGAAGGCATTCGGGTTGGCAAGAAAAGTTGAATGTAAAATTATGGCGACAAGGAAGCCTACCACTCAATTCTATAAAGAAGGAAGTGTTTCTACGCCTAGATTTCCACAACCTACAAGGTTGACACCACAAAAATTGGAAGAAAAAAGAGCAAAAAGGCTTTGCTACAGTTGTGATAGCAAATACACTAAAGGTCATAAGTGTGCTGAGAAGAAATTATTTTACATAGATTGTGAAGAGGAAGAAGAAAATGAACAAGAAGAGGATATACACGAGGAACCAACCCCAGAAGAGGAAGAAATGAATCCAACCATGTCGTGTAATGCACTGGCAGGAATTACCACTCCTCAAACTCTCAAGATAAAAGGACAAATCAAGAAGAGAAAGGTAATAGTGTTGATTGATTCAGGTAGCACCCATAATTTTATTCATTGTAAGGTAGCCAAGGAATTAAATTGTTTCCTATACCAAGCACCAGAATGTCAAGTGATGGTTGCAAATGGAGGAACTATAAATTGCTCTGGAAAATGCCATAATATCAAGCTAACCATGGGGGAATATGTGTTGACTAGTCCAATGTTTTCCATTCCTATGGGAGGTGCTGATGTTGTACTAGGAGTACAATGGTTACAATCTTTGGGGACGGTAGCTTTTAATTTTCAAGAACTTTTCTTGAAATTCTTTTCGGAAGGAAAGGAAGTCGAATTACGGGGTATTGAAGGGAAGCCAGGAAGGATAATAAGCTCTAATGGCATGACAAAGCTTCTAAAGAAAGAACAACGAGGCGTAATTGCACAATTATGCTCACTAGAAGTTCCAACATCAAAATCATCTATTTCTGCAGATCTCCGACAAGTCTTGGACAATCATTCCAAGGTGTTTGAAACTCCCAAAGGACTCCCACCTATTCGTGATCATGATCATGCTATTCATTTGATTCCAGGAAGTGTTCCTCCAAACATCAGGCCTTATAGAAATCCTTACTTCCAAAAGAGCGAAATTGAACGTATGATTGCAGAAATGTTAGAGGCGGGTATAATTCAACCTAGTCAAAGTTCTTTCTCTGCTCCTGCAGTATTGGTACACAAGAAGGATGGATCATGGCGAATGTGTCCGGATTATAGGGAGCTCAATAAGCTCACCATTAAAGACAAATTTCCCATTTCTGTGATTGATGAATTATTGGATGAATTACATGGAGCAATTTATTTTACCAAGTTGGATCTTCGTTCAGGATATCATCAAATTAGAATGAAGACTGAAGATATTCCAAAAACGACATTTCGAACTCATGAGGGTCATTATGAATTTTTGGTCATGCCTTTTGGCCTTACCAATGCACCTTCTACATTTCAAGGGTTGATGAATTCCATTTTCAAACCCTTCCTGAGAAAATTTGTGCTAGTATTTTTTGATGATATACTAATCTATAGCAAGTCTTGGAAGGATCATGTTGAGCATGTTGACAGGGTGCTCAAACTATTGCAAGAGAAACAATTATATGCAAAAGCATCCAAATGTTTCTTTGGAGTACAAGAGGTGGAATATCTGGGTCATATTATATCCCACGAGGGTGTTAAAGTAGGCCCTAACAAAATTAAAGCCATTAAGGAATGGAAAGTCCCTAAGACAATAAAGCAGTTGCGAGGATTTCTCTGGTTAACAGGCTATTATCGTAAGTTTGTTAAGAATTATGGAAGAATAGCAGCACCTCTAACAACATTATTGAAGAAAGATACATTTTCATGGACTCCTGAAGCAACTAAGGCCTTTGAACATCTTAAAGAGGCAATGTGCCTAGCACCGGTCTTAGCTACGCCAGACTTCACAAAAACCTTTATTGTGGAATGTGATGCATCAGGAAATGGAATTGGTGCGTTTTAATGCAGGAAGGAAGACCCATTTCTTTTGAAAGTCGTCCAATCAAAGGAAAGTATTTACATAAACCTATTTATGAGAAGGAAATGTTAGCAATACTGCATGCACTAAAGAAATGGCGAACTTACCTAATGGGAAGACACTTCAAGGTAAAAGCTGATCATGATAGTCTTAAACACTTTTTGGAACAAAGACTATCTTCAGAAGAGCAGCAAAAATGGGTCACAAAGATGTTGGGTTATGACTTTGAAATAATCTACAAAAAAGGAAAGCTTAATGTTGTTGCGGATGCACTCTCAAGAAAGAATGAAGAGGTGGAAGCATTGCTTTGTGCCATTTCTATTATCCAACCAGATTGGATAACCGAAGCAAGAGATGAATGGAAGAAGGACAAAGATGTATGGACACTCATTCAAAAGTTGCGGCAAGATCCTAGTACATCTGATACATTTAGTTGGAAAAATGATTCCTTATGGTACAAAGATCGCTTATATCTTTGTAAGAATTCCCAGCTAAAACAAAATATTCTTCTGGAATTGCACACTTCTCCTTTAGGAGGACACTCAGGATTTTTAAAAACTTACCACAGGGTGAAGAAAGAATTTTTTTGGGATGGCCTTAAATCTGATGTTCAAAAGTTTGTGGCGGAATGTTTGGTTTGCTAGCAGAATAAAGTTGAGACAATTAAGACCCTGGGTCTTCTACAACCTTTATCCATTCCAAGTCAATGTTGGGAGGAGATTTCAATGGATTTTATCACAGGTTTACCTAAGTACGAAGGAAAGAGTGTCATCATGGTGGTAGTTGATAGACTTACCAAGTATGCACACTTTTGTGCATTATCTCATCCATTTAAAGCAAGTATAGTTGCTACTACATTTATGGACAGAATTCAAAAGCTACTTGGAAGCCCAAGGGTTATTGTGAGCGACAGAGATCCCATTTTTACTGGAAATTTTTGGACGGAGTTATTTTCTTGTTTGGGTACTCAATTAGCTCATAGCTCATCTTATCATCCTCAATCTGATGGTCAAACTGAGATAGTAAATAAATGTTTGGAAGGATATCTTCGTTGTTTTGTATCTGATAAACAAACACAATAGGTCAAGTGGTTACCTCTTGCTGAATGGTGGTATAACACTTCCTTCCATACTGCAGCAAAAATGACCCCATTTATGGCACTTTATAGATATCATCCACCATCCATCACATCATCTTTAAGGGAAAATTCGAAGGTTCAAGCAGTGGAAGATCACATCGAGCATCAGCAAGAAGTTCTCCAACTCTTAAAGGATAACCTGAATTTGGCACAAAATCGAATGAAACAACAGGCAGATCAACATCGCGGCGAGAGAAGTTTTGATGTAGGAGATTGGGTATTTTTACGGCTACAACCATATAAACAAATGTCCCTCAAGCAAGCTAAGAAGGATAATAAATTATCACCAAAGTACTATGGTCCTTACAAGGTGTTGCAAAAGATTGGTACTATGGCATACAAATTGGAGCTTCCTGCTTCTTCACGAGTGCATCCGATTTTCCATGTTTCATGCTTAAAGAAGGTTATAGGTGAAAATCTTCCAGTTCAAACAATATTGCCAGAACTTGATGAGGAAGGAAAAATCATATTGGACCCAGAAGCGGTCATGGAAACAAGAACTCGACAACTACGGAATCGATCAATTTCAGAGTATCTCATCAAGTGGAAGAACTTACCCACTGAAGATTCTACATGGGAGGATGAGAATTTTATACAGAAGCACCCAGAGCTACTCAAGCGTTGAGGACAACACTTTTTGAAGGAGAGGGGCATGTTAAGTCCCTATATTAATAGTGTAGCCCCCCTTATTGTTATTATTGTACCCCTGTAACCCCCATATTGTTATTATTGTGCCCTTACATTATTATTGTTAGGTCGGCTAGGATTACATTGTGGCCCCACTAGGAATATATTATGGCCCCATGGACTCCTATATATAGAAGGAGGTTTTGTTCATTTGTATCATCCAAGAATTGTTCATTCATGTAATGTATTGGAGGTTGCCCCCTCGAAGTGGCTCATTTATAAGGCGTGAATATCTCTTTTCTTCTCTCTTTGGAGCAAAATCTTGTCATGGATATTCAGACTTAGATAGAAAGGAGGAACTACTCCTTCTTGGAAATTTCCCTCAATTTTTGGACCAAATAAAAGGGCTGTCTGATCATCATTCAAGTTGACAGAGTCATTATTTTCTTCTATGTTCAAAGCTTTTAACACCTGACATTTATATACCTCTTGAGTGACTAACTTAGTGAGGGGGACGAAGATTTTGATTTTAGCAATTTCACTTTCTAAATTGAAAGGGAATGGATTCTTTGAAAGGATCAGATATATCTTGTTAGTCACTAATTTATTAGCAAAATCAGCTTGCTATTTTTTACTATGTACATCAGTTAACATTGTTTTTACAGGGGCACTTGCTGAAGTGCTAGTGTTGCTAGGTTCCACACTCTGTTTATCAGTGGTTTGAGTGCTTTTTCCTTTATTTTTACCAAAAATTTCAGCTGTTGTTTTGTTGTTTTAAATAGCCTTTCTAATCACCTTTTCCGATCTATTTTTAATAGCAGTGTCAGAGGTCTTTGTTTGGGGAGTTTCTTGGTTCTTTTTGCTCCTGAGGTCATATTGTTTATGGAATTCCATGATGGCATTCTCAAAGCCTTGCCTATAGTCTTCGGATTCTAAGCCTTCATCATCATAATATGTATATGTGGCCTAGTCATCCTCTGTAAAAAAGGCAGGGTCTTCATTACTCCCTCCCAACATGTTTATAACAGTTCCCTCTGGCTCTTCTATCATTCCCTCATCTTCATCAACAAAATTTTCTTGAAATGGGGGTCTAATTTGTTGATCAGAATCTCTTTGTCTAATCTGATTGGGACTTCTCCTAAAGTTTTGGTTCTGACCTTGAGACTGGTTCCTATTCTAAGAATTTGCTTGGATGGCTAACCTCTCCATCATCTTTTCTAACCTATCCATGTTCTTGGCTAGGTGGTCTAATTTTGAGTCAGATGTGGAAGGTGCAGTGTCTTCCCTATATGTTACCTTCTTTTCAGACCTCATCCTAGCTCTCTTCTCAATCATATTAGCTTCCACACTAAGGGCTCCCTTATGCATGTCTTCTAAAGTCAAGGGATCCCTTTCTCTCAACTGATAGGCCATTTCAGGATCAAATCCTTCTGGGAATTTGGATAAAGCTGACCCTTGTGGAGGTTTCAAATATGGGGGTAATGTGTTATAAACACTATTGAACCTAGTGCAATAACTTTGTATGCTCTCCCTAGCGTTTCTTTTGAGGTTGTTGTAATCTAAAAGTATCTGGAGAGGGTTCTTCCTCATTTCCCATTTGTTTATGAATGTTTGATGTAAAGAAGGGAGATCATTTATACTATTAGGAGTTAAACCCTTAAACCATTTTTTGGCTTATCCTCCTAAGCTCTGAGCAAAGATTCTCATCTTAATGGTATAATATTCTATTTCCATGTAATCAAAAGCATCATTCATTTTATCCGCATGCTGTTGAGCAGTAGTGGATTAATTTCCTGTGAAATGGGGAATTCTGGACTGATATTCATTTGGTAATGGAACCAGAGGTTGTGGTAACACTAATGGAGCGTACCATGTTGCCATGATGGGATTTTGTGGGAGGACTGGAGTGGTTTTAACAGTGGGTATATGGCTAATAGAAGTGCTTCGACCAGCAAGAGATTGTTGAGCAAATTTGGGGTGAGAGAAACCAAAGTTATGAATGAAATGAAGATCAGGAGGTGTGGATGGAAGGGTTTCTCTGCTGCTAATGTGTTGGCCACTGTGTTGTGGTGAAATTGGGGGCTCAAAGTTTGTCTGATCTGTACCACTAAGTGACTTGGTTCTTGGTAAACTGCTTGGAAAATCTACATCAACTTGGGTATTTGATAGAGCTATAAGGTCTTCAGGCACGAAGTTAGCTCTATGAATGGGTCTGTTAATAGTTGGATTCCTAAACAAAGGAGACTTCCTAAGAATTCTTTTTGGATTATCCACTATTTCAGGAGGGTTTGGGTCAGGATAGGCTCTGGTATGAATTCTTCTTGGAGCCAGTATTGTTAAGATTTAGACCCAAAGGAAAGAAAGTTAGCCAGATATAATAGTCTTTAAAGGCAAACTAATCTTTAACATAGAAAACTTACTCCTCAAAGTTTCCTCATCATGGGCAAGCATGAAGTTTTAATGGTAGTGTGGGATGTTCCCAGTGGAGTCTTTGTGAAACCAGGAGTAACCAACAGGCCTATGTTGGGCCATGAATATGACCACTTTTTATCACTTACTTCATCCACTTTTACTCTTGTTTATCATATCATTTATTATAATTTATCATATAAATCTATCTTGCAATGATTTATGCTCTTATGGATGAATATTAATTCTTCTCCTTTGTTTTTAATAAATTGATTATTATTATGCATAATTTTATCAATGATGGTTTATTAATATCATTTATCATTTTAGCCTCCAAGATATTTCCTAAATTACAGATTTGATTTCCAAATCATTATGAAATATTCCAACTCAGAAATCCGCTGGAATAAGAAGTGACGATTTTTCGGTTAAGATTCTGGGCAAATGAAGAAGAATATAGAAAATCCGGAACATGGGTTTTGTCCAGAACGGGCCCAATTAACTTTAGTGGAGAATGGTTTGCCCAAATTCGGCTTTTATTGAGAGATACGCAAAGTTCTTTGAGCACGATTTTCTCAGTTCTGTTGTTGCGGCCGTCCTCCAAATCTCAGTTGCAAAGCCAAATTCGCCTTGCTCTTGTTGAAAGATTGTTGGAAATATATTTTCTGGTTGATCATATTGTTATGGAAGATTATATTTTCTATTTAATTTCTCCTCCTTCTGATTATAAAAGGAGAGCATGTATTGTGTATTGAAGAACAATGAGAGGATGGAGGAGAATGGATGATTATTGTATTCATTTTGTATCACTGTAATTCCTTGACTCTTGTGATCAAAGAGAAACTGATGTAAAAGCTATTCATGTTTGATTAATACAAAGAGGTGTTCTTGTTCCATTTCTCAAGCTTTGCAGTAGCCCAGCGGCGCTTTCACCGGCGGTTGAGGGCCCAGCCCTAGTGGAGCGATCCGCTGTTTGTATTTCTATTATTTTATTTCTATTGTGTGATAATTGCATGTAGATTTATTATGATTACAGAGTTATTTGATTGCTGTTCATTTCATGTTACTGCTCCACTTTCTGTTCATTGTTTATTTACAGCTTTCGATTTTCAAATAGATGAGCTACAGTTATACGCTGTTGTTCCTTTTCAGATTGCGTTTCTTTTAAATTTCTTTTGCTTGTGTTTCAATTTCTTTAAGATTCCTAACTGTAGAGGATAGAGGCTTTCACTTCCAAGTCCCCAGAATTGGTAATCTTGCATCGATTTCTAAGGGAAAGAGTTATTGCTACTGCATCCCTCATCGATGTTCTGCAAGATTGATGTAGTTTAATCTTTCCATTCATGTCACTATAAGTGGGTTTCTTTACAAGCATGTGTTACCTTTGCATTTGTTATTCTGTACTACATCTTCATAGCATTACTCTTAGATAAATTGCTGCCTCAGACTGAGTACACTCTTGAAATAAAAATTCGCTCCTGGATTGACAATTAATGTGAGATAAATAGGTGTTAAAAAGATACCTTTTATGCCTCGACAGCCTACTGATCACCAGTGGAGTCTTTTTGGTCTTTTAGGAATTGTGGAGCCGCTAGGTGGATCATTTTATATGTTTTGAGATGAGCTGCTATCCACCATCAGTAATTAACTACCAATTTAAGGTTGTTGTGGGTCTCACTGAGCTCTTAAGGATGTCTATGATGCAATTAACTCAGAAGTTCCCCAGCGGAGTTGCCATTATGTTGGGGTCCTGTGATTTAACAGATTGGCATACTAAATGACAAGGAAACATTAAAACCACTTTGGAATCCTAGGATCTAGCCCTATTGGATTCAGAGAGGGATCTCTCTATGTGTGTTTTCAAAGGATATGTCTTTAAAGCATTATGAGGTGATATTAGGCTGGTTATGAAGAACGAGGGGTTTGTTTGTTTTTGGTTGGGAAACAGTAATTGGAAGGTTATGTGAAGTGAAGAAGGAAATACATAGAAGGATGTTTTAGCATGGGAAGATGGGTCAAAAAACAGTGCTAAACCATTGGGCTATGGAGTCATAAAAGGGTTTATTTGCACATCAACTACCCAAGGTTTTCCAGAGGGTATGTCATCTATATTAGAAGATCTTTTAAGTTGGGTTGATGATATGGAACAGTAAGGAAGGATGTGAAAGAAGCAAACATGTGAGGAAACAAAGGGCAGCCTAAGATTAGGTAAGGGCTTGTAACCTATCCTGCTTTTGACATACTCTCAAAGGGAAACATATAAGATAAAACATAAAAAGTAACCTAAGATCAGGTAAGGACTTTTAACCTAGCCTGATTTTGGCATACTCTTACGAGAAATATTCAAGACAGCTGTTTGAGACTAAACAAGGGACAAAGCTAACCATAGACTTCCTTGATTAAAAATCTACTTAGCATGAAATCAAAAAATCATCCAAGAACAATGTCTCAAGTTCTACTCAGCAAAGGCATGGGCTTACCAACAATTCATTTACTAGTTATACTCTATTGATTCGTTCTTAAATACACATTCGGCATAAAACATAAAGATAAAGATTTTCAATGAGAGATAGGGTACTTTGCAGTACATCCTACTCTATAATTGTTGTTCTTTATAGGAGAATATGAACACAGTGGAAAAACATGATGAGAATAACAATAATAGAAAGAATAACATCACCAATGACTTAGATTAGGATCCAGTGAAATCTGCTTGTATATTGATGTCCAAGACCAATTACATACTTTGAGTCCAACAAATTTTACAGTCCAATGCTTCTCTTCCCAGCCTACTATATTACAACTACTCAAAAAATATTACTCAATAACAGTTCAACAATTTACCAATTTCCAACCGTTATAATGAAGTTTCTGTGAATACATATAGGTGCAGAGAGGAAGAGTGTTGCAGAAATGGTAGTAAATATTAATTAAGACAAAGTGGGAGAAGTGTTCGAATGCCCACTCTGCTTAATGGCCATTGCATTAACTGATTGTACCATTTTGGTAGTTTTTCCTATTTTTATGCATATCTAGTAGGCATGGTAATAACTCCGAAGTGTTTCTTTGGAGATAACTGTGGCTGAAGTGCTTTTTTTGACTTCTGAAACAAGTGACTATCATATCTTAGGTTTTGTAGCCCCATGACTGTGCATTAACTATTCTGATGGTTTTAAAGAGTCTCTGTAATTAGGATGGCTGTCACGGTGCCTTTGAGAGGAAACATAGACTACTGGTGTCCTTTGGTCCTTTGGAGAAATGAATACTTCGATGATCTGGCGTTCTGAAGTCCTTTCTCGCTGATTTGTCTTGTTCAGCACTTTAAACACTGATTTGCCTTTAATTTGTGCTTTTAAGGCTGTATTAGGCCCTTCCGGATCATCTTTGGTCTTCGTCTGACTGTTGTGTACAGGTGGTTGCGCTGGAGGATTTGATTGAAAGTTGATATCATGATTTATCGACTCATCCGTGGAAACATCTCCTTTTGTCCCCTTTTTTGCATTAGTTAGGCCACAAAGGATCGTCACCCTCGGCCTCTGTCAAAATTTTTTGACTATGGGACAAATTTATGAACAACCGCCATTAAACCTGCACAAAACAATAAACCATTATGAAATCCTGCATTTCTTGGGTTTAACTACAACAGAGGGCTCGGGCGTGGGCGAAGGAGCAATGCAAAGGAGGTGAATGCAGCAGGATGAGTTTCCATGGAGGAAACCAAACAGATAAGGTTTAAATAGGATTTATGGCACGAAACAGTGGATAGGCAGTATTAGAAAACTGGCAGCGGTTTTCCCATGGGGTTTAAATGGTAAGTGGTTTGGAATAGATCGAACGTGATACAGTCCAATGGCTGAAACATATGCTTCTGAAAACCAGTCATTTCGCATTCAAAATGGGAAATCAACTTTATTTGTGAAATGAACTAAAAAATTGTTTAAGACCGTCCGATCTGGGGGGCCCCAAATCTATGACTGTAAGCGAGCGCGAAAAATAAACAAGATGTGCGAGAAAAACATATGGTGGGGCCTGGGTGACGTGAGCCACTTTGTGACATAGTGGGGAGGATTGGAAGCTGGGTAAACAATATGCGCCATGGGTTTATAGTGTTAGAGTGGAATAAATCATGTTTGGGTGAATATATAAAGGAAAACACATGCAGGAGTGGGAGGAAGTGAAAAGGTTTCTGAGCCGTTGGATCTGGGGAGGGGAAGCAGATCAACGGTGGAGATCTCACGAAAGCATGATGGGAAGGCCCCGCGTGGTTAGGTGGGACCAGCAGGAATATATGGAAAATATAAAGAAAATACACATAGCGGGGGAACTTTGGGGTATGGAAAGATTTGTGGACCTGGTGCCTCCGCAATGAATCCTGGCCATTGGATGAAGATTTCACGTATCCCGAGGAGTCAACTGCAGGGGAACTACTATGTTTAACCTATGTGTGGAAAGTGCTTGTGGGTTGAGAAAAAGGTGAATTAATTCAGGCTGTCGAATCTGTGGGATGGACGGTGGAGGACGCATTGCAAGATCGGCAATCAGAGGGGTAAAGGGTTTGGGCACCAAGGAAATAGGATTTCCGATGTGCCGATGTACGATGGAGTGATGGAACACGGGCCATAGGATCTGGCCTGATGATCAACGGCCAAGATTATATCAGGGGGATTGCATCGGCGGAGGAAAGAAGGCGGAAAGGAACAAAGGGGAAGCTCGATCCGATTACGCGATAGCCGTCGGATCTTGGGGAAATGGACGACTGAGATGGAGTTGGGGGATCGCATCAGCGAAGAATAAAAGGAAAGGGACGCGAGACCAGTGGAAAGCCAATTTGCGATGGGGCGATGCGCCAATGGACATTGGATCTGTGAGATCGATGGCAGATATTTACCTAGGAGTGAAACCATCGCGCGGGGAAGAAAATGCATATATAAAGGGAAAAAGGGGCAGAGAAACCTCCGATAGAGAGGAAGGGGCTAAAGACCTATAGTCGTCGGTCACGAGTCCTGGTCACATGGCAGAAGGGCTGGGAACTAAGCCCGCAGGGGCTTAAATATTTTTACATGAAAATGATCGGATTTAAAGGCTGAAAAGGGGTTTTTTGAGGTTTTTTCAGGTTCCGATAGAGTAAACGGAGGGGTTTTTTTAACTAAGTAAAAGGGATTCACATGGTTTTAAAGGGATTTTTTGAGGAAATGGAAGGGTTTTTTAAAGGAATAAGGGCATGAAAGAGGGTTTTAGAGAAATTTTCTTCAAGGCAACAACAAGGCTTTGTGAAGATATCAGTGAGATGGGTTTTTGGATAAGTGGGCACAGCAAGGCTTCAAGAAGTCGCAAATTTTACATAAAATATGTTTCTTGAAGGCTAAAGATCTGTTTTAGCCAGCATAGAATATGAAATTTTTTATTGATGGCTAACATTCTCCAGATGCAAGTACTTCTACAACAGGTGGTGAAAGTAGTGGCCTCTTGTCCAGAGTGACAAGATTGAAATCCTCCCTTGTTTCCTTGGGAAATTTCTCTTTGTGGTTCATCTCTGTCTTCTTCTCATCAAACTTCTTCCTCAACTTGTGAAAGAAATCTGAATACTTAGTCACCTTTGCATGCTCTATGTGACCAAACCACCAATCTTCTGCTTCACCTAAGAGATGAAGTGTTGCAATTTGAACAACCTCTCCTTCAGATATAGGATGTAGCCTAAAAAATACATCGAACTCTCTCCTCCAAGACTTAACAGTGCTTGAGGAAGATCCATCAAATGTAGGCAAATAGAATCTATTATTCCTCTTTCTTCTATTGCAACTATAGGATCCTCTTTCTTCTTTGATTTTGAAGAATTGTTGGAGAGTTAGCTTCTCCTTGAATGCATTGGACTATGCCTTGTACTCTTCAAGATGTAAACTGAGGGTCTCATGAGTCTCAGGTTCATTCTTTTCTTCATTTCTACACCTCCCACCTTCTTCAAAGAAAGTGGGCATAGTGGATCTATGAGGAGATCTAGGATTCTCCGGTCTTCTTCTTTCGTGATAGGAAGTGCTTTCCTCATCACATCTTCTTCTTGGATCTTCTTTTTGTCCTTATTTCTTCAATTGATTGACCTCCTTGGAGAGATCTTGCATGGATCCAAAGAGATGAGTGATAGAATTTTCATCCTCCATGATAGATCTCATATATCTGCTTCTCCTTTCAATGCAAAATATTGAGTGTCCACAAGCTAAGCCAAAGATCATGCTTTGATACCACTGTAATATCCCAAAATAGGGAAAATCAAAAATACTGGGAATATATTATAATATCCCAAGATTGGAGATACAACAATACTTAAACACAATATAAGGACTACAACTAAGTAAACTATAAATCTAAATACACATCAGAATATGCAGAAATAGCTAAGCCATTTTATTAATATTTGGAGGTGCAAAATGAAAATACAACAGTACTAAAAATATGAGACACTCAAGCCACAAAAGTAGCCTAGAATGAACCTGCAATGATATCCCAAGAGGGACTACGTAACTACTACTTTGATGGAAGGTATACTACGCTGTCCCTACTATAGATGTAGGGACTCCAATTGCCTGTAAGATAGAAAGTCAAATCTAGGCAAAATGGGAGCTCTGATGATGCTGAAATTGTAGATCTGGGCTCTATAATGGATTCCCAAGATAACCCTGGAAGGATTTCTCAGATTCGTAAGTTTACGAAAACCTTATCCCTAGGGCTTCATGTATCAGCTACTGGGAATGCATATCTGAAGCTAGATCTGATAATATGATGGCTGCAATGATGTACAGTCAGATCTAAGCAAGAAGGGTTGATCCCTTCACTGGATCCATGGGCTAAAATCTCAAGATCTAGCTCCTCCAATCTCCTCCACTGAAAATAGCTATTGAATGAACAACAACTTCAGAAAACTGCACTGTAAGAGAGGGAGGCTCCTTTCCCCACTGAAAAAATATATCAAATCAGCTCCTGGGTGATGGAAACAATAGATCCAATGTGAGGAGGTTATCCCTCACAGGATTTCTAGCTGAAATACTGGAAACTTCCTTCCTCCAATAGATCTTCAAGACTGAACTATGCAATCCTTGAAGGGACTGCTGCTACAAGGAGGTGAAACCCCAAGGCTTGAATGTCGGATATAGATCTAATGCTCCTAGAAGACTGAATATGAAGAACAAGTGGTAGGATGAATCCTCCACTGGTTTTCTAACTGAATAATAGAAATAACCTCCTGAAGATGGCACCAATGCCTGATATGGAATGAAGAAGAATCCTCTTTCCAAAACTACTCAAAGAAAGAGGTGAGATTCCCACCCAGGAACACCCTGCAACCTAGCTTGCATAGAAATGTCCTAAGACAAATCTAGATCTAAATAGATCAAGAAATGCATAATCCAAATCATGCCTTCAATTGTGCCTTCACCTTCATTATATGCATGAGCCTTCCATAGCCTAGGCCCACTCCAATACTGCACTGTACATGTGGAAAAAGTCTCCATTTTTTACTACATTGTTGATCCATTCCCTCCATCATGTTCACATGGTTGTTAGGACCTCAAAATGTATCATTTTGACTATATATTTTTACCACCTCCTTACTCTTTCTAGCCCACATCTAAAGTTTACATTGTCATTTTCATCCATTTTTCCCAAAGGTATACAAAGTCCTTCTCTTTATTCTATGTTTAATTTGTTTTGCATATAATTCCACATTATCTTTATATTTAACCATTAATCGAAGATATACAGTTGTTGAGAAATCACAGATAATCTATGATAAGGAACGGGTTGCTGAAACAGTCGACCTCGTTGCTGAAACAGTTGATTCCGTTGCTGAAACAGTAAGCGGGCACACAAATTCCGTTGCTGAAACAGTCAGCGGGTTCGCAAATTTCGTTGTTGAAACTGCTCGAAATTTGCGATTTCAGAAGTATATTTCAAGAAGGATGGCAACAAGACGAAGACAAGCAAGGAAAGTTGTTACATGGACCGCTACGAAGCTAGTATTTTTGTATCTATTGTAACAACATTTTGCTACAGAAGGCCCTGTTTTGAAATGAAAGATCAGATTTGGGATAAAAATAGGATTTCTCTGATGAAATTTAATAGATGTCTCCTCTTTAAAAAGAGGAGACATCATCATTAGAAAGGAGGTTGGAGACTGCTACAATACACCTCTCTGAGCAAGACTCCATTGTAATTTATTAATTTTGATAGATGAATAAAATTTTCCTTTGAGCGCTCCAATTTAATTTCCTCCTCCAGGGAATCTTGTGAGAAGGAAAGGGTCCGCCTTCATCACAAGATTCACCCAATTACTTCTATAGTTTGTTAATTCTTTACATTATCTGCACCTTGGTTATGCGTTGTTTGCTGAAGATCATTTACACAGTGTTGTATTAAGAATTATGCCTACTTTACTGCATATCATTCATTCTTGCGAATTTGTAAGTTATTTTATATCCGGTTATTTGTGAGATGAATGCATGACTATTTGTAATCGGGAAACAGGTGCTGAAGATTCCTATTCAGAGGAATAGGGTCCTGTTCCCTGTTTTAGCTGAGTGATTTCCTTTTCTGTGGTGTGATCGGGAAATAGGTGCTGAAGATTCATGTTCAGAGGAATAGGGTCATGTTCCCCGTTTTGGCTGAGTAATTTCTTTTTCTGCAGTGTGATTGATATCAGGAAACAGGTGCTGAAGATTCCTGCTTGGAGGAATAGGGTCCTGTTCTCTGTTATGGTTGATCAGTCTCTTTCTTTTTGCATAATGATTTTCTCTCATTAATTGTTTTAGGATTCTTTAATGAAAGTCTGCAATAGAAGGATTGTTTTTGCTATAACACAAGTAGGCCTCAGCTTTGTTAAGGTGTGAACAGTTAATATAATTTGTGTGATTAATACTACAACATCTCTTTGATTTTGGAATTGAGCATATATAGTGTGTAATTGTCTTTGGAATAAACAGACCTTCCTGGGTTGACAATTTATATGGAGCTTGAATTGTTAAAACAATTAAAGCGACCAAAATTTTGGCACCATTCTCGAGGAAGGAAATTGTAGATTTCAAAAGCATTGACGTTTTATTTTTAGATGTGCAGATTGTATGAGAGGACGTGGAACCCATAAGAAAACTAACCCCACAGGTGGCAAGGGCAAAGGAGGGGGAGGAAGAAAGACTTTTATCGACGAAATTTTATCAAAGGCTAAATCTTCTTAGAGATCAAGCTCTCGAAGACCACAGCCTCAACACCCCCCTCAATCAGATTACAAAACAGAAGAAGTTGTGAGCCCTAAAATCATTGAAGAACCAACAGTAGATAGTGTTGAAAAACTAGAAGAAAACATTAAGGAATTAACAGAGAACGTTGAAGAATCAACAGGAAATATTGAAAAACCAGTGGGAAACATCGAGAATCCAGTAGAGGATTTTCAAGATCAAGGAAGTGCAGTGGGAGAACAGATAATGGAGGGAAACAATGAAGAATTCTTCGAAGGTCGAGTAGAACCTGAAGGAGAAGGAAAAGATGAAAATCCCTCTCTACCCTAGGATTTCCTATTAGTGATCTTCCTAGAGGTGAAACTCCTATGAAAAATATTCCACTATCTGCTTTACCAAACTTTCATGGTTTATCCTCTGAGGATCCTGATGAATTTTTGTTTGAATTTGATATATTATGCAGAAGTTATGATTATGTTACTAATGCTCAGAAGCTGAAACTGTTTCTAGCAACATTAAAAGGAAATGCTTTAAGGTGGTTCATGAGCCTCGGGAGCCATGTAATCACAACCTGGGAATAGATGAAGCAAAAATTTCTGCTGAAATATCAAGACTATTGTCGGACAAGAGAAAAGAGGCAGGAATTATTCAAAATGGTACAAAATGAGGATGAGAATCTGGAAGACTTTGTGGAGAGACTGCAGTACAATCTGCAGAGATCTGATCATCCTGGGGTAAGTAAATATATTCTTAAGACAATACTATTGAAGGGAGTAAGGGATGATTGTTTAGATATGTTAAATATGCTTGGTAAGGGGGATATATCTAAGGAATCATATGATGATATTGTTGACATCTGCAAAAGATGTTCAAGAGGAGCTGGAAGGAACATATTAAACAATAGAGATTCCACTTATTCAAGAGTTCAGAAATCAGCCAGTGGCGGAGCAACAAGAGCTAAAATAGGTAATTTACTTGAAGAATTTAAAACTGAAATGTTAAGCTCTTTTGCTTCAAAAATTGATACCTTGCAGGTTAAAAAGAAGCAGGCTGAAGTAGAAGCAGCTCTGGCTATTTTCTGCCCAAAATGCAGAGACAAACACCCACTGAGGGAATGCCCATTGGACAAGATACCAATCTGCACCCTCTGTGAGAAAGATCATGAAACACAGAAGTTTCCTTCTCTACCGGGGATAAAAGCAACATTACAACTAACCAAAGAAGAAGCTGAAGCAGTTTATCTGCTAACACAGAGAAGGCAGTGGCAACCTCGAGGACAAGGTATGAATTCTAGTATGCCATTTGCTAATCGTTGGAACAGTTATCCTCCCTTTAGTTAGACAAATTACCCTCCCTTCAACCAGATGCAATACCCACCCTTTAACGAGATGAATTACCCACCCATGCAGTAAACGAATCCTACTTTTGTAGATCCTGCTATGTGGAATCCTTGGCCTCCACAACAACCATCTTCATTTAATCAATGGAATTCAAATTGGAGAGGCCAACCACTCCCATATTCAAATCAATTTCCTCAAATTCAACAACCACTTCCTTTACCACCATGAGCTCCATAAAACAATAAAATGAGACCCCAGCTACCTGTGCAACCTAACCCTAACCCCAATAATAAAGTTGTACAAGTCATTGATATTCAGAATCAGTCTACTTTTCCTGTACAATGTAATGATATTCATTTGAGATCTAGAAGGATAGTAGAACCTATCATCAATGATATAACCTCTTCTGATTCTGATAAAGAAGAAACCGAGAAACACAATTCACATAAAGAAACACAACTACCCTCTAACAAGGATGTTGAAATAACAGAGCCACCATTCCCTGAGCGTTTGGTTCTAACAAAAACACCTGAAATACCTACTTTTAATCTTTTGGGGGAATTACAAAATTTGTATATTAAGATTCCTCTTTTACAAGCACTAAAAGATGTACCAATTTATGCCAGAACTATGAGGGACATTTGTGTTAAGAAGCCTGGTAGGAAGGCTAGAGATCCCCTTACAGTTCATGTTATGGGGGATCTATCGGCATTAAAGACTGGAAAAATCCCTCCTGTGAAGTATGGTGACCCTGGCCATCCTACTGTGACAGTTCAGATTGGAAAAACAATAATCCCTCAAGTTCTGGTAGATTTAGGTGCTGCAATAAACGTCATGACCCTCGAAACTTCACAGCTATTACAATTGAATAGCACAATCAGAGATACACCGACCATCCTTGAGCTAGCTGACCGTTCTACAATTAAGCCTAAAGGAGTTGTTGAAGACCTTGTTATCTCTGTTGAATCTTGGAATTACCCAGCTGATTTTGTTGTACTGCAAACTAAAACAAAGTTGGGGGGACATACTTTAATTCTAGGAAGGCCCTGGCTGGCCACAGCCTATGCCTTTATCAGCTGTAGATCTGGTTCAATGAAAATTTCCAATGGTTATGAAACTAAACAGTTTACTCTTTATCCTCATGCTACACCCATGATTAGCAATGAAAATTCTGTATGGATGGATTATGATGATAACGCTGTTCAACCCATCTTGACCATAGGACAAGCTTTAAGTTTTAAAGACAGCACAAAAGACGAAATAATTAACAGTTTTATTTGTGAACCTTCTTCTGTAGCTGCTGAAACTCACAATCAATTGATTACACTTTTTGAAACAGATACCCACGAAAATATTGAATCTAAAAATTTATCTCAAACATTAATCACCACTTCCTCCAAAAGCATAACAGTCGAAATCGAACCTGGCAAAACATTAAACATAAATTCTTATTTAACAGTTGCTGAAACACAGCAATTAATGAAGTTACTACTTGAGAACAAGGAAGAATTCGCATGGGACTATACGGATATGAAGGGGATCTCTCCTGAATTATGTACTCATCGGATCTATATCAAGGAAGGGTGTCGACCAGTCTGTCAACCCCAGAGACGAATGAACCCCAATTTAAGAGAGATTGTGAAAGAGGAACTTCAAAAATTGCTTAATGCAGGATTTATATACCCTATATCTGACAGTGAATGGGTTTCTCCACTCGTAATAGTCCCTAAGAAAAATGGGAAATGGAGAATGTGTATAGATTACAGGGCCTTAAACAAGGCCACTCAAAAGGATCACTTTCCTTTGCCATTCATTGATCAGGTATTGGACAATTTGTCAGGCAAGAATTTTTTTTCCTTTTTGGATGGATTCAGTGGGTATAACCAAATCAGGATTACACCCAATACCAAGACAAGACCACTTTTACTAGCCCATGGGGAAATTTTGCCTATAGAGTTCTTCCATTTGGGCTATGTAATGCACTAGCAACTTTTCAAAGGGCTGTTATAGGAATTTTTTCTGATATGTTGAATGATTCGAAGGAAATTTTTATGGATGATTTTACTCCTTATGGTGTGTCTTTTGAAGATGCATTACAGAATCTTGAGAAGGTACTTAAACGTTGTATACAAGCCCACCTCTCTCTAAGTACTGAAAAATGTCATATGATGATGAGTGAAGGAGTAGTGCTTGGACATTTTATCTCATCTCAAGGTATTCAGGTAGATCCATCCAAGATACAGGTCATTCAAAATCTTCCTATTCCTAAAACACAAACTGATGTAAGAAGTTTTCTTGGACATGCTGGATATTACAGGAGATTTATTAAAGATTTTTCTAAGATAGCTTCTCCATTATTTGTATTACTTATGAAAAATGTTGAATTTAAGTGGACTAATCTTTGTCAAGAAGCCTTTGTAGCACTCAAGCATCAGTTGTCTACAACTCCTATTTTGAGAGGACCTGATTGGGCACTCCCCTTTCATATATCTTCTGATGCTTCAGATACTGCAATTGGAGCTGTCTTGGGACAAGAGGAAAACCATCTTCCTTATGCTATCTACTTTATCAGTAAGAATATGACCCCTGCTGAGCTTAATTATACAGTTACCGAGAAGGAATTCTTAGCAGTAATTTATGCCATTAACAAATTTCGACATTACATTACTGGATACTCTACTTTTTTCCATATTGATCACTCGGCTATCAAGTATTTAATGAATAAATCTGTCACAAATGCTCGAGTTACCAGATGGTTATTGTTACTGCAAGAGTTTGATATTACAATTGTAGATCGACCAGGTAAAGAAAATGTTGTGGATGATTTCCTTTCACGGTTGAAAACTGATAATAATATTCCAGTAGATGATTCTTTTCCTGATGAGTATCTATTTGCAGTATCTGCTCACTCTCCTTGGTATGCAGACATTGCCAATTATTTGGTTGCAGGAAAGTTGCCATCACACCTGTCACATAGAGAGAAGAGAAGAATTGTTCAACAAAGTGCTAGGTACAGCTGGATAAGTGGGTGTCTTTTCTACACAGGACTTGATCATGAAATCCGAAGATGCATTAGAGAGGATGAAGTGTATGATATACTAAAATCTTGTCATGATGGTCCTTGTGGAGGGAATTTTTCCGATAAGAGAACAACACATAAATTTTGAGGATGGGGTACTATTGGCCCTCACTGTTTAAGGATGCAAGGAAATATGTGCAGGCTTGTGATAGCTGTCAGAGAATGGGTCAACCCAATCATAGAGATCAAATGCCATTGAATCCCCAGGAAGTACTTGAAACTTTTGAAAGATGGGCCTTAGATTTCATAGGACCCATTAATCCTCCATCCAATCAAAGAACTTATATACTAGTCTCCACAGACTATATGACTAAATGGGTGGAGGCCAAAGCACTTCTTAGAGCCAATGAAGAAGCTATTCTAGCTTTCCTATTTGAAGAAATCTTTATTAGATTTGGAATTCCTAGAGAGCTAGTTACAGATGGAGGACCTCCCTTCAACTCTCATGGATTTAAATCTACCCTTCAGAAATATCATATTCATCATAGAATGACTACACCATATCATCCCCAAGCCAATGGGCAGGTGGAAAGCACAAATAAATTCATAGAAGCCATTCTAACTAAAACAGTGAAGGATAACCAGAAGGATTGGTCTCAAAGGCTCCCTGAAGCATTATAGGCCTATAGAAGTACTTGGAGAAATAATACAGGATTTTCTCCCTTTGAATTGGTTTATGGTAAAAGTGTTGTTTTTCCTTTGGAATTTGAAATTAAAACTTTAAGAATTGCTTTAGCTGTTAACCTTGATTTGACTGATGTGCAGACAGCTAGGTTGTAGCATCTTCTTGAATTGGATGAAAAGAGATTAGATGTCATTCACCAGACAACCATGATTCACCAACAAAGAACAAAGTGGAATGACAAAAACATTAAGCACAAGTAGTTCCAAAAAGGAAATTGGGCCTTATTGTATGACTCTCGGTTTGAGAATTTTCAAGGCAAGCTACGAACGAGATGGCTGGGACCTTATGAAGTAGATGTTGTTTTTCCCAATGGAACAGTAAGACTTTTAACAATTGATGACTTTAAAACACCTCTACTAGTAAATGGTCATAGGCTTCGTTTGTACCAACGCCCTGTTTCTAAAGAAGATTTTAAGGCTGCTTGCATGACTGATACACACTATCTTTTTCTAGGGGAGTCTTCTGCTCCTCACAACATTTAATTATTTTCTGCACTATATTTTTAGCATTAGATTAGATTTAGAACTAATAATCCCTGTCAAGGGTTGGCATGTTACAAAGGTATGTTGCAGATTAAGGAAGAATTCACCAAGGAGGACAGTGTCATCACAAGAAGATTCAAGATTCAACCTAAAGAGGCTTTGTTTCCCCATATAATTCATTCCCTCACCTCCCAATAACATTTCATTATCCTTTATTTCCCTTTTTATATCATTTTTTCCTATTCCCCTTATTTTACTCATTGTTGAAACACCATTTTTCAGCCAGTATTTTCCCCATTCCTTACTGCTAAAATATCATCCTTCAACAAGTATTTTCCCAATTTCCCTAGTGCTAAATCTTCACTTTTAGCAGTATTTCCCTCATTTTTCCATTGTTGAAACACCACTTTCAGCATCATGAAATTCATACTCCCATTGCTGAAACATCATTTTCTCCATCCTATACAACCTTTTCAGTACTCTACTTTTATTCTTCAGATCCCTTGGGGCAAACACTGTCCAACACTTGAGCAGACTCCAATATCATCATCTCATTGAATTCTAAAAAAATATTCTTCCATCAATAATAAGCCACCTTAAGCAAGCACTCTATACTTCGAATTATAAAACAAAGGTAAATTATAAGGTATGTGGATTTTTATGTAATACAGTTAAATAATAGTTTAAAGAGAGGATCTTTCTCATTATGATCATAATCCCCGCACATATAAACATCATTTCATCGCACGTAGGGGGGGGGGATTTCGAAAATTGAGACCATCATTTCACATCATACAAACCACCGTCATTTTTCATATCCATTATTCCGGCTATCGCTGAAACTCCATGTCCTTAGTAGTAACGATTACTCTGATCGAGCCTGTGATTCTGCTCTCTGCCATTACAGTCGACCCAAGTTACTAATTATGGGAGGCCCAGCTATCAGGCATGAGCCCGGTTCCACGGCTCTTCTTCAATTGTTTCCAGAAGCTTACCAAATATTTCAGCAGGCAGGTTGGGTAACATATTTTGAAAGATTGCAAGAATTTGATCCTCAGCAAGTTTTGGAGTTCGCACAGAACTTCTAGCAAGACTGTTCCACAGTTCAAGGGGTCATAATTCCAGTATCAGAGGATGATATTGCGCAGGTTTCAGGTTTTCCAGTCACAGGTACTCGGTGGTTTAGCAGAAAACATGTCATTCTAAATGTGCAACGGGACTTCCTTCTCCCAGATGAACATGTTGAGATCAAAGGTCGTGGCGTAGGATTACACTCACTACCTCCTTCGTGGGCCAAGGTAGCAGAATTTATCAAGCACTATTTAACCTACGAGGGATGCTATCAGGTAGTTTATCAACACGACTTTGTTTTGATGAGCCACTTATGACATGGTAGACTAGTAAACATTCCTTATTATCTTCTTGGATGCATCAAGAATATGTCATATTACTGTAGACGGGTAAAATTTCCATTATTTTCCCTTACCCATCATCGCCTCTGTCAACTATTAATTCAGAAGGGTTTTGCTCAGCAAAACCCCCCTTTAAATAACCTACCCCTACTACTTGACCAGGTCCCTGAAATTCCCCAAGAAGCCGAAAATCCCCAAGAAATATCTGAAAGTTCTCATGAATAGCAATTGGAGAATATCCCGGATCCCCCATCGATTCCATCTTTAGAACCGGTTTCGGGTCCATCTTATTTAGCAGAGTCATCTCAACCCACCATTCACATCCCTAGTGATGACTCTCAGGATGAAACACCACCATCTTCCCCTATTCACAAACGAAGGAGGCAAGTCACAATTGCCCCTGCATCAAAATCACAAACAAGGGTTGCATCTAAATGAACCACTTCTTCCGATAGCCCCTCTCCTGGGGAAGAATCTTCTCATAGAAAGAAAAAGAAAGTCACCACTTTTTTCGCTTTCCTACCCAGAAGAAAAATGAGAACGACCATTGAATCTGAAACCATTCATATTTCCCCTGACCCCGCAACCATCCTAATGACCCTTCATTCATCACTCCAAATCCCGGAATCATTACCCGTCTCGTCCTGTGGCACTGCTCCACAAGAACCAGATGCTCAGGGTAATATGACATCATTTCTTACTCAAACAGTAACTACTCCACAAGAGCCAGTTACTCACTCAGTGGCTGAAACACAAGAACCAGCCGCTGAAGTGAAAAAATCAAACATCCAGCATGATACTATAAGGAAACCAGCTGTAGCTGAAACACAAGAACCAGCTACAGTTGAAGAACAATGATCAACTTCAGAAAAAGCAACAGATGTACAGGATTCAGTCACCATGCTCTCCCTTTTAGAAGAAAATGAATTTTTGAAATTAGAATTAGAAGCTTGCAAGAGAGAATTAATAATGGCAAGGGAAGCTTTTGAAAAAGAATTAAATCTTTATACCTTGGCTCATACATCATCTATGCAAGAAAAGCACTCAAATAATGACCCTTATAAAGAATATATGTGCCATAAGTGTGGAAAAATTTATCAAAATGCAGGATACAAGATAGTCAAAGTACCAATGCCTACTGTACCTATAATAGTTGCATTGAAGGAGGAAGACCCTACTGTCACACAAGAACCAGTAGGTCCCTCAAAAACTTTAGAAAAGGAAATTAAGGCACAGGTATCCTGCCCCACATTTAATGACTCTGCTACACAGACCATGCCACAGGCCATTGCTTATGATGCTGGAACTCAAACTCTACCATGGAAAGAATTGGAAATAATGAATAGATGGAAAAATAAGTATGCTGTGGATCAAGATAAAATTTTACAACAGCATAAACTAGCCTGGAAAAATCAAATGTACTCCAATTGGGAAAACTGGGAACAGACACTCTAGCAACTCAAAGATTCCAGGAAAGAGAACACAGAATTAAAAGATAATTTAATATTGATGTTTCAATTAGTTCAAAAGCTACTGGCCACCAGGAAACCCCCTGTGAATTATTCTTTGTTTCTTTCAGAACGTCTTGTTTAATTTCAATTGAAAGCAATTAAGGATGGAAGACCTTATGAACTCCTTACAGCTGAAAATTTTGTTAAAAAATTTGCTGAGGCCTCCACAACTGATCAAAATTTGTTATGTGAATTATATCTTCATAATGAGGCCATGCCTGAGAATGCAGAACATAATCTCAATCCTATTGCTGGGGATATACAGATCAGGGCGTTTGTTTCTTTTCTTGAAAATCAAATCACTTGGCAAACTGCCTTTTTGGCAACCAGGCACAATGAGGATAATCGCCTTCTTTGGATAAGGCCAGAGCCTCGCAATCTGACCATTTTTGTAGTAGATTTTTGTAAGTTTTTGCAGAAGCCAAGAATGACTAGATATATACAGCACTTGCAAGCCTCTGTACTCCGTGAGTGTCATCGGTTAATCAGAGTCAAAGAGACGGTTGCTCTCAAGGAAAACACCATGTTTTGGCAACAGTCCTCAAAGGAAAGACAGAAGTATCATCCCTTTAGTCCTAGCAACCTTCAAATTGCACTATCCAGAATACCAAATTACATTAGATGTGTGCAATATTGTGTTGAGAATTGGATAGGCTATCATTTCCACTTTCCCATTTTATGGATACCATCAGAACGTTATCAGGTTGATTATAGGTTGTCTAAAAAGGATGAAGTAGAAGCATGGCAGAGACTGCGAAACAATCAGGGATTCAGACCTTTGACAGCTACTACCTTCCATAGTTATTGCTTGAGCAACTTACACGCAAAGAGTCAGTATTCAGACTCTGATTCAGACTAAAAGTTGCCTAACGACATGCAACCCTTTCAGCTGGGGGGGATGTTAGGACCTCAAAATGTATCATTTTGACTATATATTTTTACCACCTCCTTACTCTTTCTAGCCCACATCTAAAGTTTACATTATCATTTTCATCCATTTTTCCCAAAGGTATACAAATTCCTTCTCTTTATTCTATGTTTAATTTGTTTTGCATATAATTCCACATTATCTTTATATTTAACCATTAATCAAAGATATACAGTTGCTAAGAAATCGCAGATAATCTATGATAAGGAACGGGTTGCTGAAGCAGTCGACCTCGTTGCTGAAACAGTCGACTCCATTGCTGAAACAATCAGCGGGCATGCAAATTCTGTTGTTGAAACAGTCAGCGGGTTCGAAAATTCCATTGTTGAAACTGCTCGTAATTTGTGATTTCAGAAGTATATTTCAAGAAGGATGGCAACAAGATGAAGACAAGCAAGGAAATTTGTTACATGGACCGCTGCGAAGCTAGTATTTTTGTGTCTATTGTAACAACATTTTGCTACGGAAGGCCCTATTTTGAAATGAAAGATCAGATTTCGGATAAAAATAAGATTTCTCTGATGAACTGTAATAGATGTCTCCTCTTTAAAAAGAGGAGACATCATCATTAGAAAGGAGGTTGGAGACTGCTACAATACACTTCTCTGAGCAAGACTCCATTGTAATGTATTATTTTTGACAAATGAATAAAATTTTCCTTTGAGTGCTCCAATTTAATTTCCTCCACCGGGGAATCTTGTGAGAAGGAAAGGGCCCGCCTTCATCACAAGATTCACCCAATTACGTCTACAGTTTGTTAATTCTTTACATTATATGCACCTTGGTTATGCGTTGTTTGCTGAAGATCATTTACACAGTGTTGTATTAAGAACTCTGCCTACTTTACTGCATATCATTCATTCTTGCGAATTTGTAAGTTATTTTATTTCCGGTTATTTGTGAGATGAATGCATGAGTATTTGTAATCGGGAAACAGGTGTTGAAGATTCCTATTCAGAGGAATAGGGTCTTGTTCCCTGTTTTAGCTGAGTGATTTCCTTTTCTGTGGTGTGATCGGGAAACAGGTGCTGAAGATTCTTGTTCAGAGGAATAGGGTCTTGTTCCCCGTTTTGGCTGAGTAATTTCTTTTTTTGCAGTGTGATTTATATCAGGAAACAGGTGCTGAAGATTCCTACTTGGAGGAATAGGGTCCTGTTCTCTGTTATGGTTGATAGGTCTCTTTCTTTTTGTAGAATTATTTTCTCTCATTAATTGTTTTAGGATTCTTTAATGAAAGTCTGCAATAGAAGGATTGTTTTTGCTATAACACAAGTAGGCCTCAGCTTTGTTAAGGTGTGAACAGTTAATATAATTTGTGTGATTAATACTACAACATCTCTTTGCTTTTGGAATTGAGCATATATAGTGTGTAATTTTCTTTGGAATAAATAGACCTTCCTGGGTTGACAATTTATGTGGAGCTTGAATTGTTAAAACAATTAAAGCGACCAACAATGGTGATGACCCTCTCCATCATGCATGCATTAAATGCATCACTTCCTCCACTATCTCAGTTTACCTTAGCAAAGATATTTATGATTTATTATTTAATATTCATGATCTCCTTTAACTGTTTCATCCTCCATAATCTATCTCACAAATGAGACATGATCTCCATTAATGGAGTTGCTCCACTACTCCATGTTTCTAGATCTAGATCAAAAATGTCCACATACACACATTAAAAGTGGATCTTATTCATCTTTAGGGTTTGTGGGTTCCTCCACCCTTTTATTAACTTAATTTATTAAGAAAATAAAGGACTCTAATATTCCAAATGTGATGTTCAAATTTGGGAATATTACAATCATATCTGTTTACTGATGAATTTATTAGAAAATGGTGAAATAAATCTTCCTTTCTTTCTGATAAATAGTTTAAAAAGGATGGCCTCAAATGTGCAAAAGAGAATATAGTTCATAGATACCACCATGCATCATCATGGGTTGGTAAAAATACTGATTGAGTTTCATTTAAAAACATAGGAGATACCTGGGAGGATTTCCTTATTAGAAACCATTTTCAAGAAGCACTAGAGTCACCTAAAGAAGATATTGTCAGAAGAAGCAGAAGAAAGAAGACTGATATAAATGTTGAAAACAAAACTAAATCTTCATTACAAACAAATGATGAAAAGCTAATCTTTAAAGAACTGACATAAATTATAAATAAAATCAAGACAAGGAGTAAGATAAGAAAGAGGATTAAGGTTAAAATTGAGGAGAATGTAAGTCCTCCACAACCGAGAAGAAGCTCTAGACTCCGAGGTTCTATGAAGAAAACATTATCAAAAGGGACAAAGCTTATAAATTTAGATGAGGAAACCCCAATACCATCTCCCGTTAACATTTCTCCTGCACACAGTCCTCAAAATTCTCTTATTCATCATTTTGAAGGTAGCCCCAACAGAATATCTCCAGGCATAGACCCAGTACAACAATAAATATATGATTATGTAGAATCATTGGAGAAGAGAATTGCATAAATGAACCCAAAACCTTCTGTCAATCCACAATAACCTATAGTTAATGCTCTCAAACGAGATATTTATGAACTAGATATCTTGAACAGACATATCAAACCAGAGAATGAGACCATGAAGCAGCAGAACAAGTTGGACAAGGTAATTCATGATAATACCATTATGCATCTAGGACTGTGGTATAAGAAAAACAGGAAATTGAAAAGAAAGGATAAGTTACTACACAGAGCAGTCATTAACCTAAAGTATAATCTTCTTATGTGAAGGCCCAAGATGACAGTCACTTCAAAGATAAACAAAAGAAGGAAAATGGATGTGCTAGCAGAAGTATCTGAGAAAATGTAGTAAGAAAGGAGAACTCACATTTTTGGCAAGTTGCATGAGGACATGCAATGATTTTGAAGTGGGGGTATGTTGAACCTCAGAATTACCCTCTCTTTAACAGCTTTTCTCACCTTTTTTCCCTCACTTTCTTATAAGATCATAGACCCCAATCAATGATAAATTCTAGGTTTTGTCTTAAGGAATGCATTAAAATGATTACCATATTATATTTTCATGTTCTTGCTATTTGAATAGATTTTTTCAATTTAGCTATAGCACATAGCCTATTCTGCAGCTAACCATGGATTCTGTAGCTACTGTCATGGTCTGGCATGTTCCAAGTGTCAAATGAAGAATTGGGCCACATGGGCATTTCTAGAATCATATCCACATGGATTCTATTCTATTCACTTGGTCAAGATCGACAGAAAAGTAGGCCTAATATCATTGTGAAAGGTGTGGTCAAAGTACGTTATCCATAAGTAGCAGGACCCTTGATTTGCTCTATCGTAGCAAATCAAGACTCAAACAGTCCTATTGCAATTCTAATTCGAATTAGCCACCTATAGCAAGTTTATCTCATAAACAGTTATGTTATTTTCCTTTAAATATCGGTTGTACAGAACCAAGAAGACAATTTAGAAATTAAGTGTTAATTTTAAGCTTTTTGCTGATACTTTGTATTAAGACTTCATTCTATCATAATAAAAAGTTTGTGTTGCCAATGATTGTTTAAGTGCATCCTTAACTAGCTATCAGTTCAGAAAAATCAATTGCAGAGGGCCCCTACACTAGAGGAGGTTGTTTTCATTTGTTGTTTTTAGTTCAATTTCCATTACTCAGTTTTTAGAAAATCTGTTTTCTAAATAGGTTAATGTTTCATTCCAGTTTTTTATCAATAGCATAACATTAAATCACAACTGTGCAGCCTTGTTCTTCTAAAATATTTCGTGAAGATAGATAACTATGTTTTCAAATCGAATTAAGATTGAAGTAATAAGAATAGACAATTGCCTAGTTTTCTTACTGTTTTGTCATTCATTTTCTTAGAACATAATTGTCAATTAATTGTGTGAATGGATGTTTTCAAATTCCATTTAAAGATGATGACCTTAAAATAAATGGTTTAATGTCTAATTCATACAGTGATTGAGTTTACTCTGCATATTGTTATTTTCTTTCTAGGAACGTAGAAACTAAGGCATAATTGACTTCTTACACAACACCTCAAGAGGGTAATACTTCACATTGAATGTTGGAGAAAGTCAAATATACATTAGTTGTTTTAATCAATTTTACATGCTTTCACATGCTACTTTCAGTTCCTCACTTAGTTGCATCACTGATATTCCTAAAATTCATTCCAAAGAGATTGATTTAATCATGTTTCAAGACTGAATGACTGAATGTTTAATGAGTGCAACTACTGAGTTACTTTCTGCATACTTTCTAGATCATTAGATATAATTAGTTACTTAACACCATCTCAATAAGATCACACTTCATAATTGAATGATGGAGTAGCTAAATATACATTAGATGTTTTCTTTTGCATTCTTTGCTTACTGTTATAGGACATTAGAAGTTAAAGTACAGACAGTTGCTTACACATCATCTCAAGGTCATACTTCATAATTGAATGTTGGAGTAACCAGAAGTACATTAGTTGTTTTAATTTTTTGCTTAAGACAAGCACTGCAATTTCAATCTTAGCTTTTAGAATTAGATCCATGGAATAGGACTAATGATAAGATAATATAGATGCTCTATTTTCCAAATTAGGTTCTAACTAGCCAACAACTTTTGGTTTATTTTTATGAAAATTAGATTAATTTAGGAACACTTCATTTTCTTCCTTCCTAGAATTCATTAGTTCATTTCAAATATTTTTATAGATTTAGATTGAACATTCTTGGACATCAAAGAACATAAACCCCCCAAAAACAACATAAAATACAAACAAAGAAGTAAGAAGTAGGTTAACTAAGCACATACAGTGCATCACACTTCATCAGTTTACAAACCTCGGTTGATAATTAATGCAAGAAATTTAAGACATTAAATTGACTAAATAGGTTCCCCAGTAAATGTTTTTGTTCTTATGGTTTTGATGTATGCATGTGCTTCTAGATTATTTATTTCTTTCCACAGTAGTGTAGAGGATGTTTGTAATCTCTTGATTTTAGTTTGATTTCATCAGTAGTAGCAATCTCCATTAAAAATATACAGCTTGCTGGAAACAATGGATCTACTTGTGGTATTAAAGTTATGATTATGCCAACTTTCATAATTTTCTACTTATTTTTTCAATATTTCATCTTTATGGATTCTTCTGAATATTTAGTGAGTTTTATTCTAATTCTCGTAAATTTCTAATTCTTTTAATAAAGGTATTGTTCAACACTTATATTTCTTTGCAGATTGAATTAAAGAAACTAATCTCGGTATGTAATACATGATTATAGTTGCATCTGATTGTTTCTCCTTGAATTTATTTTTCAGGAAGAGAAAATTGGTTCAACCTAGTAAGTCACCAATTATTGGCAGACCAACCTACTCCCTTTTATTTTTGACAAAAATAAGGGGCCCCTCCTAAAATTTTATTATTTTTCTTTTTTGACTTAATTGGACTTGTATTGGTTAGATTCATGAATTCCTTCCTCTAATCATCATTTTGATTTTTATGGAATGATAGTTCATTATAGGGTGTATTATTCCATTCATTGTAATATAAGGGTTATTTTCTCTAATTTTTATGAGTAGTACCAATTAAAATTTTTCCTAATAGAAAGAAAATATTTCAATTCAAGGGCCACTACAAAATCATAGTTTCTGTAGTAGCCCAAAATTAACTTTATGATGCTAATGGGATTATTTTCTTGAACTATCATATTGATTCCTATGTTTATCCCTTTATTTTAATGTGATGTGTTCTTTCAAATGTTTCATGTTCGGACCAATGGTCCTAACCTAAAGTATAACCTATATTTGAATTTTTCATTGATATCATTTACTTATGTTGTATCCACCTTTGATATTCACTCATTAATGGTCCACTCATTTCAAATTAAATATATGATTTCCAATTATTTTCTTCACATATTTGCACTTATGGTAAAAATTGATTTCGACTAATGTATTATTTTATTACACCTAGTCATCCATTGATTTGGAACCCTATGTCTCGATTGTCGATCTGTAGCAATACAAATTGTTATATGGCTCATTATCCAACGACTACCACTCATTTCCTCTTTTCCCAATCCAGTACTTAATAGTTTTTGAATTAATCTTTGGGGTTTTCTCGAGAAGGTTTCATCAAACCAATTCATTTTGACCCCTTGTCGTTTTGGTCATGAGGCTTCTACAACCTATGATTTCATGTTTGGTCTTTGGTTTCCCAAACCCTATTTCATCCGAACCTATAACTTTTCCTCTTAAACAAGCCACTAGTAGTATGAACCGAGCTTATTGGAACAAAACTTGTTGAGGAAAATGAGGAATGCTTGGATCTATTTTTCCTAGTTGGTTGGTGAGAGTTTTTTGCAACTATTTTGAGGACGTACCAATGAAGTAGTCAAATCCTTTACTGTTTCTTACAATGGAGCGAAAGCCTGTGTGGGTGACTTGGAAATCAAAATTAATCTGTAATTTTTGGCAGCAACCGCACATCTACCCCTTAAAGGTGAATGTTAGTCCAAAAATGTCATGGTCCAAATCATTCCATGGAGGAAATTTCTAGCTAACAAGGACTATAAATATTCTATCAAATTTATGCCCATACAGTTACTCAAACCAAAATGGTGTTATTTGTTGTATTTAATTCGTAGATACATGACTTGTGAAGGCTAGTATAATATTGTTTTCATGTATCATAATTGGATTTTAATGGCCTTCTTACACCGAGAGCTTAACATGCCTTATTATTTGTTGAAGAGTTTAACAATAATTTCTAGGGATTACTAAGCTAGCCACAAGAACCCTGAAAGGTTCTTTTTCCACCATATTTTTATCTTCATGTCAGTCATACATCATTTGGTTCAAAATGGGGTAACAAGGATTCTTTTATTGCCAGTAATAGTTATCGTAAACCTCTGGCGTTTGACCCTATTTAGTGTTCTAGAACCATGGATCCTAACCCCTCTCTTGTTGATTCAAATCCATCATTGGCTAAGGAATTACAACATGACAAGTGTGAGGCATATATACAAGCACTAGGGTCACCTTCTTCAGAGGATAGTCAGGTTAAAATTTCGAAAATTCTGATCTCTCTCCAAGTTACTAAGAGTGCAACAAAATCTTACAATTGGAATCCCTTTGAAAGTCCTCAACCTTAACCTAAGTCTGTTCAACCTACACAAAAACATGAAATTGATCAAATACATAAAAATATATAGGCCCTTGGCTTAGGTAAAACAACTGCAAAGGAAGATTTCTAGAGCCTGAAGGAACAAGCATAAAATTCCCTTAAGATTGTTTCCTTGGTTGACTATGAAACTAATCACGAGCTATCAGAGAAAAGAAGCAAGCCTCATTTTCAAGGTGCTACTTATGGTCATGATAACACTACGAATTTTGATGATTCTTCCTAAAGTAACCCCCATTCAAAATATTTAATCGCCAACATGTATTGGAAGCAACAATATATGCTCACTTTCCCTCGTCTAGAACCCCAAATCAACCAACTTATTTATAAAAATAATGAGCTGAAAGATTTGTTCCATACAAAGGATCAGGGAAAATTTTAAGGATGGAAATTTATTTTACAATTTAGAAACCTTGGCGAATCTCACTAGTACATAATATGCAATTTGTAAAATGTTTGGAAATGTTTTTGTAAAAGTATTCAAATTTATAGTAATTTTATATAGTCTCTATATACAATTTGGTGATTTTTAAGGTACAATAATTTTATACTATAAAATTTGGGCGAATAACTTTTATAAAAAATGGAAATCAATGAATCTTTTTTTTTTTGGAAAAAGCATGGAAAATTAACCCACTTGCGAAAATTAACCCTAAAATTTTCCCTGCAAAGGATAAGTCTAATGAAAAAAAATCATCTAGTGTCCAAGGTAAAACTTAGCCCAAGGACACTCACTTCATGATAAATTCTTTGAATCTCAAAGTTACCATTTCCCTGGTGTTGGGGTTCCCATGTTTTGGCCAGATTGGCAAGACCAAAAGATGAGACAACATCAGAACCACTTTCAGACCTTAGGATCTAGCCCTCCTAGGTCCAGAGAGGGATCTCTCTATGATTATCAAAGGTATATGTCTTTGAAGCTCTAAGTTAAGATATTAGGCTAGTTATAGGCACAGGGTTTGTTTGTTTGATTGTGAGTTTGGTTGCTGGGAATCAGGAAATAAGGGTTCAGCATAAGACAAGGCTGGGCAAAGAGGAATTTAGACAGAGGAGAGATAATTCAGAAGGAAAACCATCCAACTCTGTCTATAAATCAGATCAGAGGTCATTTAAATCCAGACTTGCTTGAACATAATCAGAGGCAACACCATGAAACTTATAAAGGTTTAATTGAAGTGAAAAAGATCCTAGTGAGGCAGAGGCAGAGTTCTAAACCTCCCAGTGTTCCCAATTCATTCAACTAAATCCTAACAAGAACATCTAAGAAATAGATTCATTAATTCATACATCAGCAAGCAGGAAATTACATCCACTACACTGGTTAAATTAATTGAAACCAATCCTTAGATAACACATTAAGCAGAAAACATTGAAGGCAAGGAGAGCAGAAACATAGGGTACCTAACAAGGGTAAATCCTATGCTAGATTTCTGATGCAAGCCAGAAGAAATGGAGTGAAATGCAATAAAACACAGAGACAGAAAAACATCACCGTAGCTTTAGATCAGGATCGAAAGAAATGTGCTTGTCATATTACGAGCAACACCAATCAGGTACAGCATTTTCCAATAGCTTGAAATTCAATTTGAAAACATACTCCTCAGCCTATCTTACAACTTTACATAGTGGACATATCTCAAGAGAAGCTGCTTGCAATTCTCTGATATCTCATCAACAACCATTACAATATTTTCCTCATGAGTTTTATAGCAAAAAGATGAGCCGAGGAGGTAGGTGGAACACTAAATGAAACATTAAAACTCAGAAAAGAAATATAGTGCCGAAGCCCATTCTGTTTAAATTATCTGCATTCGTCTCTGGTACTTTTTGGAACGAAGGATTGATCTTCTTCAGTCTTCCAATTACTTTGGTATGGTCCTGATGTACTCTGGTTGCAGTACTGTGTAGTACTCTGGTGTATAAAAAAAATGGTAAATAAATGACTGGATGATCTTCCATACTTGTGAAACAAATGCTTTGGTAGCTCCGGACTGTGGTCAAGGTGGAAATATTCTCTGGAACACGGCATGGAATAGAAACAGTATGGGTATTTTGTCCTTTAGAACAACCTGCTGATGAAACTCTGATATTTTTTATTTTTGTGCACTAGTTTTCCTCTGACTGTGAAATCTATGCTTTAATGGCTCTAGAGAGGACTTCACAGAGTTTAAACTTTGTTCCTTTAATGCAAGCACTGTCATGTGTCCTCTCAGCCCTTTTCTCCATGATTTATTTCTGAAAACGGTCCTTTCTTGTGCTCTCTATAACAATAACAGAGACCGAAGATTCATGGAGGTTTTCCACTGCTTGTAACCTGTAGCACACCAAACTTAGTTATGAAATCCAATGCACGAGAGGGAGGATGGATACGGAGGGTGGAGAAAATGATAGCGCGGCGGTGGTGGTTTCAACTGAAAAATGGTAAATAATGTAGTGAAATAGCGTAAACAGTGACAAATAGGGTTTGGTGGGGAAATGCATATGGAACGTTCGATCATGGTCTGATGGTGGGGATCGACCGTGGAGATTGAACAGTGGGATGATTTATGGACATAAGCAGAATACAAAGAAATGCACATAAATTCAATGAATAATGAGCGTGTGGTGGGACCCATATGGAATTGAAATCGGAAATCAGAGCGGGGCAGAGATACATATATATGAAACAATATTTTCGATGCGATTGGAGACAACCCTTTTTATTATGAAATAAAACCAAAATTTTGGTTTAACAAAGGAAAACCCTTTAATTTTATGAATGGGCAGAGGTATGGTACAGTGGGCCCGGGGTCAATCGCATCGGAGATCAGGAGCAGGAGTAATCGCAATCGCAAGCGGGAGGATGTGCGATGCGATCAATCAGAGGGGAAAGCGATCAGAGGGGAGGTGGGATCGGAGTGATCGGGAGAGGAGTTGCGATCGGGTCAATCGAAGCGATGATGCGATTGGGCAGATCGGAGGTTGGAGTGATCGGAGGTGGACATGCCATGCAATTAATTGCATCGCAAACATTTGCGATGAACTGATCAGGGGACGTAATATAAATGTTGTGATTGCATAGATTTGCGATTAGTGCGGGTCGTCTGATCTACGTGGTAGATCAACGGTGTTAAATGCATCGCGGGCCTTGTAGAACATAACCAATCGCATCGGAGTCTTTCTGTTGTAACAAAGGAAATGCGCTCGCCCGACACTTTGATTGTGATTGGCGCTTAAGACTTAAGCGCTTGGTCTTAGCACTGGGGCGTATGGGGGAAGTGGTTAAGGGGTTTGCGGCAAAGGGGCTAGGCCCTTAATAATGTTAAAAAGTGGGTTTTGGCCCATTTTTAATGAATTTTAAGGCCTATAAAGGGTAACGATAAGGGAGCAAAGGGGAATTTTAGCCAAACAAAGGGAAAAGGCAGGATTCAAAGGGTATTTTAGGTATGATTTCAGAGGGTGGAGGGAGACTTAGAGGGAAACAAGGGGAAATTTTGACAAGGGGGAAAAGGGGGTAAAATGGGACATTCTGCAGGGATGCTAAGGGAAAATAAAGGCCTTTTGGAACACATATTTTTGCAATCAATGAGGCTTATTGACTTCATAACAGCAGAGGGAAACATTCAAAGGTAGGGAACATAAAAGGCTTCAAGGATGATGTGTTTTTCAAGGGAAATGCATTCCTTGAAGGCTCATAAAAAAATCTAGCCCCTTGCTTGCTTGTCAAGGAATTTATAAGGGGCTAATAGAGGCTCCACATGGGGATGGATTCTTCTTGAAGGAGTCACGAATTTAGAAGATGATCTTTGGTGTAGGCCAGATGCTTGCTACTTAAGCCACCTTTCTTCTCTTATTTTCAGCCGCCAAAAATATGATAGATCAACAGAAAAACTCCCAAACAATCTACCTACCCATCCTACAATCCTAGCATTTTGCATTTGGACTACCAGACCCTTTACATCATTTATTTTTATAACAGAAAATAAACCTATTCTAAATCTACCCTTATTGCTCCATGAGACCAGATTAGACTGTTGGTCTCATATGTTTCTGTACCTAATCTAATATCTGCTGGGATTAAACTGTCCAACAGATTTCTTCTCTATATTCTACAACAGAAATTTAAAAACAGTAAAACTAGGATAAGACAGTCTAGTTTCCTATAGATCTTAGGCATAAAGACAGTTGCGCATGGACAGAAATTTGCAGAAAATTGAAACAAAAATTTGAAGGCTTGAAATCTGAAGCTTGAAGTATCCTTCTTTCTTTGTGTGACTCAAGTTTTAGGCCTGTTAGAGTCACTCCTTTTTCTCCATTTCAGCTCTGGTTTTGGGCATATTAGAGCTGATTCTTCTTTTTTCTTTGCAAGTCCTGATTTTGAGCATGTTAGGACCAGCTACTTTGCTTCTTTTGGCTCAGGTTTTGATCATATTAGAGCCAATATTTTTCACTTTAGAGGTTCATGTTTTGAGCATGTCTGAACCTCTCCTTTCTCTCTGTTTGTTGAAACATTTTTCTCTTTTTCCTAAAAACAAAAAATGCAATGGTATGTACAATGGAAATGAAAACTGGAAATTGAAAATTAGCAGAAGTAGTGTTTGAGCATCCTGCCATTGACAGGACCCCCAAATAGCTCTGTACCATCTAATTCCTGTAGGAAGAAATAATTTGGGCCCACAGTGGCTTGGATGATGTATGGACCCTGCCACAAGCTGTCAAACTTTCCATGTTTTCCTTTGTCCTCTCTCCTTGAGTCCCACTTCAGAACTTTATCTCCGATTTTGAAATCAGCAACTTTGGTTCTCTTGTCAAACAACTTCTTTATGTTTTCCTAAACTTTGATAGCTCTGTTATAGACCTCTTCCCTTGTTTGCTGGAGGTGAATTGTTTGATTTATTCTTCTAATCATGCTATCTTCTTCTGTCTGTATCTCTTGGACAAGTTTGATTACTGGTACCCCAAGGCTGGTAGGGAAAACTGCTTCTGTACCATAGACAAGCTGAAATGGTGACATGCCAATGGATTTCTTTGTTGTAAGCTTGTCAACCCATAAGGCATGTACTAACTTGTTATGCCATGACATTTTGTTCTCTTCCAACAATTTTTTGATGAAGGCCACTAGGCTCTTGTTTGATGACTCGGCTAAGCCATTACCTTGTGGGTAATAGGCAGTTGAATGACCAAGTTCTATTTGATACCTGTGACAAAAATCAACCATTTTCTTGGATCCGAAAGCAACAACATTGTCGGTGATTATTTTCCTTGGGCAACCAAACCGAGAGAGAATATGACCTTCTAGGAACCTAATAATGACCAAATCTATGGCATTCCTAATAGGTATGGCCTCTATCCACTTCGTGAAATAGTCTGTGGTTGTTAGGATCCATTTTTGTTGTGCAGAAGAAGCTGGGTGAATTTCTCCTATAAAATATAGGCCCCATTGCATAAAAGGACCTTCAACAGTGATGGGTTGTAAAGGGAGGGGGAGTAGTTTTCTTTTACCTTCAAAAATCTAGCATTTGTGGCAGGCAGTTATCATCTTATGGACATCATTGAAAAGTTTGGGCCAATAATACCCAGCCCTGAGTATTTTATTTGCAGTGGCTTTCCAACTCAGGTGGCCTCCACACTCTCCAGCATGGAACTCTTGTTTGATCCTCTCAGCTTCAGCTTCAGGCAAACATTTAAGCAATAGGCCATTTGGATTTTTCCAATATAAGTTTTCATTTAGAATGCAATAGTTTCTGGCTTTTAGTTTTATGAATCTGGCCTTAGTTTTTGACAGTTCAGGTGGAGCATTGAGGTTGGTGAGCACATAAAGGATATCAGAATACCATGGAGAATTCTGAAATTTCTCTTCTACAGTGGGATTAGGTAGTCCTTCCTGCTCATCCAAGGAATTTACCATATTAATGTCAAGGGCTTGCAGGTTTGATTCAACCATTAATTTAGCTAAGCCCTGGCCTTTGATTAGTTTAGTGGGTTTTATCTCGAGGTCGTATTCTAAAATTGCAGCAATCCATTTGCCCCTTTTCCCATCTGGGTCTTGGGACAAGATATCTTTGACCACTATGTTAGGCACATAAGCTATGGTGTGGGAATGCAATATGTACACCCTAAAGTCTTTTAAGGCCTTGACTAAGGTATAGGCTTGTTTCTCCATTATATTGTACTTCAGGGGTGCATCCCTCAGAGTCTTGCTAAAAAAAGCGATGGGTTGTTCCATTCCCTCTGTATTTTTCTACAGCAAAACTGCAGCCACTGTATGCTCAGAGGAAAAGGAAAAGATCAAGAAATACTTTGAGAAATCTGAGCTAATTAGGACAGGAGCTTGGGTGAGTGCAAGTTTGACTGATTCAAAATATTTCTTTGCCTCAACAGTCCATTTAATTTGTTGTGTAACCAGCTCCAAAAATAGAAGAAAAAGATATCAACGCCTTAGAAATAAGCCACTTCGAGGGGGAAACCTCCAATACATTACATAAATGAACAATTCTTGGATGATACAATTTACAAAACCTCCTATCTATATATAGGAGTCCATGGGGCCATAATATAATCCTAGTGGGCCACAATGTAATCCTAGCCGACCTAACAATAATAATGTAAGGGCACAATAATAACAATATGGTGGTTATACTAACATAATAAGGGACTACACTATTAATATAGGGGCTTAACATGCCCCTCTCCTTCAAACAAGTGTTGTCCTCAACGCTTGATTATTTCTTGATGCTTCTGTATAAAATTCTCATCATCCCATGTGGAATCTTCTACAGGAAAGTTCTTCCACTTGCTGAGATAATTTGAAATTGATTGTACTTGTCGAGTTCTTGTTTCTGTGACTGCTTCAGAACTTCTTTCGATGTGATATTGATCTTCCGATTGTTTAATTTGATTTTGCACCAAATTTAGGTTTTCCTTTGAGAGTTGGAGAACTTGTTGTTGATGCTCATTTTGATATTCCACTACTTTATCATCCATAATAGATTTTATTTGATCCTTCAAACCATCCAAATTAGCCTCCATTTTTGCTTTTAAACCATTTATGTCATCTTCGGTTGCTCTTCGTAAGATCGAAATTTGTTGCACTTGGTACCGTAATTTTGATATCTCATATTGCAATTCTTCCTCCTCATGCGTCATAGTATAGCTTTCTGAGGGCTTAATGGGTATGGAATTATTTTTTGGAGGCATAATAGAACCCATTGCTAACAAAAATTCTTCAATATGCCCTTGGAATCAATTCAACTTGATTCTTCAAACAAGACTTATGCAATTCAGAGAAAACAATAAACACCGTTTTCTTGCTTTTGAGGAGCTCGATATTGAAATTGGATTATCTCTGTGATTGCAGCCCTTAAATATCTGAAATGTAGCACTGAATTATCCCTCTAAATTCTCCTTTGAATGTCACAGGTCTAACCTGATTTGGATTCTCCAAGACAAAGTTGTGTCCAAACTCCCACAATGACCTAATTCTGGACTGGTTCAGTAGAGCGAACTTTTATGACTTGCCACGTGTCATTGTTTCGTCCTTTGTCTCTGAAATTGATAGCCAAGAAACTAAATTCTGTGTACTTGCGACCAAATTTTACGGTACTCCAATCCGATGCCCAGAGAGAGCGTTATTGAACTTTTCCCACGATCACCTCTTTGAGATGAAATTCAGAAGCCTGAAAAAGCACTACCTTCCACAGATCATATCTCCCAAAATATTGCGAAACAAGATCTAAAATATTTTGAAACATTTCCTCAGGATTTCAGCTTCGCACCATGTGAATTTCAGATTCTGAACCTTCGTAGAAAAAAAATTATAGTGGAAATTCCACGATGACCTGTTTAGGAGCCTGAAAAAAGACCTAACTTCCACAGATGATATCTCCGACAATATTGCGAACCAAGCTCTGAAATTTTTACACAATATTCCTCAGGATTTCTGCTTCGCACCCTAAAAATTTCAGCTTCTGACACTTCGTAGAAAAAAATTTATAGCGAAAATTCCACGATGACCTGTTTGGAGCAGCGAAACCCTAGAATCCAAAGCTTTGATACCAAATGTTGTGTAACTAGCTCCAAAAATAGAAAGAAATGTCAACGCCTTCAGAAATAGCTACTTTGAAGAGAAACCTCAACACATTACATAAATAGACAATTCTTGGATGATACAAATGAACAAAACCTCCTTCTATGTAAGGTCCATGGGGCCACAATATAATCCTAGTGGGGCCATAATGTAATCCTAGCCGACCTAACAATAATAATGTAAGGGCACAATAATAACAATATGGGGGTTACAGGGGTACAATAATAACAATAAGGGGGGCTAAAATAACATAATAAGGGGATACACTATTAATATAGGGACTTAACATAATTCCAACACCTTTCTTTAGCATGTTTGTCATATTTCTTAGGTGTTCAGATAGGTTGGGAATAAATCTCCTTAAGAAGTTGATCTTCCCAATGAAGGACTGTAATTCTTTGATGTTTCTCGGGTCTGTGATCTGTAGTATTCCCTCAAATCTCTATGGGTCTATCCTAATCCCCTTTTTAGATATAATGTGGCAAATAAGTTTACCTTCTTGCAGCCCAAAGACAGTTTTCTTGGGATTCAATGACAGACCAAACCTCCTACATTTTTTGAACACTTTCCTTAGATGTTTTAGGTGTTCTTCATCAGTCTTAAAATAAGCTGTTATGTCGTCCAAGTAAATAACAATGAAGTGTCCTATCTCATCTAAAAAAGCTATATCCATTGCTCGTTGGAAAGTGGCTCCAGCGTTCATCAGTCCAAAGGGCATTTTTACATACATAAAGGTGCCCCATGGAGTGGTAAAGGCTGTTTTGAGTTGGTCTTCTGGGAGTACCAAGACTTGGTTGTAACCTGAAAATCCATCTAACAGGGAAATCCTTCTTGAGCCTACTACTTTCTGAAGAATGTGTTCCATTCTGGGCAAAGGATAATTGTCTTTGAGTGAGGCTCTATTGAGATTTCTGAAGTCTATACACAGCTTGATTTCCCCTATTTTCTTTCTCACAGCCACTAAGTTTGAAACCCAATCAGAGAACCTCACAGGGACTATTATGTCTGCCTCGTACATCTTTTTAATTTCCTTTTCCACTGCAGGCAATTGTTTTGGATTAATCCTGCGGAGTTTTTGTCTGAAAGGCTTCTGATTTTCTTTCAAGGGTATTTTGTGCTGTATGATATTTGTGTCATAGGCCTTTAAGTCTTCATAGCTCCAATCAAACACGTCAATGAATTCTTTGAATAGGTCGATGTATTTCTTCTTCATGTTTGTTGGTAAAGACTTAACCAGTTTAATCATTTTCGGTTTATCTTCTATGCCTATGTTGCATTCTTAAACATCAGAGTCTGCATGTTCTATAGTGGGCTTTTTTGCTACATCATCAAAGTCGAAGAGGTCCTCTAAGGGTGTCAAACCTCTGGGTATATTCTTATCTTTGGTCTGCAACACCTCAATTTCCTCACTATTTGCGTTTTCACATTTTTCGTTTGGATTTCCAGTTTATTCAGTTAGAGTGTTTATTTCTATGTTCCACAGTGGTTCTTGTTCCTCATCTGGGGGATCCTCACTTGGGCAACTTTCATCAGATCTTGAGTCTGAATCAGAAAATTCAAACTCATTTCTGCCCACCAGAAAATCTTCAATCTGTTTGTCTCCTTCAAAGACCTGCCAATATTTTTCGTTATCTGGCACTGCAGGTCTGAATTTGGTCTGAATGATGATTTTTTGGTTAGCTGGAGTCTTAGGATATGAACTAGCTAGGCAAGCTAATCCATTTGCAATGAAGTTTTGACTCCTAGGAACAAACACTAATTCATATTCCACAAATTTTTTCAATATGTCCATAGCATCATTCCTATATGCCCTCAACCTAGGGTGTTTTGTTGCGTATTCACCATTCACCTGTTTGATGACCAACTCAGAGTCTCCTAGCACGGTTATCCTATGGGCACCTAATTTCTTCAACAGATTTAAGCCTAGGATTAAAGCCTCGTACTCTGCAATATTGTTTCTGCACTTGAAATGCAGGTGGCAGGCATGGCTCTCTGCGTAATCATTTTCTGTGTTATGCAGCCACACCCTTGCCCCGGCAGTGCTTCTTGTGCAGGACCCATCAAAACTCATCTTCCACAAGGTTTCATTCTCGGTCTTGTTATCGTTTCCTTCCCTACAACTGGGTTCGCCATTATGTTGTGTTATAGGGTTTACACTAGGCTGGGGATTGTTTTGTTTTTCGTAATGGGTGTGGAGATCAGAGAGGTGACTAGTTGGATGTTTGCATTGTATTCCTTGTTCACTCTGAGTTTCGTTCTTTGTATCCTGCCCATGGTTTTCTTCATCGTATTCTTCTAGAGTAGCTATTATGTTAACATCCATGGGCTCTATGTCGTTGTTTATATCTCTGTTTTCTGATTTTGGCTCTCCTAAGGATTGGTCGTTGTAGAGGATGAAAGAATCCAGATCTGTGTGCATAGAGTATAAAGGGGATTTTTTAGGCTTTTTGGGGCTACTAACCAGGAACTTCATTTGTGCCTCCCTATACAGTCTTCTAAGTTGGCCAAAAACGGGGATTGTGGCATATGCCCCATCCACCTGCATTGTACCTTGCAGCTTGGCTCCCCATGATCTTGACAATAACATGCCATACTTAGGTGGCACATCTGCCACCACAACATCCATGACCATACATTTAGCTTGGATTTGGGTCAGGCTCACACACAAATCTTTGATCAGGCCAAGGCATTTTACTCTACTAGAGTCAAATGAATACAAATCTTTATAGGGGCAGGTTATCTCTAGACCTAGCTTTTCCATAACTACCTTAAGCATCAAGTTGTGAGGCTCCAGAATCATGCATTGCGTTGTGCAGGATTTTATCATGGATGTTGAAACTGATATAGAAAGGGGGTACTACCCCTTCCTAAAACTTTCCCTCAATCTTTAGAATAAACAGGAGGGCTAGTTGATCATCATTCAGATTTACAGTATCATTATTTTCCCCCAGATTCAATGCTTTAAAAATTTGGCCTTTATATACATCTTGAGTGGCCAGCTCAGAGAGTGGGATAGAGATTTTAACTTTTGCAATCTCACTTTCCAAATTGAAAGTGGACTAACTCTTAGGAATGTTCAACTCTATTTTGTTAGCCACTGCCTTAGTGGCTGAATCAGTTTGTTGACTCTCACTATGTACAGGGTTAGGAATTGTTTTATTAGGAGCACTAGCTGTATTGCTAGTGCTGCTAGTTGGTTGGATTTGTTTTTCCATGCTTTGGTTGTCTTTCTCTCTATTTTTCCCAGAACTATCAGCTGCTAATTTGTTACTTACAACAGTTACTTTAGAATATTTCTCAGGCCTCTTCTTGATGGTAACCTCAGGAGCCTTAGCTCTAGAATTGTCTTGACTCTTTTTTCTTCTGAGTTCATATTGTTCTCTAACCTGCATAATAGCATTTTCAAATCCAAGTCTGTAATCCTCATAATCAAATCCTTCCTCATCCCAGTATGAAGATAAGGAATGATCATCTTCTGTGGAACAGCTATGGATTGAATTCTCCATTTCAAACATGTTGATTGTGTTCCCTTCAGATTCTTCTATGATTCCCTCTTCTTCATCAAGAAAGTTTTCTTGAAATGGAGGAATGACTTGTTGATCCGATTCTCTTTGTCTGTTGGGAATGGTATTGTTTATTCTAAAGTTTTGGTTCTGATTATGGTTCTGGTTTTTCTTTTGATTGCTAACTATGACAACCATTTTTTCCATCATTTGTTGTAGTCTCTCCACGTTTTCGGATAATCTGTCATAATTGGGATCAGATGTGGAAGCTACACTGTCATCTCTATATGTTACCCTTTTCTCAACCCTCAATCTTGCTTTTTTTTCAATCAAATTTGCCTCAACACTCACTGCTCCATTCTGCATTTCTTCCAATGTGTTGTAATCCCTTTCCCTTAGCTGGTAGGTCATATAAGCATCAAAGCCCTTAGGATATTTTACTAAGGCCATACCTTGGGGAGGTTTCATATGTGGAGGGAGAGCGTTGTAAACGCTGTTGAACCTTGTAGTGTAGTCTTGGACACTCTCTCCTACTTTTCTTTTGAGGTTCTGGTATTCTGCTAGGATTTGGAGAGGGTTTTCCCTAACTTCCCATTTGTTTATGAAGGTCTGATATAAAGCAGGGAGGTCTTGGATACTACCAGGAGGCAAGCTTTTGAACCATTTCTTCACATCACCTCCTAAGCTTTGGGCAAAGATTCTCATTTTGTCTGTTTCATCGTCTATTTCCATGTAGTCAAAAGAATCCTCCATCCTATCTACATGATGTTGAGCAGTAACGGACTCTTTTGCAGTAAAGTGTGGGATCTTTGATTGATAATCATTTGGTAAGGGTACTAGAGGCTGAGGTAAAACCAGAGGTGCATACCAGGCTGCCATAATGATGTTCTGATGAGGTAAAGGGTTAATTTGAGTAGTTGGTATATGGATGACAGGGATATTATGACCAGCAGGGAACTGTTAAGCAGACCTTGGATGATGGAGCCCCAAGTTTTGAATGAAGTGAATATCAGGAGGTGTAGAAGGGGGGGTCTCTCTGCTCTCGATGTGCTCACCGCTATGAGATGACGAATCAGGAAGCTCAAAGTCTGGCTGGTCTAGAACACTAAATGACCTAGTTCTTCTTAATCTGTTTTGAAAGTCTAGGTCAAGGAGAGGGTGTGATAGAGCTGTAAGGTCTTCAGGTGCAGAGTTAGCTCTATGGATGTGGCTGGAAATAGTTGATCTTCTAAGTGCAGGTGATTTCTTGAGGATGCTCTCAGGGTTATCAACTATTTCAGGTGGGTTTGGATTGGGATAAGCTCTTGTATGGATGTTTCTTGAAGCCAGAATGTTATCTAAAGAAAAGGAGCTTAACTCTACTTGTTACTTCTAATGTGGTTGATGTTGTAATGGTGGCTAGTCTTCCAGTGGAGTCTTATGTGAAACCAAGATAATTAGCAGGCCTACTGATCACCAGTGGAGTCTTTTAATCGTTAAGGAACTATGGACTCACTAGGTGGAAGGTTTTGGGTGTTTCTGGGATGTCCACTATCCACCACAGTGCTTAGGGAATGTCACCTTTCAGGAATAACCTCAAAACACAGCAAACTCCAACCAGAGATTGACTGGGAGGGCATTTACCAGATATGTCACCTCTAGAAGAAGATGAGATCCGGAGGCTACCTGGCCCTTTCCAGACTCTGTCTAAGAGTATGGGAAAAACAGAACAAATGGAGGTTGATTAAAGAATAGGAGCATTTAATTACCAACCTAACCAGAGATTCTAGGTTTCTGAGGTTCTTATGATGTAGTAAGGTGGAAAATACTCAGAATTTCCCCAGCGGAGTCGCCATTATGTTGGGGTTCCCATGTTTTGGCCAGATTTGCAAGACCAAAAGATGAGACAACATCAGAACCACTTTCAGACCTTAGGATCTAGCCCTCCTAGGTCCAAAGAGGGATCTCTCTATGATTATCAAAGTTATATGTCTTTGAAGCTCTAAGTTAAGATATTAGGCTAGTTATAGGCATAGGGTTTTTTTGTTTGATTATGAGTTTGGTTGCTGGGAATCAGGAAATAAGGGTTCAGCATAAGACAAGGCTGGGCAAAGAGGAATTTAGACAGAGGAGAGATAATTCAGAGAACATCAAGTCCATTGGGCAATGGAGTCAAGAAAGGATTTACTTGCTAATCAACATGCAAGCTTTCAGTTGGGCTAGTCATCTAAAGCCTTGGATCCTAAAATGATAGTATGGCATGGAACATTAAGGATTGAAAGTGAAAGAAGGAAAACCATCCAACTCTGTCTATAGATCAGATCAGAGGTCATTTAACTCCAGACCTGCTTGGAAATAATCAGAGGCAACACCAGGGAACTTAGAAAGGTTTAATTGAAGTGAAAAAGATCCTAGTGAGGCAGAGGCAGAGTTATAAACCTCCCAGTGTTCCCAATTGATTCAACTAAATCCTAACAAGAACATCTAAGAAATAGATTCATTAATTCATACATCAGCAAGCAGGCAATGACATCCACTACACTGGTTAAATTAATTGAAACCAATCCTTAGATAACACATTAAGCAGAAAACATTGAAGGCAAGGAGAGCAGAAACGTAGGGTACCTAACAAGGGTAAATCCTATGCTAGATTTCTGATGCAAGCCAGAAGAAATGGAATGAAATGCAATAAAACACAGAGACATAAAAACATCATCGCAGCTTTAGATCAGGATCCAAAGAAATGTGCTTGTCATATTACGAGCAACACCAATCAGGTACATCATTTTTCAATAGCTTGAAATTCAATTTGAAAACATACTCCTCAGCCTATCTTACAACTTTACACAGTGGACATATCTCAAGAGAAGCTGCTTGCAATTCTCTGATATATCATCGACAACCATTACAATATTTTCCTCATGAGTTTTATAGCAGAAAGATGAGCCGAGGAGGTAGGTGGAACACTAAATGAAACATTAAAACTCAGAAAAGAAAGATAGGGTCGAAGCCCATTTTGTTTAAATTCTCTGCATTCGTCTCTGGTACTTTTTGGAATGAAGGATTGATCTTTTTCAGTCTTCCAATTACTTTGGTATGGTCCTGATGTACTCTGGCTGCAAAACTGTGTAGTACTCTGGTGTATAAACAAAATGGTAAATAAATGACCCGATGATCTGCCATACTTGTGAAACAAATGCTCTGGTAGCTCTGGACTGTGGTCAAGGTGGAAATCTTCTCTGGAACATGGCATGGAATAGAAACAGTATGGGTATTTTGTCCTTTAGAACAATCTGCTGATGAAACTCTGATAGTTTTGATTTCTGTGCACTGGTTTGCCTCTGACTACAAAATCTATGCTTTAATGGCTCTGGAGAGGACTTCACAGAGTTTAAACTCTGTTCCTTTAATGCAAGCACTGTCATATGTCCTCTCAGCCCTTTTCTCCATGATTTCTTTTTGAAAACGGTCCTTTCTTGTGCTCTCTGTAACAGTAACAGAGACCAGAGATTCATGGAGGTTTTCCGCTGCTTGTAACCTACAGAACACGAAACTTAGTTATGAAATCCAATGCATGGGAGGGAGGATGGATACAGAGGGCGGACAAAATGATAGCGCAGCGGTGGTGGTTTCAACTGAAAAATGGTGAATAATGCAGTGAAATAGCATAAACAGTGACAAATAGGGTTTGGTGGGGAAATGCATATGGAACATTCGATCATGGTCTGATGGCAGGGATCGGCGGTGGAGATTGAACAATGAGATGATTTATGGACATAAGCGGAATACAAAGAAATGCACATAAATGCAATGAATAATGAGCGTGTGGTGGGACCCATATGGAATTGCAATGGGAAATCGGAGCGGGGTAGATATACATATATATGAAACAATATATCTGATGCGATTGGAGACAACCCTTTGTATTATGAAATAAAACCAAAATTTGGGTTTAACAAAGGAAAACCCTTTAATTTTATGAATGGGCGGAGGTATGGTACAGTGGGCCCGGGGTCAATCGCATCGGAGATCGAGAGCGGGAGTAATCGCAATCGCAAGTGGGAGGATGTGCGATGCGATCAATCGGAGGGGAAAGCGATCGGAGGGGAGGTGTGATCGGAGTGATCGGGAGAGGAGTTGCGATCAGGTTAATCGGAGCGATGATGTGATTGGGCGGATCGGAGGTTAGAGCGATCAGAAGTGGACATGCGATACAATCAATTGCATCGCAAACATTTGCGATGAACCGATCGAGGGATGTAACATAAATGTTGCGATTGCAGATATTTGCGATTAGCCCGAGCCGTCTGATCTATGTGGTAGATCAATGGTGTTAAATGCATCATGGGCCTTGTAGAACATAACCAATCGCATTGGAGTCTTTCTGTTGTAACAAAGGAAATGCGCCCGCCCGACACTCCGATTGCAATTGGCGCTCAAGACTTAAGCGCTTGGTCTTAGCACTGGGATGTATGGGGGAAGTGGTTAAGGGGCTAGGCCCTTAATAATGTTAAAAAGTGGGTTTTGGCCCATTTTTAATGAATTTTAAGGCCTATAAACGGTAATGATAAGGGAGCAAAGGGGAATTTTAGCCAAACAAAGGGCAAAGGCAGGATTCAAAGGGGATTTTGGGTATGATTTCAGAAGGTGGAGGGAGACTTAGAGGGAAACAAGGGGAAATTTTGACAAGGGGGAAAAAAGGGGTAAAATGGGACATTCTACAGGGATGCTAAGGGTAAATAAAGGCCTTTTGGAACACATATTTTTGCAATCAGTGAGGCTTATTGACTTCATAACAGCAGAGGGAAATAGTCAAAGGCAGGGAACATAAAAGGCTTCAAGGATGATGTATTTTTCAAGGGAAATTCATTCCTTGAAGGCTCATAAAACAATCTAGCCCCTTCCTTGCTTGTCAAGGAATTTATAAGGGGCTAACACCCAGCATTAGAGGGATCTAATGCAGGAAAATAGACAAATTATCTTTATTTATGCATATGAAGTGTTACAGGTAATCAAGTTGTTTTATTTTAGTTTTCTATTTTAGAATAAAAGGCCAACTACAAAATCATATATTTATTGGCAGCCCCATTCAAGTATTGTTATTAGATTGCATAATTTTAGTTTGTTTCTTTAACAAGTTTCCCATGTTCTCAGACAATCCTCATGGATATCATGACCTGGGATACTTTCAATCACTGTGTACTCTTTCTTAACCTCGTATGGGAATCCTATCTGCCACATGTTTTATTTTAATTTGGTAATTTGATTAAGAGGCATGAAAATGCAAAAATTCTCTTTATTTTTTGTAACCAATTGATTTAAAGACAATTTTTAGTTTTAATTTATGTTTAAATGTTGATGGACTATGGTTATATATACCCCTCACTTTGATTGAAAAGAGGACCCAGAAGGGAAAATTTTCAAACAAGGATATTCTAGTTGGATATTGACTGTGGAATGTCTTTAATACAAGTTCATTGATTTCATTTTATTCAATCTAGTCGTTTTGATTTATGTTCCATATTCATATGATTATCTTATTTATTCTCCTATAAATTATTTTTCAAGATTTAGAAGATGGTGTTATTTGCTTGATGATTTTATCTCTTAAGCATAAAATTGTTTCCATTGCATCTCTTTGTTTAAAAAAATAAAACAGTATTTCGATTTGTTATTATTTTATATGGTCGATATTATTCTGCATGACTCTTGTCCTAAGGAGTACTGATACAGGCATCACTTTGATTTGGATTCCTGTGATTGTATTTAGTGTATTTAGATTGATATAAAATTTCATTTTTTGTTTAAAAAATGATGACAATGTTATTGTTGTAGATGATTTTTTTATTTACATCATTACTTAGTTACCAAGTTTTATTTATTGTTTTCATAAAGCCAATAATTAAGGTATATAAACTTTAAAGAGATCATTTGCAGTATTCCCTTTTGTCTGTCTTGGACAAGCAATAATTAGAATTATATATTAGTTAGCTTTTCCATCTAAAGTGGATAATGTAGAATCTAAAGTGGATAATAGAGTTTATTTGTGTTTTTCCTCCAGGATAAGGAACCTGCAAAATTATAGTTACTTTTTTTGTTATCATTTACATTAAGGAATAGTTTTGATTCAATTTTCAATTTCATTTAGGAACAAGGTTTCATTTTTTTTACATCTTTTGTAAGGTTTATTGATAATGTATTCTCTTTGAGCGAGTTACATTATGTTTTTGCATTTTATTTATTGTAGCATAATATTGTGTATGTTGTATCATATCTTTATTTTGTAATAGTAGTTATCATATTTTATTTCTTAGTTCTAATTTGTAAATGAGATATGTGAATTATAATAACTCAGTATATTAGCAATGAAATATTCAACCCTTCATTTTCATGTTCATATCATATTTAGGATGTTTGAGTTATATTATTTAATTTACACAACTAACTTAATAATTTAATTATAGTTTAGTTTAATCATACTTTAATATAGAAATAGTTTAGATTAGTGTAGAATAACCATATCTTAGATTAGTTTATATTATATTAGTTTTTCCCTAGATTCACTCCTTCGTAAGAAGAAAGGAACCAATGCTAACAGAGCCTATAACCCCATCAAGGATAGTTATACCAAATAGCTTCAACGACTAAAGAGCCTCGTTCTTGGCTATTCCTACCTTACTGACTTAAGTGTATAACACTCACATAAATAGGACACCAAATTTAACTATTGATTGGAGGACTTACTAGTGGAAGCATCCAAGTTCCAGGCCATTGTTCGTAGATTTAAGTCAATCACCCAAGGGGCTAGCAAGAATCAAGTGTCATGGTCGTGACATTTGTGTGTTGACTTCTGAAGTAGAATGTGGTATCTGGTATGGTGAATTTTTGGATTACTTGGGAGGTTTGTTAATCCATCGTTGCATTACAGGCACACTTTTGCAATTTTTATGGGCCTATTTCCCACAAGGAATTGATTTTTTTCAGAACCATAGGCTTGGTCGGTATCAGGTGGTATGAAAGCGGAGAAAAAGGATTTCTTGCTTGTTCGAGAAATATGAAAACAACTACTAGCTTCAGTTTTGTAGAAGTTGTTGACACTTCCATAGTTTTGATTGTGGGTAGAATTTTCAAGAGAAGTGAGTAGTAGGAAACATCCAAAAGAGAAGAGGAAGCTCAAAACATTCCAAAGGAGGTGAATCTATGATACCAAAAGGCCAAGTTCATAGAAGAGAAGCTTGGTGAGGTGTTAGTGGAGGCTTGTTTGTAGCTCACTACTAAGTATGTGAAGGCGCTCAGTGATACTTGAGGAGAAAGAAGACCAAGATTGAAGATGAACGTGGATTAGAAATGAAAAGTTATGATCAAAAGAGCTTGAAAATTTTCTATTATGGGAGTTTGATTAGGAGCATAACCCTTCCCCCTCCCCCCGCCCTCCACCACCTCCCCCTTCAATCCAAGTTGAAATCTTGATCTTTTAGAAGATGCATCAGTTTTTCCTTGTAACTGCATATCTAGGATGATAGGTTGGTTATTCTGTCATTTCAAGCATGTAATTATATGTAAACATTTTTTAAATTCAATTTTTTTTATATTGTAATTTTTTTTATTAATAAAATTACGAACAAGTTTTTAGATTAAAGAAAATCATAATATACATATTACATTAAAATAAATCACATGTAAATTGTAGTTATACATTAAGATCCATTTTACCATATAAATTAAAATAATAATTTCATAACCATATTTAAATTTAATTAATAATCACATAAAAATTAATGCTTAGAATATAGCAAGGCTCTTAACCATGAATATTCACCCTCATATTACCATGGATATTATTAACTTTTGGATAGGCTTTGTTATAATACTATGGGACAATACCATGGCTTATCAATACCACATGCCCAAAAACCATAAATAATTTCAAAATCAAAACATTTTATAAATATATTATTTTAATTTAATTTTATAACATTTTTTAAATTAAAATGTAATACTCACAATAAGCATACAATATAATAAGGTTCCTAACCGTGGATATTCACCCTGATTTTACCATAGATATTATTAACTTGTAAATAGGTTTTGTTACAATATAATGGGCCAATAAGTGGCTTATCCATACCACTTGCTCAAAAACCATAACTCATTTCAAAATCACAATATTTTATAAATCTTTTATTTATAACATTTTTTAAGTTAAATATAGATGAAAAAAGGTATGGGGAATGTGTTGTAGTGGCATAAATATTTGTAAACATTTACATGTGGGCTCAATTAGAAAATAATATAAGATTAAAATTAATTTTCTATGTAGAGATTTTGTAATTCCCTGTAAACATTTTGACTCTCTTAAAATAAATTAAAAGTAACATTAAATTTTAAAAATAAAAATAATAATGATGATAATAATGATAATTATCAATAAAAAAATTTGATTGGTATTCAAATTAATTGAGAATATGTATTATTAGAGAAAGGTTGTTTCACAGTTATGTGTATGTCCTAGATTAGGATTAGTTCCTATTTCCTAGATGTGAGTTCCAACTCTCCCTATTTTGATGTAAACTTATATATCTGGATGTTAATGATTAATTTGATAGAGCATTCTCTACTTGGTCAGTCTAGAGGTGCAGCTTGCTCACCTCTCAGCTGCTAGTTTCAGTATATAAGTTTCGTCATCTTATATTTTTAACTTGGTATCAGAACTTCTGAGCCTTATTGGTTGATTAACCTGAGAGCCCTATTGGCTAGGTGTGTTGTGAGCCTTGGTGGCTGAAACTTGAAGCCTTAGTGGTTCGACAGAAGAAATTTTTTTAGATGTGCACATCGGAGCAGAGCGAGATTTTGGTAGCATTTAGGGGATGGTCAATTGAGTTTTTTTCAGCGTCAGCACGGGTATGAGACTCAATCATGCATTGATCGACCATCACTTACACAATTTCCCATTATCACGCTCGCGAAGTGTAGACTAGACCTCTGAATCTCCCATTGTTGTAGCGGAAGTGGTGGATTACTATTTTTTTTCGAAGTAGGCCGACATCGTTGTTGAGATCTGCAAGTAGACTAATTGGTGATATACGTGGTCATTGTGTTTTTCATGTTAATTTTGAGCCTGAAATCATTGTTGAGATATGTGATTCGTAGATCTGGACTGAATCTGAATCGGTTGTTGCGTAGGTGAAGCATGATTGATTGTTGTGGAAGTGGTGATCGTAGATCATAAATCTCAAGTGTCGGGGTATATTCATGGCGACCATAGTGATGTAATCGATTGCATCATACTAGTGCCTCCATGCAGAACAATCACAAAACAGGTGAGCGTTTTGATCAGACTTCGTTGTAGAAGTCAGGATGTGGTGTATTGTCATAGGCACAATTGATTTGAGCACAGTGGATCAGATTTGGGTGCAATGAGTTGATTTGGCTTTGATCTTGTAAGGTCTCCATCAATCATTGACTCTGTTTGTCGCAAATCTTGGGAGTAAGCTAACCATTCGATGGAATGCCCTTTGGGTTTTGCGCCCCCGACAACCGGCGAATCCCTTCAGTGAATGTGGCCCCATGCCTCTCCCCATCTCCATCTCTGTCTCTGTCCCACGAAACATTCCGTTCGAAGGAGCCCTTTTAGGAGCCACGAGCCATTATTGTTTCCTCCTACCCACCTATGCACGGGAATGCCTATGAATGCAAATTTCTCGCGCTAACTGTGAACAGGTCGGTGCAAATCAGTCGAGGGAAGATGGGGGAGAGGCATGGAATGATCGCGTCATCAAGCCAAACATCTCCTTAACCAATGGATCAATTGAATACGACAGAATGAAAGCCATCATTGGAATGCTACTGAAAAATCGATTGAATGAAAGTCGCTGGATTGAACGAAAGGGAGAGTCGTTGGATGGCTACTGAAAACTGGTCTAATCTGTTTTTTAATTCAATGTATGTGTATTTTTAAGTGAGAATCCCCATTGTGCCCACTCCACCGTTGCGACAACTCGCTTAAATAGATACTTGCGAGACCAATACTGAAAACCGATCTATTTCTGTTTTGTTTAGTGAATGTCTATTTTTTAATTCGATGTTTGAGTATTTTTAAGTGAGAATCCCCGTTGTGCCCACTCCACCGTTGCGGAAACTCTCTTAAATAGATATTTTCTTAAAAATGGTGAAGCAAGTGAAATGGTAATCAATAATTTCCCTTCCGGTGCAAAACCCTAAAGAAAAGTTCATCTTCTCTAGGTCGGATTTAGATTGGTCTCTTGTACAAGGAAAACACATGGACTCCTTAGATTTGATTGCAAAAATTCCCTCAACTAGAATTGGAGACTTTATTAAAGGAGAGGAAATGAACCCAAATGCTCCATGTTCTTTCACCCGGGTACAAAGCAAACTCCCAGGCTCAAGGCCTACTGCTTCCTTGGTATATGAAGTGTAAGTTTTTTTATAAATCCTATGTATATATGTTGGTATGAATAGTGCTCAAACAATTTTCATGGAATCATATGTATTGAGTTTCCAAAATTTTTTATGCAGCTATGCTTGTTCATATGGCCCCGATGACATAAGGGGACAAGATGACGTGAAGCGAAAATACTCATTTGTGAAAAAGAGGGGATGCCGATGCCATTTCATTGTAAAAATTATGGTTCAAATCCCTGAGGTTGCGATAATAACATATAACATGTATGAGCATGTAGATAGCCAAGGATTTCCTTGCCATGGCCAACATGACACCTTGGGTCATGTTAGGGTACTGCATCAACCAAAGTTCTCAAGGGACATGGCTTCCTATGTAGAGATTTGTTTCTTTTTGGATGTGCCAGTTGACTCTGTTTGCAAAATGCATGTTAACAAATATATTTACATGGATGCTATAGCTCGAGATAGGGATTTCTTTTTGTGTAGAAAAGATGTTTTTAACATATATAATCATCTAATGAAAGGAAATTATCAGTTGCATAAGAAGGATGAAATGAGTGTGACCCTTTGGTATAGGAAACACCAAAATGATTTTTTCTTTTATCAAAAGCCCAATGGTGGAGATGTCCCTTTTATAATTGGAATTCAGACGAAGTGGATGTTGGAGACCATGGTGAAGCTATCGAATAATAGCCTAATAGCCATGGATTCGACATTCAACACGAATAAGTATGGGGTGAGTGTATTAAGAATGATTGATCTAGTACAATAACTTGATTAATAATGATTGATGATCTGAAGTTGATGATCTATGTATTTTGAATGTGATAGTATCAATTGTACACACTCGTCGTGTTTGATCACCAACAAAGTGGAGTGCCCGTTGCATGGGTGGTGTCATCACATAATACATCATAGGACATTTCGCTATGGTTGGAGCAGCTCATGCATAGGTGTCACCAAGTTGATCATAGTTGGAAAGTTAATGCTTTCATGGTTGATGATGCATTGGCTGAAATTGGTGCTTTAAGGTAACTTCAATATTCTTATTTTACAGTACAAATTGTATTTATTACAAAAATAACATGCTTGAAATGAATGAATGTGGCAGGAGAATCACAAGGTGCAATGAAATCTTGTGTGTTTGGCACGTACATCAAGCATGGCTAAAAATGTGAATCAATTGGCCAGTAATCCAAAAATAGCAAAAGAAATGTTTAGTGATTTGGGTTTAATTATGAATTATTGTTCCAATGTTGAAGTAAGCACTGCAATTAATGCTTTCTTCAACAAATTTGTTGATGAGGAAAAGTTCCTAGACTATTTCCACAAGAATTGGGTCGCTGGTGACAAGATTTGTAGGTTAAAAAACTCTTAAGTTAAATTTCTCCTTTTGGTTTGAAATATGGAAGAAATATCTTCATTAACCAAAATTTTATGCAATTAGGGATGTGGGTCAAAGGTTGTCGGGATTTTCCCCATGCAAATTAAGAGACAAAAAATGTTGTGGAATCATATCACTGTTACCTAAAGACAAACTTTATATCTGATAGAAGAAAGAAATGTTCTCATAGGATGGATTGGTTGATATATGTTCTTCTAAAAAATGTTGGAACATGTTATCGGTTTAAAGAAATTCTAAAAAAGGAAGGATTTTAAATAATTACAAGAAAGAGAAACAGTTGGAAGCATCAATGGAAAAATAAAAAAGAATACCAGATAAGGATTGCAGCCCTCATTTGCAAATGTCTCATGCTTTTTGGGTGAGGAGTCAATCTAAAGTTAATAATAAATATCTTGTCACTTGTCATCGTATAAATTTCATAACTTGTGATTGCCCATGGTCTATTCGTGGAAACATATGCAATCATGCCATAAAGGTGGGTTGGTTGTGTTCTGGTTCAATGGATTCAAACCAATTACAAAATCATCAAAGCACAACTGAGTCATACAATGACCCTCCTGAGATAAATATAGAGGCAGTATCCGATCTTCTTGAAGATGCAAACACAACTGCCATGGATAGTCACAATGTTGATGTAAATGTTGAAGAAATTGAGATGGCCAAGGAGGAGTTATTTGGCTACTTAGACCTAGTTCGAAACAATCCTCCCGCTACTTTTACCAAGATTGAATAGTTGATTGCTTTAGTTAAAAAATTGTTGGATGACGCCAACAATCTTCATATTATGGATTATGAATTCAAGTGTGGATTGGGTGCTTTTGAGTTGTCTTTGAAGAGGAAGAAGAGTTTCCTAAGCCCCAAAAAGAGAAGAAAAACAAGGCAACACAATGCAAGATTTGAAATTGACTTGAATATCTCGACAGGTGAAGATGAATCGTTTCAATTTGAAGAACTCAACAAGCGAGGTCGCCCCTGTGCCAACAATGAATGTTTTTCCAGGTTCCTTGTGCAATATTTTTTTTTTCAATTTGATATTAATATTTATTCCTGTATTAGCTGTATTTGATGTATTAATGTTTTGTTGACTATGTCCATGTATGTTTGATAGGTGGTGAGGATATGGTTGGAGATTTCTCTAATTTGATGGAATTTTCATTTTAAGGTGATTAAATAACTCCATGCATTTACACTCATTCTTTTAATACATTGATTTTTTTGTAAGTCATGGAAGATAGCTTTCAAGTGGTTTTGCATACTTGCATAGTTGCACATATTGGTGTGAAAACAATAATCTGATATATAAATTCGAATAAAAACAATGGAAATGTAACAAAATTATTAGAGGAACTGCAATGAAATTGTAACTAAACATGTCAAACACAATTTTACTAGTTTTTTATAACTAACAAAACAAACTGGAGAGTTATATATTACAACATCAAATATAATGTCTTTATTGTCTATGAGTTGCTGCAGAGTTGCAGCAACAGTGAGCCAGTGTTGCAGCAACGGTGACCTAGTGTTGTAGCAACGGTGACCCAGTGTGTCAGCAACTGTGACCCAGTGCGTCAGCAACTGTGAGCCAGTGTTTCAGCAACTGTGATCCAGTGTGTTAGCAATGGTGACCCAATTTGTCAATCTAAATCTGTGGATGAAGAGGGACATTCATGAAGATTGCTGATACAATAATCACTATTTCCGGGTTCATCAGGATGAAGATACCCTCCTGTCTCCATAATTACATTTCAACAATCAATTTTTTTTTTTTTTTCAGCATATATTTCTTTTTATATACCCTTGTTGGAAGCCAGATCATTGGATACCAAAATCTAAGACCTATCCAGTGATTCCCACACTATCCCATAGCAATAATACACTGAGCAACCCTTGTTAAGGTTGTCTTTAAGTTGAGTTAGTTAAATGGATCTTTATTTCGAGGTTGTTTTCCCAGGCTATCCCACCTTGCTTTACATCCCCCCTATGCCTTAGTTTCCAATAATTGAATCTGGTGTGCACAATATGCAATGGTCATCTCCCTGTTCTCGGAGATAACCTCTGCTACTTCTTGAGAGTTGATGTATCTTTGATGTTCTTTTATCACCTCCACAGGTTTGGGATGTTCTCGTCTAACCAACAGAAGGCTCTCGAAATTATGCAAATAAATGTTCACATCATCCAACCAACTGGCCTAATTTCTCAAATACAATACAAATCCCCTCAATTGGACATCCCCTGTAACATAGTTGGGATTCCATTTTGTATTATAAGGTACCAAAAAAATTTGTTGGTACAGTTCACAGAGCAAGTCTTTATCTTGATTACAAATTGACATATATGCCTCCAAGAAACAATCTCTGCTTTCAACCTGGAGAGGGATATTTTGGATTATATCATTCTTTTTAAATATCATGAAATTTTCAGTCAAGTACACGTTGTAATTGGTTGAAGGAGCCCTGCAAACGAGCACACCATCCATTAGCTGTCTGAGTTCTTTCTTATCCTTCTCCAACTTGGTCACTCTCCTTTCCATCTTAGCCACTTTTTTTTTATGTCTTTGTAAAACTTTGTTTTGATATTCTTCTTCAAATATCTTGGCGAGTTCAAGAAGTGATTTGTTGTGCACACTATAAGGTTCCTCATCATCTTTTTTCTCATCAATGTCTTTGGTCAGTTTGATCTCTAGTTCCTCATCCTCTGTTAGTTTCAGTTCTGGTTGTTGTTCCTCTGTGTCTATACCCATTTCTTTTGTATCTTTGATATGTAATTCCTGTTCCTCTGTATGGACAATTGTGATTTTGGTATGGGACTTTGTAACTTCAATGTCATCAGTCTGTTTTTTTCCAAGGGGTATATCTTTTTGGACCCTGGGAGAAGGAATACCTATGCCATCAATGGCTATGGACTTTGCAACTTCAATGTCATCAATTTGTTTTTTTCCAAGGGATATATCTTGTTGGATCCTTGGAGAAGGAATACCTATGTCATCACTGGGTATGGACTCTACAACTTGGGCTAAGCAATCTAATCTATCAAAAGTTTCTTTTTTTCTAAGCTCATTTGTTATGGTTTTAACTTTGATCTGTAGTTGTATGTTTTTCATCTAGAGAGTCCTATTCTTCCTTAACAATGAAATATAGAGGAAGATGTTTACAGGTACTTACTTTTGCAATGTGCTTCTTTCTCAATTCTAGTGGTTCAGTTGGTTGGTCCTCCTGATCATCCCTAAAAAAATTTGGTTGTGCAGTTGATTGATCCTCCTGATCATCACCATAAAATTTTGGTTGTGTAGTTGGTTGGTCCTCTTGATCATCCCCATACAATTCTAGTTGTGCATTTGATTGGTCCTCCTGATCATCCCCAAACAATTTGGGTTGTGAAGTTGGTTGGCCCAGCACTTTTTCCCTGTACAATTGCTGGTACTCCTCTTCATCTGCATACAACATTTGGATTGAGATAAGGCCATCTGAGCGGTACCATTCGGTTATCCCTGCTATGTATTCATAGTCAGAATCAAGAGAGGGAAGCTTATCAACTTGTTATTTTGTGTCAACAAGCTGGCCTAATCCTTCTTCCATGCATCCTTGTTGCATGCATCCTTCGTCCATGAACCCTTCAATTGATACATCATGTGAATACTCTTTCTCTTGCTCTTGCTCTTCTTCTACTTCTATCTCTTCTGGGAGTTTTTTTGTAACAACGGGGAGGGTTTGAGGAACTGGAGCATAACGACCTCTCTTTCCCCTGTTCTTCTGGGATTTTGGCACTGCTGCTAGGTGTTTCCTGTATCCTTTCAATCTTCTGGTCACGGGTTTACTCCCCAATATTTGTACTTCATCATCATCATCTTGGCCATCTCATTTATGTGCAGCTTTAGTAGCAGAAAACCTAGAAACCCTCCTAGTTTGAACACATGGTGGCTCAGTTGCCATATGGAAAGGTTCTGTGGGAATTTCTGTAGGTGGGAGGTGATGGGGTGGAGTTTCCGCTAAGGGGTCATCAGGTGGAGTTGCAGCTAAGAGGTCATGGGGTGGAGTTGCCGCTGAGGGGTCATGGGGTGGAGTTGCCATTGAGGGGTCATGGGGTGGAGTTGTAGTTGAGGAGTCATGGGGTGGAGTTGCCGCTGAGAGGTCATGGGGTGGAGTTGCTGTTGAGAGGGCATGGGGTGGAGTTGTTGTTGAGAGGGCATGGGTGGAGTTGCCGTTGAGAGGGCATGGCACGGAGTTGCAGCTGGGGGGTCATGGGGTGGAATTGCAGCTTGGAGGTCATGGGATGGAGTCACAGCTTCAACATGGAATGGCCTTCCAACTAGTTCATCCCAAGTTCTCCCTTCCCTTTGCAGCGCAGCAACCACCAAAATTTTAACAAGGCATTGGTGGGAAAGGATTTTGAGTGGCTACTTTGATTTCTACACACCTCAGGCCATTTGGTCTAGGGTTTTTGCAAGAAAGAAAGGCATGTTAAGCAACCTGCCATGATACAGGTGGTCTAACAAGCGGAGGTGCTCATAATAAATAACCACATACCTTCCTTCACAAGTGAAAAATCTCTGGACAAGGAATGCAACATCTGACCAGGGTTGTGGTAATAACTTCCTCTCATATCTTGAGACACTCTTGATCAGTCGTTCACCTACCTCAAGGAAATTCCTCACAATATAAAGTTGGGGTTTTCGGGGTGCAAACCACTTTTCTCCCATCCAGAGAAACCCTGACACTTAAGAAATCACCTCTTCTGTCGCATGCACCACTGTCCCTACTACCTCTGATCTACCCTCCCTGTAATGCATGGTGAATTCTAGGGTTATGTCATTGTCATGCCCCTGAAACCTATGAATATAATCTATCCAGCTGGCTTGTTCAAATAATTGTTTAACGAGTGGAAATGCGTCTAACAATTCTTCGGCACTTTCATGGCATACTCTTGCACCTCCTATCTCTTGCCAGAGTTCAGAGCAGCTCTGGTTTTGTTAGTTGTTTGCAAGAATTCAAATGTGGGACAATGGCGCAATGGAAGAGTTGGGGTAATGGGTACAGTAATAAATTAATAATGGGGATGGGTTATTTATGGCGGTTCCCGTATGTAGACACGTGTTGCCGCAAGGGGTCGAGAAATATATATTCAAGATTTTTAAAACATATCTTGGAAATAGGATATTGAAGCTACATTAATTTTAAAAAATTAAAATTACAATATATAAATATGTATCAATATGCTTGGTAAGATTTGAAAATAAAGGGTTCATGTTGTAACAATGCATTCCATTATGAAATTGTTGACCTATCTACTAACACCACATGTGCATTTTTTCATAATCAAAAGATTGGCTTTTTATTAAAACTTTAGGCAAAGTTTAGATGAGATTCTCAAGACAACATACCTTCAATCTTGAGATCAATAGTCTCTGTATGGCTTGATTTCATATAAACATGTTATGATGGGGATGAATGTTCCCCTTTACAAGTCCATGCGAAGCTAACTTTTCAATTCATTCAAATCATAAAATAATATATACCTTAATGATTTTCAAAGCATATCCCTTGGCATTATTCACTTGCATTGGTACCTGTGTGGGTTCTGTTCTCAGTACATAACAATGTTAAAGAGTTGGGTTGTCAAGGTAACTTCATTGATTTGCAAGTTCTTCATATTATTTTTTCTATTTGCAGGCTAAGTTGTTGCTGCTGTCATGGATGTCAAAACGTGCTCCATTTCAAAAAACTTGGCCTTGTGGCTGTAGATGTTGATGATGGAGAAATTAACAAAAATTGGATTGTTGGTTTGGATATTTATACATTTCTTCCCCTTAAATGAGGTTGGATCTATGGATTGCAAAATTGCAAGATGTCACATTTGCATTTTGCATTTAACCATGTATGTATAAAGGACAAATAATGATTGATATATAAGCTATATTGGTTGGCTTGTAACCAAGGGTATCTCACATAATTTCTTAATGAAGTTCATAATTTCACATAAGAATTAGAACTCATTATAGTAAAAAAAGAAGCTTGTATAAATTATGGGACCATGTGTTGCTCATGGATAATGAATTTTTCAATGTTCATAGAAGTTGGAATTGTGAAGGTGTATTGAAGGAATTATAATGAATAAATAGTCTTTTTTTGTAGCATATTTTGGAATTCTCTATTTGCTAATAAAACTATTAAATACATGAAAATGCTTCTGTACATGTGCCAGCACAATTGAATGAGATTGGAATTTGACTTCCAAAATAAAAGGCATAATAAAAGCATCCATCACATAATCTAATGACATAACTAAACTGTATTAAAAATGTAATTCCATTAATAGTATTATTGAAAAATACATTTTATACATACATGTGTTGAGATATAAGACCAAAAAATAGTGAGGCCATCTATAAAAAACAACTCATACAAAAATGATGGAGATCAGGTTGCTCCAATCTATCTCAAAAAAGATGAACACAATAATATTGCTCCCCCATAATAACCCCAATCCTAATCAGAGCAACAATCCATTCATTAATAGGAAATCTATAGCGCTGCCTATAAATAATAATTGGAGCACATGTTGGCTCCACAAATCTACCACATCCACTTCCTTTGGATGCTGCTTCAGAAAGTATTGAATCACAGACCCTTTGGACATCAGATTGGTACATAATCTCAAAACCATGGAATTGTGCAGCAATGGATTTTGCTTGCTGGTGAATGGGATTTAGGTTAGGTTTTCTAACTTGGAAGGTGCCATTCATCTAGTTGATGATTAGCTCGGAGTTAGTGTAAGTGACAATTTCATTTGCACCATAACTCCGTGCAGTCGTGAGGCCCTCTATCAATGCATGATAGTATGCCTCATTGTTCATTTTAATCCCAGGTATTTGTCTACTATTTTGATAAAATGGCTTAGGGCTTCATTATGAAGCACGAACCTTGTTTGTGCATTCCCTGGGTTTGGATGGCACCATATCTAGATAGCCATAAGCCATTTTGCAACCATCTTCAAAACAAGAAAATAATTTAATTAAATATCGTTAATAGAGTTGCTGCTCTCTCTACGAAATAAATAAAAAATGAAGTTTGCAATTTTCTTAAATTTTCTTAAATAAAAAATGAATTTTGCAATATAAATAAAAATTTAACTAATTTCAGTTGCGGCAACACACTTACACTGGCGGCAAATCACTGTTGCCACCACTGCACAAAATTAAAATTTACAGCGGTGGAAACACACTGTTATAGTGGCGGCAACTCGCTGTTGCCGCCACTGTGAAAAATTAAAATTTACAGTGGGCGCAACACATTGTTACAGTGGTGGCAACTCGCTGTTGTTGCTACTGAAACAGTGAGTTGCTGCCACTGCTCAAAATTTAAATTTACAGTCGTGGCAACTCATTGTTGCTGCTACTGCAACAACGAGTTTCCGTTCTCTCTATGAAATAAATAAAAAATGAAGTTTGCAATTTTGTTAATATAAATAAAAATTTAATTTACAACAATTGCAGCAATACATTGTTACAGTGGTGGCAACTCACTGTTGCCGCTACTGCAACAACGAGTTGCCGCTACTACAACAACGAGTTGCTGCCAATACTCAAAAGTAAAATTTACAGGTAATATAAAGTTGCCACCACTGCTCAAAAATAAAATTTGTAGGCAACAGCGAGTTGTCACCAATGCTCAAAAGTAAAATTTGCAGGCAACAGTGAGTTGCCGCCACTGCTCAAAAGTAAATTTGCATTATATAAAAAGGAGGAAAAACACAATAAATGGGAAATTTACTTACCTTTCCTATTGCTAATGCTACTGCTCCTTCACCATGAATGGTTAGCTTACTCCCTGGTTAAATTGGTTCCTAAAATTGGAAGCACAAACAAGCAAAGGAAGCTCATTAAAAACTACAAATAAAAAATGGAGTGGGAATAAAAAAAAAATAGTACTCAGTATCAATGAACAAATACATAATTTTTGAAACAACTTGTTGCTCTGCTCTGCTGCTGAAATAATGTAAGTTCTGTTGGCTCTGTCCCTCATATAATGTAAGTTCTGTCGGCTCTGCTCTTCTCTGTTCAATTTCTCGGCTCTCGAAATATGTTGGTCCTCACTGTGAGTCTTGAAGGTTTCTCTACTGGTCTACTGCTCTGCTAAGTCTTCAAGATAGATAGGGAGGGGTAGAGGCTCTGCTATGCTCTGTTCAATTTCTTGACTCTCGAACTTTGTTGCTCCTCACTGTGAGTCTTGAAGGTTGCTCTGTGGTCTACTGCTCTGCTGAGTCTTCAAGAAATATAGGGAGGGGCAGACTTACATTACGGAATGCAGAAATGCTCTCGACAGAATGACTCGGCGGAATAATGAGGAAGGTGGGTCGATGGAATGAATAAGGAGAAGCTGTGGATGAAAAAAATTGAAATGGAATTTGGGTGACAACTCTGCAGCTTTGGTAGGTAGCAGCCATTACTCTCGAGCCAATCATTTGGTTCAAATTTGAAAATCTATCACTTCGGCCCTGAAACCAACTACGCGAGCCCGCGTGACGGCTCGTGTGGGTGTATGCAAGGGTGGCTGAAAATGGGGATGGTTATCCTGTTACGGGGATAGTTAACGGGGCACGTTAATGGTAACATCGTGGGACGGAGACAGATGGAGATGGGGAGGGGCATGGGGCCCGCGTTCACCGGAGGGATTCGCCGGTTGCCAGGCGTGCAAAACCCAAGGGCATTTCGTCGAATAGTTAGTGCACTCCAAAATAAAATTATGAAGCTCTGTTCACAAGCAAGCCTTATTTTCGAGTCCATCGGCCCATAAATGTGCCTAGGTAGGAAATTCCCACTGTTAGATTAAAGCAGTACATCATCCTGCAGTGGGAATTCCATGCCTCAGTGCATTTATGGGCCAATGGACTAGGAAATAAGGCTTGCTGTGTTCACATAGTACAAGCGTTTGCATCAATATTGGTGTGTCCATATTGTGCACTGTCAGCATCATGACCTATCGATTTAATGCTCTCGATTTGAATTTAAAGCGATCACAATCTCGCCCTAACAATCACATGTGGTGGACGGGTCTATGCGCTTTTTTGTATGGGTCGTGCCCATGGGGTCCATCTCGGTCATACCCTAAAATAATTAACCATGGTTATGCGAGTTAAGCTCAGAGGTTTAGGTAAGGGTTAGCAATGTTTACAAGTGGGAACCATCACGGGACCTTTAATCTGTGTACCTTCATGCAAGTAGAGAGGTAGGAATTGCATATTTGTAAAAATGGAATTGAATGGAGTGTGATAGAGTAGGGCCCATTTTCGTCATTTTTTCCTTGGAATAAGTGATATGAAAGCCTACCACATATCTATTTCACTTGATTTCCTTCATCCACTGGGGTCAAGGGAGGCAAGAAGATGGGTACTGATAGGGGATTTGAAGGGACTGTTTAGTAGGCCTATGGTCATGAAAGTCCAGCATCCATGATTTTTTTGTTTTGACTTGTTCGCGTGGGTTAAACGCTAATTAAAATGCCTCACTTTATAGGGTTTTTTTGCATCATACTTGAGTTAAGTGTGTTATATTCTTATCCATTCAGAGGTGTGATTTAAAAAGTGATTTTGGTTCTATGAATTATCTTTATTTTTCTATTCGTTCTTTTATGGAGTTGGTAAGGTGTGGGGTTTGATCTTTAGTTAATATTAAAGTTAGTATTAAATTTATTGAAGGAAATGTGCAATAGCATATAACAATAATTAATGTTTTTTTGAAAAATTTTGAAAGTAAAAAAAATATCAACAAAATGTAAGGACTATGTTATAATTAAATCTTAGTGCAATATTGTTTCCTTCAGCCTTACAAATCGTGAGGCCTATGTTGAATTTAAAGACCTTGCCTCAATATGCCAACATGAATGCCTCATAAATAAAGAAATAGATTGTGATCTACTACCTTTGAAATCAAAGGTTGTTTTGGTACAATTTATCAACTTCTCCTTGCTTGGAAAGGAAGCATAGAATTTTCTTGATTTATATATTTCTATCTCCTTTTTCCCATTGTTAGGTAATGAGATTTCATATTGAATTAATAAATTGTGTGTCTTTCATGCATGGAGTTTTTTTCTCTTGAGAATATGTTGTTCTATGTTATCTTTTCTTTAGGTACTCCTTGCCAACTCGAAGAATCTTAAGATTGTACTATAATGAACCTAGATTTTGTACAAATCATACTTCCATATTGATGAGGGTTTTATATGGATGTTGTTAATAATTACGCCGGAGGCGTTCTCTTGATGAGATTGGGTGAGCAAAAACTGTTCACTCTACCCAATCAGAGAGCTTTCCCAATCGCCCTTTTAACTAGTTATATTTTGACATGTGTAAACATATTATTGGTCTTATGTCATTCGCTATTGTGGATGCCCATCATGGTCAAAGATGCCTTGTTTACGCAACGAGGCAGACCATATACAGTCAAGAAAATCCAAAGTAGGGGTATACGCCAGGGGCTTCTTGATTGATTGGTGTTAGAGCGAATTATGAGCAGTGGGACAATTGTTATTTGGAAACAATAATATTTGCCGACTTACAACTCTATTCCCTCCCTGCATTCCCCTTGGCTACTTTTCATTTTTGGTTTTTTCTTCTTATATCATATCGCCATGGATTCGAAGCCTACAATTTTTTCAATCATCCTACTCTCTGTGATAATGGCTTCAGCTATAGCGAACTACGTGAATGCCCAGCAGTAGCAGGGCAACAGTACGGACGTAACTGAATTTATTAGAACATCGTGCAAGGTGACTCGGTATCCGCAACTCTATGTTTTGTCGCTTTATCCATACGCGGGATCTCTGGAGCCAAGGTTGAGTGACCTAGTAAAGGCGGCCATGAACGTGAGCCTGGATATTCGAAAGTACGATGCTCAATGATTGTATTGTCGATTTCAAGTACACCAATGAGAAGATTCAACAATCTGTTATGGAGACCGAGCAATTGAAGAAGATCACATTTGCAGCCCTGCAATGCATAACATTTTGCATTGGTTGTTTCCTGCCAACGATTAACACCCTGCTCATGATTTATCCAATGAGCAGAGGCTTGTTAAGGAGGTCTATGAATTTTTGAGAGTGAGTCCTCAATGGACAAGACTCGATCATGCGACGAAGTTGTCTACTGCAATGAGAACGAAAATGAAGGTGAAGCCGTTGCTCGGCACACACAATGGAATGCTGAAGGGGATGCATGTGTTAGATGACCCCCAAGGTTTTGGGTGATGTCCATAGCGCCTCCTCACATTGCATCACAACAAGTATCAGATACAGATCTATGTCTGTAAATTCCTACATTCATCTTTTAAAAAAGTAGTGTGTATGTGTTAAGGCTTTTATATGCACAGTTTATTGGCATGAATATTAAAATAAGGCAGATTTATGCAATTTAGCTAGTCCCTACATTGTTGAACAATTAACCAATTTTCAGTTGTTTATGATCTTCTTGCAATTGTTCATGATCTATTGCTAGTCAAACCTGTTGACAAATTATCAATCTTAATTTCTTATAATGGTGAAAGGCACTTAAATCAGCATGATTTTGAGATAGCCACCTCCTCATGTACAAAGATATGACATCGTAAAACACTATTTATCCATCCCATAATTATATGTGGGCATTATGGGAACAAGAACTCCATTCCAAACAACTGGAGACGTGAACATAAAAATAAAAAATAAAAAAATAAAAATCTTCTTTTGCAGGTTTATTGAACAAAATGACATGGTATTTATTGATTTCATCCAAATCATTGTTAAATTAATTTTTGTTTTTTATCATAGGGAAATTGAATCAGTGACATTTTCATAATGAGTATATTCATTTATTGTGAACTTAATCACACTGATTTTCCATTTTCAATCCTCTCTCGAGTTTGTTTAGATCAACTTTTCTTCATTTCTAAACAATAATTTCCCTCATATAATTTTTCTCTGTATGGAGTGGATTTTTCCAAGGACGTATAAAGGGAGTGAATACCACTGTAAACACTAGTGAAGGATAGGAAGGCAGAGCCACCTAGCATGGGGGAGGATTATGTTTCTGAAGAATATGACAACATGCCAAACCACTCATGAGCATGGCAATTGGTTATTGAGATTTAGATATTTAACACATTCTCGTGAGAAGAAGTTACATCATAGGTTTAAGTAGGGTTACTTTTACTTTGCTATTTTGGTAATAAATCAGATTGATAGAAGTAAAAATTCGCTTGTACGTGGTCAAATAAATTTGCAGGGAAATATTGGTGTGTTTGATGGTTTTCTTTTGAGCATTGTGTCCTCCTCTTGAATGAGGTACTACCTCCATCTTACCATCTTCTTCAAAAGTAAAAACTGTAATCAATTGTATATGTAGTACACCATGTTTAACTGTATTAGTAGAATTTATGCATTTAAGTTCAAGCTAGAGTTCATGCTATGTTTAAGTTTAGATTAAAAAAAAATGTCATGGATAGGCTTAGTATTGGCCATTCTATGTACTGTATTAGTAGAATTTATGCATTTAAGCTCAAGCTATATTTCATGCTATGTTTAAGTTTAGATTTTAAAAAATGTCATGAATGGGCTCAATGTTCCCCATTCTATGTAATTTTGCTGCTACTTAAACAAATCATTCAGAAATACTTGCTACGGAGATAAACTGAATTAAAAGTATTAGGGTAGCATTTATCAGAATGAGGTCTTTCTTACTAGAGATCATGACTTGAACTACATTTATTTGAGGAGTTGAACAAACGTTGCCATAGAACCAAACTCATTCAAGTTGGAAAACAATCAACTTTGCACTTACTGGTTTTTCAAGTTATGCACTTCCCTATTTGTTTTTCAATTTATGCACAGACAGAATTATACCAAGAAGCAAGAGGCTATCAATATGCAAGATGTCATCAAGGTGGGGGAGTGCAGAGGAGCCATTGATGTCCACAGTGAAGGGCATACTCAATTTTTTCTCCATGAGGACATCACATATGGAGTAGCGAGAATGAATCTTGGTGGCGAAATTGTTCCCACCAAGAGAAAGTTGTTGCTCAACATTGTATCTAAGCTATTGTTTAGCGCTACTAGATTCGTTATTTAGGACTGCTGGTGACCGTTGGTGATATTATTCAATACTAAATTAACAAGATTCATTTACTATAAATACTAAATTGCTTTGTCAAAATCAACTTAATCACACTAATTTTCTATTGTTTCGGTGTTAAAAGTACCCAAAACATTAATTTGGTTTTTGAGTTTACTTTATCCTCACCTCTTAGTTGAAATGGTTAATATAAGTACAAATATTTGAAGTATAAAAGTACATTTAAAAAAATAACAATAAAATTAAAACGTAACTGCATGGAAATTTAGGTGGACCATGAAACAATAGCTTGGGAAATATTTAATGTTTTTTCAAATAAAAAACATAATACTTTTGTGTTGATGTTGAGCAAATAAGATTCAATTACTTTTCTTTCAACTTGACAAATGAGTTACAATGTGGTTGCTCATGGTTGGGAAAAATAGCCATTATTCTTGTGCATTTTTGGAACAATGTTTTACTTGGATTATGATAGTGGAGTCTATACCCAACTTGCCTCGTAGACTATAGTTAATCTATTACTCAAGTTGCAATATAAAGCCACCATCTAAAAAACCAGAAAAGTAGATTTTTATATGAAGAATTCTTAACTTTAAAAAACAACCCCAAGGGAAAGCCTGATGACAAATTTTTGGCAAAGAAAATGGGTTACAATCTGTAATTTATACTGGCAAAGAAAATGGGTTACAATATGCAATTCATACATGCCTACAACTGCAACATTTTAACCTATTTGAGTCTAACTTTGGCCAGAAATGGAGCCTTATTTCCCTCTCGCAAGTTTGTTTAGATAAAATTCTCTTCATTTCCAAACAATAATTTCCCTCATAAACAAGTTTGTTGGGTCAATGGCATTGCATGCTTGATTCCATAAACTAGGCAAATTGTTCCTAGTTTGATTGCAAAAGTTGACACTAGCCATTTTAGTGCACCTGAAGCAAATGGAATATATTCCTAACTGACCAAATCATTTCCAAACAAATATGGAAGAATCTGTTATCGATAATTGTCAACTTTTGGGGTTAATTCAATTTTAAAACTGTTTGTTGTACTATGCATCTCATTAGAGGCACCAATCCCTTTGAAAGATCTTGAAGCTAAGGTGTTATTGCTTAATGTGGTTCGAGAGATAATTTTGCAAGATGCATAACAATTTTACGTTTAAATCATAATTCATTTGGTGATTATTCTATCCAATGGTGTTGTGGCATACTAACAAGGTTTTGCAAATTAAAGTGAAAAAAACACAAAATGTATAGTTGAAAACTTCACCAACAACTTGATGTCTCCAAGTAGAACTAAGCTCTAATAATTAAGCACTACTAGCAAACTTCAATGAACACATAGTTTCTCCCATGTCATTTTCACGGGGACTAATTTGTACAAACAGAGTCTTTGAATCTCCTCTCAAGTGCACTACACATATTGGTGTCAGAGGCAATTGAAATTGAACTCGATACAACTAAAATAAAAGCAACACTTAATGAACATTTTTGAACGTTGCAACAAATGTGTAAGCTTAGATTTCCTATTTTCACCAAGAAAATTATTATTACTAATTTAATATAGCGAAAAAATGAAATAGACTAAGTAATAGAATGCACTCATCTAAAGGCTCACATAAAATAACAAACAAAAAATATGGTAAAAATAATTAATATAAAATCTCATTAGAGGCACCAATCCTTTTGAAAGATCTTGAAGCTAAGGTATTATTTCTTAATGTGGTTCGAGAGATAATTTTGCAAGATGCATAACATTTTTACTTTTCAATCATAGTTCATTTGGTGATTATTCTATCCAATGGTGTTGTGGCATACTAACAAGGTTTTCCAAATTAAAGTAAAAAAAACACAAAATTTATAGTTGAAAACTTCACCAACATCTTGATGTCTCCAGGTAGGACTAAGCTCTAATAATTAAGCACTACTAGCAAAGTTCAATGAACACATGGTTTCTCCCATGTCATTTTCACAGGGACTAATTTGTACAAACAGAGTCTTTGAATCTCCTCTCGAGTGCACTGCACATATTGGTGTCAGAGGCAATTGAAATTGAACTCGATACAACTAAAATAAAAGCAACACTTAATAAACATTTCTGAACGTTGCAACAAATGTGTAAGCTTAGAGTTCCTATTTTCACCAAGAAAATTATTATTACTAATTTAATATAGCAAAAAAATGAAATAGACTAAGTAATAGAATGCACTCATCTAAAGGCTCACATAAACTAGCAAAAAAAAAATATGGTAAAAATAATTAATATAAAATTTAAACATGTATACATTTCAAAAAAAATATAAGAAGTTTTTTAACCATGGAGATTTACCCTCACTTTATCATGGGGATTATTAATTTGTAAAAGGGCAGGTTTTGTTAAAATACATGCCCAAAAAATCATACTTCATTTCATATGACACTTGTCATATGGAATTTTCTATAATTAATGAACTTATTTGAATGGGAAAAAAAGATATAACTACTTTAGAAATAAATCTTGGTCTTAGATTTGTCTATACTATTAAGAATATTCTAGAATATTTTGTTTTAAATCTCTATCATCCACCCAATAATTACTGATAATTAAATTAAAATTTTAGAAAGCCAAAAATCTAAAATAAACATGCTTATCAACATGATTAAATTCTAAAGTTTAGAAATCTCTATCAATGCCTAATAATTATTAATAATTAAATTAAAATTTTAGAAAGCCAAAATTCCAAAATAAACATGTTTATCAACATGATTAAATTCTAAAGTTTAGAAATCTCTATCATCCGCCTAATAATTATTGATAATTAAATTAAAATTTTAGAAAGCCAAAATTCCAAAATAACATGCTTATCAACATGATTAAATTCTAAAGTTTAGAAATCTCTATCATCCGCTTAATAATTATTGATAATTAAATTAAAATTTTAGAAAGCAAAAATTACAAAATAAACATACCTATCAACATCATTAAATTCAAAAGTTTAGATGTGTAAAATATGTAGGATACATTTTATAAAGAAATAATTCTATTACTTAATCGCAACCTGGAACGAAGATATATGCAATAAAGATTTTTTAATTTCTTAATGATAATAATAATTGAAGCTAGGAGGAAGTTCATACTCATATGTAGATGATACAAATCCTTTTCGTCAAAACAAACGTGTGAGATTAGGTACCCCTGGTAGTGCTTGCGAGGCTTATTTCACAGTGCATCAGTCCATAAATGTGCCGAGGCAGGAAATGCCTACTGTTGGATTGGACATTTCCTACCTATGGCGCATTTATAGGCCGATGGACTGGAAAATATTGCTTTCCGTTATTAATGATACAAATCCTTCCTGTTAAAACAAACGTGTGAGATCAGGTTCCCCTGGTAGTGCTTATTCGATGTGTCAAGTGGACGATTGCCGCACCGATCTTATCTGTGCGAAGGACTAGGCATCACAAAGTATGTGAAAACCATTCAAAAGCTTCCAAAGCACTCGTAGGGAGCCTTATGCAACGCTTTTGTTAGTCGTGCAGCAGGTGAGGGTGAAACTTGTAGTGGTTGTTATAACTATTTGAGAATTTTAATTTATGATTGTGCTTCAAGATTTATCTTCGAAAATGGATTGGATTACTAGTTTACCAATATGACAAATGGAGGCATGGTGCAGATTTCATCCGCTTCAAGAATTTGATGAGGGGGAGAGGAGCTGTAGATAGAGACTTGCAGGGCACAATAGGCGATAGAGGAAAACCCAGCCAGAGGATGCATTGCCCCATGGATTGTTAGCTGCTAGCTAGGATAATGGTGGTTTGGGTAATTTGTACATTATGAGCCTCATTAGCTTCAAGGTGAGGATTGTGCCAGTGTGAGATTTGTATCGTTAATAAATTTGGTCAGTCTACCATTGGATAAATTTAACATGATTTTTTATCAAATGTCTTTTCCAGGAAACAACAATTCCATGGAGAAATCAAGTGCACAGTCGTCTTTGGATGAGGATCAGGTCGTTCAATTGTTGAATAGGGTGAACTGTTTGTTTCCTTCCTCTCAAAAAGTTGCTCCACCTTCTTAGGGTTTTGATCTGAACATCGCTCAAAAACTTCAATACCCTAGATCAGAGATCCCCAAGGTGGACAGCTCTCCATCCGCAGGTTTGACCACTGAATTACTAGCTATCCTTTCAGCCTTGACAGGTCCCTCTCATGATGCCCTCGCCATGCTCAGAAACAGTCTCGCGAATAACCTGAACGCTAATCTCAAAACACAGCATCAAACCCTGTTACTTCCCTCCACAACTCCTGTTGCCCCCCAAAAACCTCAAGAACAAGACTTAAAAAACCAGAAAACAAATCTTGTTCTTGATTCTAGGGCAAACAACCGCAAGATTAGTGCCAATGCTCAAGACAAATCTCTCACAGATTTGCTAGACTTATATTTTTTGTTGTGTTCTGGATGCATAATTCTTTGTGCATACAGAGGAAAGTATACCTCTATTGATGTTCTTCCCGAAGAAAATACTTCAGAAAGCATATTGACTGATCATAGGGTGCAGAAGTTTACATTTTTAGGGGGGCCACCTAATGTTTTTGTTGAAATGTTACTTTCAACTGCAGATTAGTACATCCGCAGGTGAAGCAGTATAGGAGCGATTCACTGTCTGAATACAACCGCTTTCCATTTTTGTTTTCAAGTTTTTCGATGAACAACCAATTTCTATTTGTATGCACAGTCAATTCGGGTTTAAAATCCCTTTCAGTATTTTTGAAAGAAAACAGAGTTTTTCATTTTTGTACTCGGCCAAGTCATTTTCTTTATGTTTTGAATGGGACAAGTCATGGTGGTCCCCACAGTCCCTTTTATGAATCGCAATCGCAAATCACAGTGATGAGTTAAGTGTCTTGTTGATATGGAGTATCGTGATGCGATGTGATGTGGTCCCACCACAATCGCAATCGCAAATTGCAAGTGTTGTCATATGTTTCCGCCATTGCAATGTTCTGCCAATTGTGAGTTTTCGATGCAATCGCAATCGTAAATCGCAATCCCAAGTTCCAAAAGTGTTCCACCGCATATGTTATACCACCAATTGAAAAGTTGCGATGCGATGCGATCGCAATCGCAAATCGTAATCGCTCGTTGCAATATGTTATTTCCGCCATATGTTATGTCCAAAGAAAAGTTTCAATGCGATTGTCACAATCGCGCAATCGCAATCACAAGTCACATATATCGCCCTCTGCCCAAACCGAAGTTCCATTGTAATTTTGTGATGTGATTCAATCACAATATCGCATGGTCATTTGTTCAACCGTTCTGCTTATTATTTTCCCGTCGATGTGATTAGCGCCAATCGCAATCACTCAATCGCATGTATACACCAAGTCTTTTGGATCGTCGATTGCTGACTGCGATGTGGACCCCACTCGTACGTCGTGCCTATAATAGTTTTTAAGTTCCGAAAATGTTTTTCCTTTGTATTTTCATTATTTCTTTGTTTTATGTTTTATAACGCGCATCATATAAAAAGTGTTGTAATGCTTTGTTTTATGTAATGAAAAGTAAGTTATGTGCTGTATTTTTGCTATGTGAGAAGCCCGCAGGATATTTTGTGAGAGAGACAGAGTATTTCCTCTGTAACAAAGACAGAGCATTTTAGCACTGCATTTGCAGCAGTCTAGTTTTTGTAATCCCTCTGTGTGAGGAAGCTTTTGTAATAGTTTTTGTTTATGAAATAGAAAGTTTTCAAGTGTTCAAACTCTGTCTCCTGTGAAGAAAAATTTCTAATTTCTCTGTGTTAAGAAGGAGAGTATTATTCTTTCTGTGTATTGTTCTGGAATTATCAGAAATTCCAACATGGTATCAGAGCTAGTCCAAGCTCTTTGAAGGTGTCAAAGAAGCTGAAGGAAGGATTTTTGTTGCAGCAACTTCTCCAGCAGCATTAAGGCTCAGTAAAAAAGAATCTAAGTTATTCTCAAGAATTTTTTTTGTGTTACTATTTGAAGACAGTCAGTTTATTTTAAAAACACAGTCAAGTATTTGAAGCATAGTTCAGAGTGCAAGAATGGTAGAAGCCAGCACTAGCATGAGTATAGGTAATGCTCAGCTCCCGCAGTTCAATGGGAAGAACTATGATTACAGGGAAATAACTATGAGAGCCCTGTTTGCCTCTCAAGACTTATGGGAACTTGTTGAGGATGGTTTTGAAGAACCAATGGATGAAAATGAGTTTAATGCTTTAACACAAGCAGAGAAGGAGTTACTAAAGAGCAATAAGAAGAAGGACTCTAAAGCCCTCTTCTATTTGTATCAAGCAGTGCATGAGAGTGTGTTTCCAAGGATAGCAACAGCTAAGAGATCCAAAGAAGCATGGGAAACTCTCAAGACAACCTATCAAGGCATGGAGAAAGTGAAGACAACAAAACTACAGTTGCTAAGGAGAGATTTTGAGACTCTCTGCATGAAGGAGTCTGATAGCATAGACTCATTATTCACACATGTGATTGGAATGGTCACACAGATAAGGTCTCATGGAGAGACACTTGAAGAAAGGAGGATTGTGGAGAAACTATTGAGGAGCTTAACCTCAAGGTTTGATGTGATAGTTACCACCATAGAAGAGACAAAGGATCTCACAAAATTTTCAGTTGATGAGCTTCATGCATCACTGATGACACATGAACAGAGATTGGGTAGAAATGAAAACTAATCTTTGTAGCATGCCTTCAAGACCCAGATGTCCTTTGGAAGAGGAAGAGGTCAAGGCAAAGGAAACAAGAGCGGAAGAGGCAGAAGCCAAAACAGAGGTGGAAGAAACAGTCCAACAAATGCTCAAGAAAGGGGCAGCAATCAAAATCAGAACCAAGGCCAAGGCAGCAGCCAGCAAGGTGGACAACAGCATGCTCATGGACAAAGGTATGATAAATCCAATGTCCAATGCCATTATTGTAAAAAATATGGGCATTATGCAAATGAATGTAGGAAGAAGTAGCATGATATGGGTAATAAACCCAGTTCAAATTTCACTAGAGAAAATATCAGCCAAGATAAAAAAATTTTAGCTTGTAATATGGTTGAGGAAAAGAGTGAAGATTTATTGTTTCTAGACTCTGGTTGTAGTAACCATATGACAGGAAACATAGCCATGTTTTCTATGCTAGATGAGAACGTGAAGTCACAAGTCACATTAGGGACAGATAGTAAAGTTTCTGTTATGGGAAAAGGAGATGTAAATGTCTTAACAAGGAAAGGAGAAAAGAAATCCATAGCAGATGTTTATTATGTTCCTGGAATGAAATGTAACCTCTTAAGTATTGGACAGCTTGTTCAAAAGGGGTACAATGTTTTCTTTGAAGATGATGTATGCACCATCATGGATATACCACCAAGCAAACAATGTATTGCTGAAGTGAAGATGACAAGGAACAGAATGTTCCCTCTCAGAATGAGAGTAGATTTGAAGAATGGAGAAGAAATGGTAGTAGTGACACAAGAGGCTTTCCAACGAGAAAAAAAATATGAGAATTGGTTATGGCACTTGAGATTTGGACATCTCAACTTTGGAGGTCTTAACTTGTTGTATAGAAAAGGAATGGTAAGAGGTTTGCCATTGATTGAGAAACCGGACAACCTTTGTGAAGGTTGTATCTTGGGTAAACAACATAGAGAAAGTTTTACATCCAGGAAAAGCATAAGGGAAAAAGCACCCTTAGAAATTTTCCACTCAGATTTATGTGGACTGATGCAAACACCCTCACTTGCTAGCAGCCACTATATGTTAACTTTTATTGATGATTTTACTAGAAAAACTTGGGTTTACTTTTTGAAAAAAAAAAGTGAAGTGTTTGAAAGATTCTGCAACTTCAAAGCACTTGTGGAGAACCAAAGTGGGCTGCATAACAAAGTCCTTAGAACTGATAGAGGAGGTGAATATATATCTAAATAATTTCTGCGTTTTTGCAGAGAAAGTGGCATTCATAAGCAATTTACAGCAAGATACACTCCACAGCAAAATGGAGTTGCCAAAAAGAAGAATAGAACAATCATGGATATGGTAAGGAGTATGCTAAAGGCAAAGCATTTGCCAAATGATTATTGGGCTGAAGCTGTATATTGTGTAGTGTACATTTTGAATAGGTGCCCAACAAAAGTAGTCATGAACAAAGTTCTTGAAGAAGCATGGAGTGGGACAAAGCAAGGTGTCACTCACATGAAAGTTTTTGGTTGTGTGGCTTATGCACACATTCCAGATCAGCTAAGGAAAAATTTGGACAGCAAGGGGGAGAAATGTATTTTTATTGGATGCAGTGAGGAATCCAAAGCTTATAGGTTGTATAACCCATCCACCAAGAAGTTTATTATGAGCAGAGATGTTTAGTTTATTGAGGAGGAAGCGTGGGATGGAAGCATAGAGAAAACAATGAATGTTAAAAATTGTTTATCTCATGATGAAGATGATGAAGAGATGACTGAAATACATCCCTCAAATGCAGCACCAACATAAGGACAACAAGGAACACCCTTGAGGAGAAATCAAAGTGCTTCTCCAAGCACACCACAAGGAGGAGATTCGAGTGCTACTTCAAGCACTCATATACCAAATGAAAGAGGAACAGAGTTTAGAAATTTAAATGAAATTTATGAGCAAGAGGCAGCAAATGAAGGTATGAACTCTTTGTTTTCTTTGTATTGTCATGTTGATGATCCTATTCATTTTGAAGAAGCTATTAAAGATAGGAAATGGATAGAATTTATGGATGAAGAAATTAATGCCATAGAAAGAAACAAGACATGGGATTTAGTTGAACTCCCAAAAGGTAAGGAAGTTATTGGAGTTAAATGGGTCTACAAGACCAATGCTGAAGGTAAGATTGAAAGACACAAGGCCAGACTTGTTGTCAAAGGGTATAAGTAGCAGCACGGGAGAGACTATGAGGAAACTTTCGCACCAGTTGCAAGAATGGAAACCATGAGAGCAGTGATATCCATAGCAGCACAAAACAAGTGGAAATTTTACCAAATGGATGTGAATTCAGCATTCCTAAATGGAGTGTTAATGGAAGAGGTTTATGTTGAACAACCTCTAGGCTATGAAAGGCCAAAAGCACAAAGTGTGCAGATTGAAGAAAGCTCTTTATGGGCTGAAGCAAGCACCAAGAGCATGGTACAGTAGGATAGATTCCTATCTACTGGAAAATGGATTTGAAAAATGTGAGGGAGAACCCACATTATACATCAAAGAAAAAGATGGTAAGATGCTGATTGTTGTGTTATATGTTGATGATGTAATTTTTACAGGTAATGATGATTACCTTATTGAAAATTTTAGGACAGTCATGAAAGATGAATTTGAAATGACTGATATGGGATTGTTGAGATACTTCTTAGGAATAGAAGTAGAACAAAATGAAAATGGGATTTTTATCTCACAAGAAAAATATGTTAATGAAGTGTTGGAAAGATTTAAATGCAGGAGAGCAAAGCAGCAATAACTCCCATAGTAATGGGATTGAAGTTGAGTAAAGAGGACAATAGCAAGGATTTTGATCCTAGTTTGTATAAGAACATAGTTGGCAGCCTTATGTATTTGACTACAACTAGGCCTGATATAATGCATGTTGTTAGTTTGATTTCCAGATTCATGGAGAGGCCAAAAGAAGCACATTGGTAGGCAGCAAAGAGAATTCTGAGGTATTTTAAGGGAACAAAAAGGTATGGAATTTTATATACTACTTCAGAATGTTCAGATTTAATTGGATACACTGATAGTGATTGGGCTAGAAGTGTAGATGACTGGAAAAGCACATCCGGTTATGTTTTTCACATGGGTTCAGGAGCCATTTCATGGGCTTCTAGGACACAGCCTATTGTAGCATTATATACAGCAAAGGAAGAGTATGTGGCAGCTACAACATCAATGTGTCAAGTAGTTTGGATGAGGAGGATGTTGAGAAGTTTGTGCCAAGAGCAAGCAAAAGGAACAGTGATTTATTGTGAAAATATCTCAACTATTGCATTATCAAAGAATTCTGTGTTTCATAAGAGAACGAAATAAATTGATACAAAGTTTCACTACATTAGAGAATTAGTGAACAATGGAGAAATTGTTTTACAGCATTGTAGAACTCAGGAGTAGTTTGCAGACATATTGACAAAGCCATTAGGGCAGAAGAGTTTTGAATTTTTAAGGAAATGTTTGGGTATGACTGATAACCCAGTAGTTGAAATTAAGGGGGAGTGTTGAAATGTTACTTTCAACTGCAGATTAGTACATCCGCAGGTGAAGTAGTACAAGAGCGATTCACTGTCTGCATACAGCTTCTTTCCATTTTTGTTTTCAAGTTTTTCGATGAACAACCGCTTTCTATTTGTATGCATAGTCAATTCGGGTTTAAAAGCCCTTTCAGTCTTTTTGAAAGAAAACAAAGTTTTTCGTTTTTGTACGCGTCCAAGTAATTTTCTTTATGTTTTGAATGGGAAAAGTCGTGGTGATCCCCACAGTCCCTTTTATGAATTGCAATCACAAATCGCAGCAATGAGTTAAGTGTCTTTTTGATATGGAGTATCGCGATGTGATGCGATATGGTCCCACCACAATCGCAATTGAAAATCACAAGTGTTGTCATATGTTTTCGCCATGCAATTTTCTACCGATTGTGAGTTTGCGATGTGATCGCAATCGAAAATCGCAATCGCAAGTTCCAAAAGTGTTCCACCGCATATGTTATACTACCGATTGAAAAGTCGTGATGCGATGCAATCGCAATTGCAAATCGCAATTGCTCGTCGCAATATGTTATTTCCACCATATGTTATGTCCAAAGAAAATTTGCGATGTGATTGGCGCAATCGCACAATCACAATCAAAAGTCACATATATTTCCCTCCACCCAAACCGAAGTTCCATTGTAATTTTTCGATGCAATTCAATCGCAATCACAATATTGCATGGTCGTTTGTTCAACCGTTCCAGTTATTGTTTTTCCACCGATGCGATTAGCGCCAATCGCAATCGCTCAATCGCACATATTGTATTCTGCTACACCAAGTCTTTTGGATTGCCGATTTCCGATTGCAATGTGGACCCCACTCGTACATCGTGCCTATAATAGTTTTTAAGTTCCAAAAAGGTTTTTCCTTTGTATTTTCATTATTTCTTTGTTTTATGTTTTATAACGCACATCATATAAAAATCATTGTAATGCTTTGTTTTATGTAATCAAAAGTAAGTTGTGTGTTGTATTTTTGCTGTGTGAGAAGCCCATAGGCTATTTTGTGAGAGAGACAGAGTATTTCCTCTGTAACAGAGATAGAGCGTTTTAGCACTGCGTCTGCAACAGTCTAGTTTTTGTAATCCCTCTGTGTTAGGAAGATTTTTTAATAGTTTTTGTTTATGAAATAGAAAGTTTTCAAGTGTGCAAACTCTGTCTCCTGTGAAGAAAAATTTATAATTTCTTTGTGTTAATAAGGAGAGTATTATTCTCTCTGTGTATTGTTCCAGAATTATCAGAAATTCCAACAGTTTTGGGCTGCTATTTTATAAAGGTAGATTGAGCTTGAGGAATCTCTTTCAGTTATGTTTTCCGTGGCTTTAGCATTAGTTTTGGGTGTGCAGTTAATATGGTGCCTATTTGTGGCATTGTGTAGGTGGAGCATGGTTTCAAGGGAAATTATTTTACTGTTATTGTTGCGGACCCTACCATCTTGTTGGCAATATGATGCAGTGTGTTGTCCTTGATGGCAATCCACCTGATGAAGTTATTCTTGACTTGATGAACCTGTTAAATAATGTAAATTTGATGTATCTGCAGTGAGTACAGAAGGTAATGAAGAAAGGAATTCAGTATGTGCTAGATCTATGATGAAAAGAGTATGTCTCAAGGCATACGCGGATTTGTCTAGGAGAAGTCACGTATGCATGCGGGAAACAACGTGCCAAGTCGCGTATGGGTAAAAGCGCTCATAAAATGTAAAACCAGGGGTAACCACCATGGTATTGACCCATTGTATTGAATAATGATTCGTCTATGTGACCCCGTCCAGGAATACCATCGGAGGTATGGTGGTTTTAGCTCATGGTATTGAAAAAGGGTAAACCTATATAAAGAGAAGAAATTCATTGTGCAAAAGGCAAGAGTGGTGCATGAGTCTGAACTTGAATGAATACTTCTCTGGAGTATATCTGTATGGTTAAATTCTGCTCTTAATTGATAGACCTGAATCTATGAGGCATCTATGAACATAATGAAGGTTCAAGATCTCTAGATCTTGAGATGGTGAATCTCTTGGATGATCTGAAAAGAAGTGATGAAGACCTGGTGCAAATCAGTTGAAGAAGTCTAAGAAATATGGGTAAGTTCATAGATCTGATCTGTTGTGCAAAGTTTATCTTTTGGAGATCTATACGCAGGTTGGTTTCGTGAAAAGCGCGTGTATACGCGGCTCTGTTCAGGGAAAGGCGCATATGTGTAGTTAGAATTTATTTGAAAAATTTACTGAAGTATACGCGGGTTCGTCTTATGAAACACGCGTACATACGCGGGTCTGTTGTACTAAAAGCGCGTATGGAATCTGAATTAATGGGGTCTCAAAGTTGAAAGTGTTTCTGAATGTCTGATCTGAAGTCTGGGTTAATTCTGATATTCTGGTTACAATGAGTTCACTGTTCTGTTGGTAGCATTGAGCAAAGTATGTTTATTGAAGAGTGAAGGGTTGTGTTGGAGCTGTTGGATCCAGTTTGAAAATTGATGAAACGTGGTCTGCAGTGGATCTGAGGGTTGAAGCCTTCGGTCTGATAATATCAGCAGAGGCTGGTGCTAATATCAGGGGGTAGTAGCTCCCTTCCAGGTGAGACTGGTAAACGAGAGCAGGGGGTTGAAGCTCCCTTCTAGGAGAGGCTGGTAAACGAGAGAAGGTTGTAGCCTTCTGCAGGTGGGTGCCTGCGTGCTGGTATAAGTCTGCACCAGTACATGATTGTAATAATTTTTTCTCTATAATAAAATATTGAAGGCTGAGACAACGGCAGTGGTGGTTTTCTCCCGACTTGGGTTTCCACCTAAAAATCATGGTGTTCATATGTGATGCTTTTGTGTGATGTTTCATTCTGTTATTACTGCACATATAAACATCTGATGAATGAATACATGTAAGGATATTAGTAAAGAATTGATTATTTATTAATATCTCTATGCATATGCTAGTTTCATAAAGGGGGTCCGCGTATATACGCGAGTCTGTATCAGGAAAGTAGCGTATGGGTTTTAGAAGCAAGAAAAAGTAAAAGTGTTGAATATGCAGTAAATACTGATTCACCCCCCCCTCTCAGTATTTTTCCCAACAATTGGTATCAGAGCATGTCCTTCTGAAAAATCTTAACCGCTAGAAGGAAGATCAAGCAGGATGAGCAATCACGAGGGAACAACATCTATCAAACCTCTACTCTTCAACGAAAGCAATTTAATCTTCTATAAAATAAGGATGAGATCCTATCTTCAGTCTATGGGAGTAGATATATGGGCCATTGTTGAACAAGGATATCAATATCCAGCTGCTACACCAACAGATCCAACTGAAAGAAAGAATTATGAATCAAATTCAAAAGCGGTCAATGCTATAATTGGAAGTCTAACTGAAGCAGAATTTGTCAAAGTCATGCAGCTAAATACAACAAAGGAGATATGGGACAAAATCATCCTAAGCTATGAAGGTGATGCAAAGGTAAAAAGTGCAAAACTTCAATCTCTCAGAATTGAGTATGAAAATTTAAAAATGCATAGTGATGAGAATATTTTTGGTTTCTTTTTACGGGTTGATGATGTTGTAAGCCGTATGAGAAATCTGGGAGAAACAATAACCGAATCCACTTTGGTTGAGAAAATTTTGAGATCTCTAACGGCCAAGTTTGAGTCAAAAGTTTCTGCTCTTGAAGAAAAATAGGACCTTCAAAATCTTACTATGGTGCAACTTCATGGCATATTGACTGCATACAAAATGAGGAGAGGAGGACCATCTGAAGTCAAAGAAGTTGTTTTTAAAGCTTCTACAAAAGGGAAAGAAGTTCAAAAACCGGAAGGGTCAGGATATATCTCAGAAGAAGATGAGGCAAACTTTGTGAGAAAACTCCAACTAGGAACTGGAAGATTCAAAGGTAAGCTTCCTTTCAAATGTTTTAATTGTGGAAGAGTTGGGCATTATGCTGCAAAATGTCCTTATAAAGAAACATCTGCTAAGGAGAAAGTAGTAGCAAGAAGAAATAAAAACCGGTCTAGCACTAAGAAAATTTACTATACAAATGAAGACAGTGATGAGTAATCTAACAGTGAGGAAGAATGTGAACAAGATCTTAGACTTCTCATGGAATTTGAAAATAACTCTAGAGATGATAAGGATGCTTTTATGGATGCTCTAGATGACAATGATTTTCTTGATCAGAACAATCAACTCAAAATATGCTTGGAAGAAAGTAAGATAATCATAGAGACTCTGAAAAGGCAGAATGAAGAAGCAAAGAAACATAATGAAAAATTAGAATGTGAAGTAGTAAGTCTAAGAAAAGAACTTGAGAAAGTAAAGACTATGAATCTTAGATTTGCTAAAGGATCTGAAACCTTAGATGAGATTATCAAGGTTCAACGATCTCCTCTGATTAAGACAGGTCTTGGATATACCAGAGAATCCTCTCAGGTTTCAGCACCAAATTATCTAAAAGCAGCGACAACTGGTTTACTACATTCAACCACTCAACAAGGGAATAAAGAATCTTCATAGGTAAAGCATGATCATCACAATACAAGGAAAACTAACAGGGATATCTCTCAAAGAAGCAACAATCAACAGGTAAATTCAAATAGAATATTTCATGATCGCAGAAATTTCTACTTCAATGGACAATGTTTCTCATGTCACAATTTTGGTCACAAATCTGTTCAATGTGTTGCATATAAAACCATCATGACAAGAGAAGCAAGAAAGAAAAGGATGGATATTGAACCAAAAAATAACACATATAACAACTTTTCTCCTCTTCAAAATGAAGTTGAATGTGCTTATTGCAATAACTTTGGCCATGAAGAATCTGAATGTAGGAGCAAAGTCCAGCCAAAACAACATTTTCCTTCAAGTTCCAAAGTATGGAAAAAGAAGGAATTACAGGTTGAAAATTGTGGGATAGCGTTATTTGTAGAAGGTGAAGAAAATCAATGGTACATTGATAGTGGGTGCTCTAGACACATGACAGGTGACAAAAGCAAACTTCTTTCATATAATGCTCTAGAAAAGGAAAAGAAAGTTACTTTTGGAAATGATAATCCTGCTGTAATTAAAGGAAAAGGGTCTGTGTTTCTAAAAGAAAAGGTGAAAGCTAATGATGTCATGTATGTGGATGGATTAAGGCATAACCTGTTAAGTGTAAGTCAAATGTGTGATCAAGGTACAGAAGTTGTCTTCAGTTCAAAAGAATGTGTGGTTCGTGATCTGGATACAGGTAGAACTATTATAAAAGGGAAAAGAACTCCAAACAACCTATATGTATTGAAGAACTGCAAAGATCAATGTTACTTGAGCAAATCTTCAGAAAATTGGCTATGGCATAGAAGGCTGGGGCATCTAAGCTTCTCTCAAATCAATAAAGCAAGCAGACTTCAAGCTGTTCGTGGTCTTCCCAATATTACTCTACCAGAGAGTATCATATGCAAATCCTGCCAGTTTGGTAAGCAGACTAGAGTACAATTTAATGCCAAAGAAGGATCATCAAGTAGGCCTCTTGAACTTGTTCATACTGACATCTGTGGACCTATGAGGAAAAATTCACCACGTGGAGAAGAATACTATATCTTATTTATTGATGACTTCTCTAGAATGTGTTGGATTGGGTTACTTAAACACAAAGATGAAGCATTTGAGAAATTTCAGGTCTTCAAAGCTCTGGTTGAAAATGAATTAGATCTAAAAATCAAATGCCTTAGATCTGATCGAGGAGGAGAATATACATCAAATGAATTCTTTGAATTTTTTGAACAACATGGCATAAAGAGACAGTTCTTTGTAGCAGGCACTCCACAACAAAATGGCGTAGCAGAAAGAATGAATAGAACAATTCAACAAATGGCTAGAGCTATGCTTGATGATTCTGGAACTCCTGACATGTTCTGGGGAGAAGCAGCACATACAATAGCAAATATTCTCAACAAGGCACATGTTCGAGTAAATAGTGACAAAACTCCATATGAACTCTGGTATGGTAATTCTCCCTCTATAAAGCATTTCAAAAATTTTGGAAGTAAATGCTTTATCAAAAATAATGATGAAAAGCTTGGCAAGTTTGAACCTAGATCAGATGAAGGGATACTTCTTGGTTACTCATCTACAAGCAGAGCATACAAATGTTACAATAAAAGGCTTCGAAAGATTGTTGAATGTATTGATGTTGTCATTGATGAGTCTCCTGCAGCTCCTAAAGATGAAAAACAAGCAACAGAAGAAGATGATGGTGATTTTTGTCCTTCTACATCAAATGGAAATGATATAGATAGTGGATCCAATGAAGAACCTAAAGATGATTTATCAGAAAAAGCTCCATCCAGATATGTTCAAAAGAATCATCCTGAATCTCAAATTTTAGGAAACAAGGAATCGGGTGTACAAACAAGGAGGACTCTTGTGGGATCTTCTAGCTATCTGGCATTCCTATCCACAATTGAACCCCAAAATGTCAATCAAGCTAGCAAAGATGAATGTTGGATTCAAGCCATGAATGAAGAGCTTGATCAAATTGAAAAAAATCACACTTGGGAATTGGTACCAAGGCCACATGATAAAAATGTCATTGGAACCAAATGGATATTCAAGAATAAGTTAAATGAAAATGGGGATGTTATAAGAAACAAAGCCAGATTGGTTTGCAAAGGGTACACTCAACAAGAAGGTATAGACTTTAAAGAAACTTTTGCTCCTGTAGCTAGACTTGAAGCCATAAGAATGTTTCTTGCTTTTTCAAGTTCTCAACAAATCAAAGTATATCAAATGGATGTCAAATCTGCTTTCCTCAATGGTGATCTTGAAGAAGAAGCCTATATAGAACAACCAGAGGGATTCATTTTGGGAAATGATAAGAATCTTGTTTGTAAACTCAAAAAGGTTCTATATGGTCTCAAACAAGCTCCAAGGGCATGGTACTATCGTCTTGACAAATATCTCCATCAACAAGGATTTTCAAAGGGGTCTGCTGATAGCAACTTATACACAAAAATTGAACATGACAAACTTTTGATTGTAATTGTATATGTTGATGATATCATTTTTGGGAGTAATGAATAATCCTTGAGTGAAAAGTTTGCCTCTGTTATGCAGCAAGAATTTGAGATGTCTTTACTTGGGGAACTAACATTCTTTCTTGGCTTGCAAGTGCATCAAACTACAGATGGCATATTCCTATCAGAAGAAAAATATCTTAAGCAAATTTTGAAGAAGTATGGCATGGAAGAATGCAAGCTTGTAAGTACACCAATGATAACTGGATGCAATCTCAGTTCTCATGATGATTCTCCCATGGTGAATCAACCAGAATACAGATCCATGATAGGAATTCTACTTTATCTCACCGGGACTAGACCAGACATTATGCATGATGTTGGGATTGTTGGACGATTCCAAGCTAATCCAAAAGAGTCTCATCTTCAGGCTATCAAAAGAATATTCAAATATCTGCAAGGAACTCAATACTTTGGACTATGGTATCCAAAGAATGCTGATCTTACTCTTCATGCTTACTCTGATGCAGATTGGGCTGGAAATGTTGATGATCGAAAAAGCACAAGTGGTGGTGCATTCTATATGGAGCCTCGGTTGGTATCTTGGTTCAGTAAAAAGCAAAGTTCTATTGCCTTATCTACTGCTAAAGTAGAATATGTGGCTGCCGCATCTTGTTGCACTCAACTTCTTTGGATGATGCAAACCTTGGGAGATTTTCAAATCAAATGTACTTCTCCTATCTCCATTATGTGTGATAATACAAGTGCCATCAGTATCTCAAAGAATCCTGCTATGCATTCGAAGACCAAGCACATTCCCATCAGGTATCACTTCTTACGTGAACAAGTGCTTGAACAAAAAGTGAAGTTGGAGTATGTTCCCTCCAAAGAACAAGCTGCTGATATCTTTACCAAACCTCTGCCTAGGGAAGCATTCAAATATCTCAGACAGAAGTTGGGTGTTGTTTCTGCCTCTCAGAAGATCAGATCTGATTAAATTCAGAAGATTAAATTGTATACGCGGGTTTCATGCAAGACAGTCGCGTATATACACGAGTTTCATCACATAAAGTCGCATATGGTTGGTTGCTAGAAATTTTTATTTGGGGTCAGGATTATTCAGCTCAACTGCAGTGCTGTTTGGTATCTCTAATGTTTTTTGGAGTCACTGTTGATATTTCAGCTCTTCTATTCTGTTTCATTCTCTGATTTTGGGTGAAGATGCCTTGATGATTTGTTAAAAGTGTTCAGGATGCACAAGCAAAGGGGGAGCCTTAGTCATATAGAAAAGCTGCTTGGATGCACATTTTCAGGGGGAGCATTAGCCTTGCTGAGTGTAATGCATTATTGGCATTATGATGATTTTGAAATATAATTCTTTTTGGTAGTAGTCTTGAAAAGTCATATTTGTAAGTTGATAAAAAAGGGCATGATGAGACCCATGATGTAAAATTGTAATATTCAGTCATATAAGGACGTATTCATTTTGTAAATCCACTTGGTTGGGTAGCCGAGTCAAAATGTGTAAACCCACTTGGTTGGGAACTTGAGTCTCATATGTAAATCCACTTGGTTGGATCTTTGATGTAAGTATGAGTCCTTGGTGATAGGAAGGTCATAAAGTCATTGAAAAATATGTTTGAAGATTCAGCATGAACTCAGGGGGAGCTTGGTCACTTCAGTGTACATCAGATCTGCAGAACGCTTCCTTCTTCATGAGGAGAAAAACCTTGTGTTGGTTTTGATCCGCCCTTTGCCCTTGATGTCAAAGGGGGAGAGTGACATGGTGTTTGAATTCTTAATATATCTATCTGTTGTGATGATCAAACACCTTCGTGGTTGATATCAAGTCCAAAGGGGGAGATTGTTGGCAATATGATGCTGAGTGTTGTCCTTGATGGCAACCCACTTGATGAAGATGATGGTAACCTACTTGATGAAGTTGTGCTTGATAGAATATGTCTTGATAATCATGTCAAATGATGTATCTACAGTGAGTACAGAAGGTAAAGAAGAAAGGAATTCAGTATGTGCTAGATCTATGATGAAAAGTGTATGTCTCAAGGCATACGTGAATTTGTCTAAAATAAGTAGTGTATGCACGCGAGATATAACGTGCCAAGTCGCGTATGGGAAAAAGCACTCATAAAGTGCAAAACCAGGGGTAACCACCATGGTATTGACCCTTTATATTGAGTAATGATTCATCTATGTGACCTCGCCCAGGAATACCATCGAAAGTAATGTGGTTTTGACCCATGGTATTGATAAAGGGTAAACCTATATAAGGAGAAGAAATTCATTGTGCAATGGGTGTGCATGAGTCTGGGCTTTAATGAATACTTCACTCTGGAGTATATCTGTTTGGTTAAATTCTGCTCTTAATTGATAGATCTAAATCTATGATGCATCCACGAACATAATGAAGGTTCAAGATCTCTAGATCTTGAAATGGTGAATCTCTTGGATGATCTGAAAAGAAGTAATGAAGACTTGGTGCAAATCAGTTGAAGAAGTCGAAGAAATCTAGGTAAGTTCATAGATCTGGTCTGTTGTGCGAAGTTTATCTTTTGGAGATCCATACGCAGGTTTGTTTCGTGAAAAGCGTGTGTATACATGGCTCTGTTAAGGGAAAGGCGCGTATGTCCAGTTAGAATTTATTTGAAAAATTTACTGAAGTATACGCAGGTTAGTCTTATGAAACACGCGTACATACGTGGGTCTGTTATACTAAAAGCGCTTATGGAATCTGAATTAATGGGGTCTCAAAGTTGAATGTGTTTCTGAATGTCTGATCTGAAGTCTGGGTTAACTCTGATATTCTGGTTACAGTGAGTTCACTGTTCTATTTGTAGCATTGGGCAAAGTGTGTTTATTGAAGAGTGAAGGGTTGTGTTGGAGCTGTTGGATCCAGTTTGAAAATTGATGAAACGTGGTCTGCAGTGGATCTAAGGGTTGAAGCCTTCAGTCTGATAATATCAGCAGAGGCTGGTGCTAATATCAGGGGGTAGTAGCTCCCTTCCAGGTGAGACTGGTAAACGAGAGCAGGGGGTTCAAGCTCCCTTCCAGGTGAGGCTGGTAAACGAGAGAAGGTTGTAGCCTTCGGCAGGTGGGTGCCTGCGTGCTGGTATAACTCTGCACCAGTACACGATTGTAAGAAGTTTTTCTCTATAATAAAATATTGAAGGCTGAGACAACGACAGCGGTGGTTTTCTCCCGACTTGGGTTTCCACCTAAAAATCATGGTGTTCACATGTGATGCTTTTCTGTGATGTTTCATTCTGTTATTACTGCACATGTCTACTGCTATATAAACATCTGATGAATGAATACATGTAAGGATCTTAGTAAAAAATTGATTATTTATTAATATCTCTGTGCA
>JAXQQM020074618.1:0-12746 GCA_034641835.2 Pinus albicaulis
CTGTAACACCCCCAATTTGTGTGTTGAAATTTTAAAATTTAGACATTTGAATTTTAATCCTAAGGGGGTGGACCCCAAGGGATGAATATAGTGTGAATGTATTTGCATATTTTATTTGAGGAAATAAATAAAATGATTGTGCATTTTGACCAAAAAGAGAATTAGAGATCACTTGCCAAATCCATGAGGATGGATAAGGCAACAAATCCCCAAAAATCTTTCAAAAATCCTTGAAAGAAATTAATTTAGATTTGAGGAGGAATCTAAATTTCCCTAATGAAGAGGAGTAGTTGGGAAGAGGTGAGAAAAAGCTGGAAAAGCTGAGGAAAAGCTTAAAGCAGCTTTAAAGAATCCCAAGATGGGAAGCCTAGGCTAAACAGGAAAGAAAGCATCCTGATATTCTGGACGCAGAATTAGAAACATGCTTTGGGGAATTTTGAGCTTAAATAAGCTGCTCTTAGGCTGATCAGAGGTTGATCAATGCTAGGAGGTGATCTCAGCTCGGGGGTGAATCCTAGGAGATAAAGAGGATTCTAAGGTTGGGAGGTTGGGTAATTTGCAAAGAGTTTGGTATGTTCTAAAATTATTGGTATCATGTTCCATTATGGTACGAACTGGCTGACATTGAAACACGAATTTATGTGATGGAGGTTAGTACTACATTTAACAGAATCCTTCTTAAGGTAGTCACCTTCCAGATTCTGTTTAGTTGTAGACCAGGAAACTCATAGAGTAGAAACTTCAGAATCTCTAGACCAAGGTCGGTCTAAATCTGAAGTTACTAGACCTCTATATATGATTAATTTTTGGTATGTCTCTGAAAAAAATAAAAAATGTCATGATATGCTTATGTGTATTTCCAGATAAACATTATAGTAGCACTAAATTATATACATGGCATGTAGCATAAAGAAGGAAAGAAAAATATTAGAATATAAATTTCAGATAGGAGCCTTCTAATATTTATAATCTTTATAAGCTGCATATAGGAGCATACTAACAATTATAATGTTGATAAAAAAAAAAGTTGTATTCCAAATAAGCATGATACCATTTATAAGGGTATAGTATCCATATCCAAAACATATTCTTACTCACTGACAAAACTGTAATATAGAAAAATAAGGGCATTATAAGTAAGGGTTCTCTAGTCAATGAGTATTGAATACTTATAAGGATACCTTCAATGGAAAAAAAAATATATAAATTTCAAGCAAATATACTAGCATAGGTAATCTTGACTTTTATGAATCACAAATTAAAAATTTATACGAGAGTAGGCCATTAACACTCCTAGAAATTTTAAGAGCATTGTGAAAGTTCTTTTCATCTCTAATCATGGAAATAACCCTTAGAAAATTCGAATAAAACTTCGCTTGCTATATATCATCCCCTAAAAGATCGAATACATATATATGTGTGGGTAATAAAGAAAGGAAAAATTATACATATATATAAGCCGACCATTATCTAATTAACCATAGACAACACACAGTTAGATATTGGTTTGGTACCGGCCATTCATGAGTCAAGCATGAAGATATCGGCACCTTATATGTACACGATGTGCGATAAATGCAAACTATATCTAGTCCGACCATACATACAAAGAGGACCATACTTATGAAAAATATATACCGGAACGTATATGTCATAAGGTACCTCGAACAAAAAAAAACAACACAACGAATCCATGAAATAACTTAAGTTCTACATACCAAATGGAACGTACATATAGAGCAATTAAAAACACATGCGTTATGGTTAGGGTTTATGATAAACCAAACCGTCGACCTAGCTGACGAAGTATAAATCCCCGCGTCATGGGGATCTGACCCACATTGAACCATGCTATCCATGAGTAAATTAAATTCAGGAGATGAATAGAAAAACCAAAATTTAGTGGTCTCACCAGAATGAATAAAATATAAAACTGACGGGGGCGACCTGCCGGTTCTAACCAGAATTATTTTGGAGAGTGCGTAGCCATAGGGCCGCACTGTGCATTAGGGTATATGCAATATGATTGGGGTTTATGCCATATAACCTGAGATAAAATGTTAAATCTTGCAGACACGCAACTATATCTCCGCCCGCACCTGAATACAGTCATGGATATTAAGGCTATCTAATTCCAGAAATAAAATATTAATGCAGTATGGATCGAGGAAGGGATTTGAGTCCGTGGTCGGTCTGCTGCAAAATGAAAACAAATTTAAATGAAACGCAGGCAGAGAGCTGGCCAGTAAAACCCTGAACCAGAGGCACGAGGGAGACCGGCAACAACAAAAATAAGAATATAAAACAATTAATGCCACGCCTGCATGCCAGAGCATTATAAATGGGGATTTTCCTATCTTAGAGATAAACCTCTAGAGTCAGTATATATAGAGAGTCAGAACAGGAAAACCAAAGTCGCCGGCCTATGAACCGATAGAGAATGAAAAATAAATTTACAGTATGGCGCTAAGAGCCATCGCTATGGATTACAGAATCGGAAGGCGAGTTCGCTCTTTTAGCTGGAATATCCCCGCTCTTCACCATCCACCGAAGGCACTCTGAACGCGTATTTAAACTCTGAAATCTGCAACACATTAGGAAATCAATTAGTAAGATCGACGTAAGAATAACTGGCATAAGAATAAAAAAAATGAAAATCACTGAACAGAACAGGAACGATGAACATATACTAAGTAGATGGTAATCCTTTCGCGGTTGGAAACAGAGGAGGATTTCCCAGGTAAGGAGTCCGCGGTGGGATGCCAAGAGAATAGGTGTGTTCAGAAATTCCTCGCTCAGCAGGTCTTAAACCACGAAAAAGAATGAAGACAACCAGTAATGGGGTTCGATGCTGTAAGAGATAAATAATGAAACCTAAACCCTAAAACGCGGTTGATATACGTACTGAGGAACTTCTGTTCGAGGATTCACTCAGGTACCTCCGGCGAACTCAAATCTTACGGCTAACCTGCAAAAATTGGTACCCTCTGTCCAGTTAATAGTATATTAATTCTGGGCAGTGTACCTATGAGGCGGGTTGCCGGTTGAAGTCATGAGAAGGTCTCATCGAAAAGACCATTCTTCTCCAGCTGTCGATGAACCCAGTCGCAGTACCACAGCCGTTGTGTGAAGGTGTAAAGGGGTTGCCTCGATCGGGAGTTCCCAAAATATATCAAACGGAGCTCGCGATCTCTGGTCGTACCCGGTATTACGGGTGACCACGCAACACAGTCGCGCCAAAGACACCGCACCTGCAAAACCAAAATAAAAAACAAAACCTAACTCGTTAATACGTGTCAAATAGATGGGGTGGCGCAGAAGTTATTGTACAATTTAGGGTTTAAGAAAACTGTGATCGGCGCCCATGGTAATAAAAATCAGCCGGAGTAATGATAACCGCTCCTGTCTGCAGACGTATGGTCACCCTACCACACAAACCGCGTACATAGAAATGCGGCACTCGTGTTATCGAATATCGCTGATATAATGTATGCAGCCAAAATGTACATACGATGGCAATGAAATATTAATAGAGTATTTTTTTATTGTAAGGAAAATGGGTAGGTTGGTGCTACCGTGAAATTACAAAAATAAAATAAAACAAGAGGTTGGAATTTACGTTGAATTTACATACAAACCCAATATTTGAATATATATATATATAAGGAGGTTCAACGTACTTGGTCCTGACCTATAAACATAAGATTTGACATATATATATTATAATATATACAAAGGGGTTCGACTTATATACCACTATTATGTGTTGTATAGATATATATATATGATATATATATATATATAGAGGTTTGAACATGAAAAGTAAAACTAAAGGTATTATATTTGTCGAATATATATATAGTATATATATATATAAAACTAGAGGTATTATAATTGTCGCATATATATATGGGATATATAAAAATAGAGGTGTTATGTTTGTATATACCTAACCAAGTATATTTTCAAAGACTATACAGGTAAGTAGTAAAGTGGTATCAGTAACCGTGGAATACGTGTCCTATAAGTAAGGTTGTATACTACTAAAAAAAAAAAAAAAAAAATATTTCTTGCTACTAGAGGTGTGACAAATGGTATCGGAGCCCGGTTACAAAAATTGGGCTGTCAATTTTGTGCTCACTACTTATTGCATATGTTGTTTTTTTTTAGAGTTTTATAAATTTCTGCTAATATGTGCTGTAAGTGTGTACAGTTGAAATGGCTGAAGATGAAGGGATTTATGTGGATTTGCGTAATGAGTTTGCTACTCCAGATCCCAATGCCCCGGTACTGGCTATGTTGCACCGGATGCAACGAGAGTTGGCTGAACTGAGAAACCAGAATGACTTGTTGTCATCAGCCAGTAAGGAGCAGGAAAATCTCATCAGAGAACTAACTTCCCGGAACAACCAGGAAGGTGAAGGTTCCGGAAAAAGAAAGATGGATGAATCTGAGGATGAGGATGCAGCTAGAAATAAACATAAGCAGAAAAGAGAATTGCAGGGAGAATTTAGAAAGATCAAACCACCTTCCTATGATGGGGAGAAGGAGGAGGATGCTGAAGCTTGGTTGTTGAACATGATCAAGTATTTCCAAGTCTATGAGTATGAGAGCAATCTGAAGGCTAGACTAGCTGTGTACCAGCTACAAGGAAAAGCTACACTCTGGTGGGAAGAGACAAAAATGGTGCATGCCATTGATGAAAAGACAGTTACTTGGGAATATTTTCAGACTAAGTTCAAAAGTCGTTATTTGAATGAACGTTATTATGACGATAAAGCCAAAGAATTCCATGAACTTAGACTAGGGCAGCTCACTATTGATGAGTTTGTCACTAAGTTTACCAATTTACTGAGGTATGTCCCTTACATAAGGGAAGAAAAGGCAAAAGTGCAAAGGTTTTTAAATTGTTTGCCTACCTTGTACAAGGAGAAAATTGAATTTGACAACCCAAAGACCATGGATGAAGCTGTTAGAAAGGCAAGATTATGCTATCAACAGTTTAAAGGTAAAGCTGAACAAGGGAAGAGCTGGATGAACAAGGGTGAGTTCAAAGGAAAGAGACCAAAACCAGCATATTTAAGGAATTTTGGTAGAGATCATCAGCGAAAAAGTTTAAGTTCGAAGAAACCAAAAGAGTCAAACTGCTTACCCTGGGTGATTAAAACCAAAGAGAAGGTAATGGCAGAAGGACAATAATGAGGGAACCTTGAAATGTTGGGTCGGAGAACCCTATATGATGAGAGATCATTTCCATCGAAATATACTCATGATCAGCAGAGAGCGAGAGGTAACAAATCATTACATAGCCAAATATACTACTCACTAAAAATGCAGAAAATCTATTGGTGTTAATGATGACAACCATGGTAAATGGAGGTAAGATTGACTCATCTACATCATGAAGTTATCAATCGCAGCGATACGAATTGAGCAGAAATACTGAACCTGAAAATTTCAGCAACATATTGGTACAATTCGCCACCGGAACTGGGAAATTCAAAATACACATAAGCGTCGATAACAACAATACAATTAAATGGTTTTTCAACCGAAGTAAACTTGAACATATTGCCATTAGGATCCTATGATATGCTGATAGGAATGGATTGGCTAGAAAAGAAGAAATCTCTGATGAACTGCTGGGATAAAACCTTGCATTGTGTAGATGAGGAAGGGAAAACTTTTACACTAAAAGGGAAACCAAAACCCATTGTAGTAAGACAAATATCAGCCTTACAATTGAAAAGAACAGCTAGAAAAGGATACCAAGTCTATGCAGTGCATGTAGAAGAAATAGAACAGCAAACAGAGGAAGAGTTACTGGATGCTATACCAGTCATCAGAGAATTTAAGGAAGTCTTTCCCAAGGAAATCCCTCATCTTCCTCCTCCAAGAGAGATTGATTTTTCTAAAGATCTGGTGCTGGGAGCTACACCTATTTCCCGAGCTCCTTATCGGATGAGCCCGCCAGAACTGATGGAGCTGAAGATGCAGCTGCAAGAACTATTGGATAAGGGTTACATCAGACCAAGTGTGTCTCCATGGGGAGCACCTGTGTTATTTGTTAAAAAGAAGGATGGAACCTTTAGGATGTGTATTGATTATCGTCAACTGAATAAGTTGACCATTAAGAATAGATATCCACTTCCTAGAATTGATGATCTTTTTGATCAAGTGAGAGGAGCTTCAGTCTTCTCCAAGATAGACCTCAGGACTGGGTATCACCAGCTCAGAATTAAAGAAGAAGACATCAGCAAAACATCATTTCAAACCAGGTATGGGCATTACGAATTTGTAGTCCTACCTTTTGGTTTGAAGAATGCCCCTGCCACTTTTATGTGTCTGATGAACAGTGTGTTGAATAAGTATTTGGACAAATTTGTTCTTGTGTTCATAGATGATATCTTAGTCTACTCCAAAAATGAGGAAGAACATAAGGAACACTTGAGAATAGTGTTGCAAACTTTGAAAGAAAATCAGTTATATGCCAAGTTCAGTAAATGTGAATTTTATAAAGATAAAATTCAATATTTGGGTCATATAATTTCTGAAAAAGGGTTGGCAGTTGACCCTGAAAAGATAAAAGCCATTAAAGAATGGCCAGTCCCCACTGATGTTTCAGCAGTAAGATCATTTATGGGAATTGCAGGCTATTATCGTAGATTTGTGGAGAGATTCTCTACGATAGAAAATCCCATAACCACCTTACAAAGGAAGGGTGTCAAGTTCGTGTGGACTGAGAAATGCCAAAACAGTTTCGAACAGTTGAAACAAAGACTTATTTCAGCACCTATATTAAAAATTGTTGATCCTGATAAAGAGTTTGTGGTATGTACAGATGCTTGCAGAGAGGGGCTAGGAGGACTCCTATTGCAAGAAAATTTAGTTATTGCCTATGAGTCTAGGAAATTGAAAACTCATGAACAGAATTATAGTGCATATAATTTGGAATTTGCAGCTGTTATTCATGCTTTGAAAATGTGGAGGCACTATCTGATGGGGAAGAAGTTCACATTAATGACTGATCATATTAGCCTTAAATATTTCTTTTCCCAAACTGACCTGAATGCAAGACAAGCCAGGTGGCTGTCTTTTCTAAGTGAATTTGATATGGACATAAAACATATCCAGGGAAAAGAAAATAAAGTTGCTGATTCCTTAAGTATAAATGCTTGTCAACATTTAAATAGCGTTGGGAGTAGTGCCCAGATGGAGATAGAAGAATTGGTGGGAGAAGCAGCAAAACAAGATCCCAACTATGAAGCCCTCTTGGTGAAATTACAGAAAAGGGATAAAACTGATTTCACTAAAAACCAACAAGGGTTGCTCTATTATAAAAACAGGTTGTATATTCCAAATATAGAGTCATTGAAAAGAGAAATACTAGATGAATATCACAAACAGCCCTATGCAGGACATCCAGGGTACCAGAAGATGTTAACAGCCTTGAAAAAGAAGCTGTTCTGGCCAGGAATGAAGAGAGATGTGGCAGAGTATCTAAGTAGGTGTATGAAATGTCAACTGGTCAAAGTTGAGCATCAACACCCAGCAGGGCTTCTAAACCCTTTGCCAATTGCAGAGTGGAAATGGGACACAGTTTCCATGGATTTTATAACAGGATTACCCAAGACTAAGTATCAACATGATTCTGTGATGGTAGTAGTAGACACTCTTACAAAATCTGCTCACTTTATACCAGTGAAATCTACTTTCGGAACAGCTCAGGTAGCCAATGTGTTCCTGAAGGAGATAGTAAGGCTTCATGGAGTTCCCAAGGTGATTGTTTCAGATCGGGATGCTAAGTTCACAGCAGCATTTTGGAAAGGATTGTTTACAGGAATGGGTACTAAGCTGAATTTTAGTACTGCCTATCACCCTCAAACTGATGGGCAAACAGAAAGGACAAATCAAATTTTAGAAGATATGCTAAGAATGTACGTGATGGATAGGCCATCAAAGTGGGAAGAGTATCTGCATTTAGCTGAGTTTGCCTATAATAATAGCTACCAATCCTCTATCAAAATGAGTCCGTTTGAGGCACTCTATGGGAGGAAGTGCCGTACTCCCTTGAGTTGGAGTCAACCAGAGGATAAACTGGTGTTGGGACCAGATGCACTACAAGAGATGGAAAGAATTGTTAAACAAATACAGAGAAACATAAAGATAGCACAAGACCGACAGAAGAGCTATGCTGATAAGAAAAGGGTGCACCGAGAATTCAAAGTGGAGGATCATGTGTATTTGCGCATTAAACCCAAAAAGAGTACACTTTATGCAGGAAGTTGTGCAAAACTGGCCCCTAGATATTGTGGGCCTTTTGAGGTTAGAAAGGGTGGGACCAGCATATGTCGGCCTTACCACCCCACGTTAAAGTACATGTTTCATGTTTCATTATTAAAAATATATGTGCATGATGCTTCTCACATTTTTTATTGGAATGTTGTACAGGTGGCACCAGAAGGGGAGTTTCTGCCAGAACCGCTTCAAATATTGGAGCGGGAAGAAATTGAATTGAGAAACAGAACAGTGGCCAGAGTAAAGGTGCAATGGAAGCACTTTACTGCTGAAGAAGCTACCTGGGAAAGGGAAGCTGAAATGATGGAGAAATATCCATTTTTTTTTAACTGAACTTTAGTAGTTGAATAACAACACCGAGGACGGTGTTTATTTTCAGAGGGGGAATATGTAACACCCCCAATTTGTGTGTTGAATTTTTAAAAGTTAGACATTTGAATTTTAATCCTAAGGGGGTGGACCCCAAGGGATAAGTATGTGTGAATGTATTTGCATATTTTATTTGAGGAAATATATAAAATGATTGTGCAAGTTGACCAAGATGAGAATTTGAGATCACTTTCCAAATCCATGAGGATGGATAAGGCAACACATCCCCAAAAATCTTTCAAAAACATACTTGAAAGAAAATTATTTACTCTGAGGAGGAATCTAAATTTCCCCAATGAAGAGGATAGTTAGAGGTGAGAAAAAGCTGGAAAAGCCGAGGAAAAGCTTAAAGCAACTTCTTTAAAGAATCCTGAAGATGGGTAATGAAGCAAATGTAAAAAGAAAGCATCCCCGCTATTCGGGACGCAATTAAAAACACAAGCTAGAATTTTGAGCTATTGTCGCTCCTAGACAGATTAGAGGTTGATCTGTGCTAGGAGGTGATCTCTGCTCGGGGGTGAATCCTGGGAGATAAAGAGGATTCTAAGGCTGGGAGGTTGGTCATTTGCAGAGTTTGGTATGTTCTGAATTTATTGGTATTCTAATTTTTTTATTGCATGAATTGGCTACATAATTATAAATAACTTAATTTATGTGATGGAGGTTAGTACTACATTTAACAGAATCCTTCTTAAGGTAGTCACCTTCCAGATTCTGTTTAGTTGTAGACCAGGAAACCCATAGAGTAGAAACTTCAGAATCTCTAGACCAAGGTCGGTCTAAATCTGAAGTTACTAGACCTCTATAGATGATTAATTTTTGGTATGTCTCTGAAAAAAATCAAAAATGTCATGATATTCTTATGTGTATTTCCAGATAAACATTATAGTAGCACTAGATTATATACATGGCATGTAGCATAAAGAAGGAAAGAAAAATATTAGAATATAAATTTCAGATAGGAGCCTTCTAATATTTATAATCTTTATAAGCTGCATATAGGAGCATACTAACAATTATAATGTTGATAAAAAAAAAAGTTGTATTCCAAATAAGCATGATACCATTTATAAGGGTATAGTATCCATATCCAAAACATATTCTTACTCACTGACAAAACTGTAATATAGAAAAATAAGGGCATTATAAGTAAGGGTTCTCTAGTCAATGAGTATTGAATACTTATAAGGATACCTTCAATGGAAAAAAAAATATATAAATTTCAAGCAAATATACTAGCATAGGTAATCTTGACTTTTATGAATCACAAATTAAAAATTTATACGAGAGTAGGCCATTAACACTCCTAGAAATTTTAAGAGCATTGTGAAAGTTCTTTTCATCTCTAATCATGGAAATAACCCTTAGAAAATTCGAATAAAACTTCGCTTGCTATATATCATCCCCTAAAAGATCGAATACATATATATGTGTGGGTAATAAAGAAAGGAAAAATTATACATATATATAAGCCGACCATTATCTAATTAACCATAGACAACACACAGTTAGATATTGGTTTGGTACCGGCCATTCATGAGTCAAGCATGAAGATATCGGCACCTTATATGTACACGATGTGCGATAAATGCAAACTATATCTAGTCCGACCATACATACAAAGAGGACCATACTTATGAAAAATATATACCGGAACGTATATGTCATAAGGTACCTCGAACAAAAAAAAACAACACAACGAATCCATGAAATAACTTAAGTTCTACATACCAAATGGAACGCACATATAGAGCAATTAAAAACACATGCGTTATGGTTAGGGTTTACGATAAACCAAACCGTCGACCTAGCTGACGAAGTATAAATCCCCGCGTCATGGGGATCTGACCCACATTGAACCATGCTATCCATGAGTAAATTAAATTCAGGAGATGAATAGAAAAACCAAAATTTAGTGGTCTCACCAGAATGAATAAAATATAAAACTGACGGGGGCGACCTGCCGGTTCTAACCAGAATTATTTTGGAGAGTGCGTAGCCATAGGGCCACACTGTGCATTAGGGTATGTGCAATATGATTGGGGTTTATGCCATATAACCTGAGATAAAATGTTAAATCTTGCAGACACGCAACTATATCTCCGCCCGCACCTGAATACAGTCATGGCTATTAAGGCTATCTAATTCCAGAAATAAAATATTAATGCAGTATGGATCGAGGAAGGGATTTGAGTCCGTGGTCGGTCTGCTGCAAAATGAATACAAATTTAAATGAAACGCAGGCAGAGAGCTGGCCAGTAAAACCCTGAACCAGAGGCACGAGGGAGACCGGTAACAACATAAATAAGAATATAAAACAATTAATGCCACGCCTGCATGCCAGAGCATTATAAATGGGGATTTGCCTATCTTAGAGATAAACCTCTAGAGTCAGTATATATAGAGAGTCAGAACAGGAAAACCAAAGTCACCGGCCTATGAACCGATAGAGAATGAAAAATAAATTTACAGTATGGCGCTAAGAGCCATCGCTATGGATAACAGAATCGGAAGGCGAGTTCGCTCTTTTAGCTGGAATATCCCCGCTCTTCACCATCCACCGAACGCACTCCGAACGCGTATTTAAACTCTGAAATCTGCAGCACATTAGGAAATCAATTAGTAAGATCGAGGTAAGAATAACTGGCATAAGAATAACAAAAATGAAAATCACTGAACAGAACAGGAACGATGAACATATATTAAGTAGATGGTAATCCTTTCGCGGTTGGAAACAGAGGAGGATTTCCCAGGTAAGGAGTCCGCGATGGGATGCCAAGCGAATAGGTGTGTTCAGAAATTCCTCGCTCAGCAGGTCTTAAACCACGAAAAAGAATGAAGACAACCAGTAATGGGGTTTGATGCTGTAAGAGATAAATAATGAAACCTAAACCCTAAAATGCGGTCGATATACGTACTGAGGAACTTCTGTTCAAGGATTCACTCAGGTACCTCCGGCGAACTCAAATCTTACGGCTAACCTGCAAAAATTGGTACCCTCTGTCCAGTTAATAGTATATTAATTCTGGGCAGTGTACCTGTGAGGCGGGTTGCCAGTTGAAGTCATGAGAGGGTCTCATCGAAAAGACCATTCTTCTCCAGCTGTCGATGAACCCAGTCGCAGTACCACAGCCGTTGTGTGAAGGTGTAAAGGGGTTGCCTCGATCGGGAGTTCCAAAATATATCAAATGGAGCTGGCGATCTCTGGTCGTACCCGGTATTACGGGTGACCACGCAACACAGTCGCGCCAAAGACACCGCACCTGCAAAACCAAAAAAAAAAAAAAAACCTAACTCACATACGTACAACAGATGGGCAGGAAGGCCGTTGCTCAGGCCAAGCAACCACACGGCGCCTGCGTGTCAGAAAATCAGCCGAGTAATGATAACCGCTCCCCGTTCCCGTACGTATGGTCACCCTACCACACAAACCGCGTACAGAAATGCGGCACTCGTGTTATCGAATATCGCCGATATACGTGCGTGTCAAATGTACACGATGGAAATGCCATATTATAGTGAGAGTATTTCAATTGGTAAGAAAATGGCAGGTTATGCTACCGTGAAATTACCTGAAAATAAATAAACAAGAGGTTGGAATTTACGTTGAAATTTACATACAAACCCAATATTTGAATATATATATATAAGGAGGTTCGACGTACTTGGTCCTCGAATTTTACAAACATAGAGATTTGGACATATATATATATTATAATATATACAAAGGGGTTCGACTTATATACCACTATTATGTGTTGTATAGATATATATATATATGATATATATATATATAGAGGTTTGAACATGAAAAGTAAAACTAAAGGTATTATATTTGTCGAATATATATATGGTATATATATATATAAAACTAGAGGTATTATAATTGTCGCATATATATATGGGATATATAAAAATAGAGGTGTTATGTTTGTATATACCTAACCAAGTATATTGTCAAAGACTATACAGGTAAGTAGTAAAGTGGTATCAGTAACCGTGGAATACGTGTCCTATAAGTAAGGTTGTATACTACTAAGAAAAAAAAAAAAAAAAATTCTTGCTACTAGAGGTGTGAC
>JAXQQM020075667.1:0-13253 GCA_034641835.2 Pinus albicaulis
GCTTAGTGTTTGGTCTCAATCTAGTCTCCTAAATTGAGTTCATTTAATTGTCAACCAGGGTTGGTAAACTGCTGAAGTGAAGTGCACCATATGTGCCTAGGTGTTTGTCTCTTAATGCATTGTGTTTAGTGTTTTATGATTTTTTTGGTCTTTTGTGATGATTTATGATGTTTTTGGTCTTTTGGTAGTTTTATGTTCACAAGGAAAATGACTAGAAAGCTAGTGGAAAGAAGCTAATGATTAAAACAGAGTGAAGCCTAATTGGTTGATGACAAGTGGCAAATGCAAAGGCAACTACTGAAACAAAATCAAATCTAAATTATGACTAAACAGAAATAAAGCTTGATAATGACTTTTAAGCAAATGACTCAAAACATAAACTCAACTTGTCCAATTCTTTCATCAAAGGTATTTTGAAAGAGATTTTGAGAAATGGTCAGCTAAGTATGAAAATTCTCCTAACTAAACAATTAAACAACTAGCTTATAATGATGCAACATTTTATCCATGATTAGAGATTTGTTGAAGCATATTTGGAGAAAAACATTGATACCATCATAAGATCTCTACTCTAAGACTAGTTCCTAACTCTATTCTGCAACTTAGTTAATCATCACTAAACCTCACCCAAGAGTTATAGATTTCTTTTTAAAGTATTCTTTTGAGGAAAGGCTCTGTTTATGAAGTAGTAAAGAAGTTGCAAAAGTACCTCAGGCCTTGAAATGATACTGTCTTCTGTTCCTATGTTTATGAATCAATTATAGATTTGGAACAAGAAGAGGTTTGTAAATAATGAAGGTTGTTTTTTTAAGTTTAACAACTGAAATAATCTAATATGCAGTGGGTGACAACTGAATGTGGAGTGAAAATGCAATAAGTTAAGCTAAAACTGAACTTAAGATGTCACTGGTCTAAAACAGTGTTGAACTAACAAGTCATTATCAAACTTCAAAACAAAATAACAGAGCATGAGTTAAGTGCAATTAGACTCCGGAGCATCCTAACTAAGCTATCATGCATTAACCTATGGGATTATACATCTTGTCTTGTCCATCATGATTGGTATTTTGGAAGAGTTTCTTAGAACAATCCTGACTGTACAATTTAGTGCAAATGCAAACTTAAAGACTGAAAGCAATTTAAAAACTAAGATAACACAGCTATCTCATACCCATCATTTATGATATTTTGGAAGAGCGTTTTAAGAGCACGGTCAGCTATGTACTTAGTGAAAAACAAACAACTGAAACATTCATTATCATAGCCATGCCTTAGACAACATAAGGATTTTTTGGAAGAGTTTCTTCTTGTGGAAGAGTGTTTAAAACAAGTGTAACTGTGATAGTGAACAAAAGAAACTACAATTAAATCCTACAACACTATAGCCATTTCCCATTCATTATCATAATCTTTTGGAAGAGTTTTTAGAACGAGTATAACTATAGTGGCTATGAAATTAACTATGAATTCAAACTTCAAAAACGTAAAGGCAACTAAGATACTTATCTAAATTACGCAAGTAAAACCGTGCAGGAGGCAGGGGCCCTCTACCACCAGACGGAATCTAACACCAAATCAACTCAATGCTTTTCAAAAAAACACTGTCTTCTTCATTAAAGGAGAAATAACTTGAACAGAGCAATCTGTGTCTTCAGAAATGTTGCACAAAATCTAAGCAAAATCTGGAAAAAATCTAGCCTAGCTCTCGGTTTCCCCAAGTGTTTTTATAATAAATTTACATAACAAGACTTGCAACAATTCCAGGATCATTGTCTTTCCTTATCGAAATCACATTAGGACTCTTGAAGTGGCTACGTAAAAAGGAAAAGGACATCTGGACTAAGACAGTCCTATTAGAAGTCTGCCTTCTTAAATGTGTTCCCACGTACCAAAACCATATCCAGAATTCGGTTTTTCCTTCATGGTGAGCAACGAACAATGTAGACATGACGTGGAATATACCCATATGCGGTTTTTCTTGAGAAGCCACCTGGAACATGCCTAAACGTGAAGACAGCTGCAGAATTTCCGGTTAGCTACGGAATGTCTACATTCTGCAGCTAGTTCCGGTCAAAATGCATTACAATGACAAAAATCACGAAACTTAGCAATTCAGTCATGTTAATCATTCTAAAAGTAATTTTAACTAAATTCATTGATCAATTGGGTCTAGGATAACAATGGACAAAGGAAAATGAGGTAAAGTAAGATGAAAGAAAGCACAATCTTGAGGCTCAACATACCCCCACTGCTGACTTCTTGCATGTCCTCATGTAACTTATCCTATAAAATCAGAGGCTTCTGCAAGAACATCTAATCCTCTCCTTCTTCTTTGCCTGGAAGCTAAAGATCTTCTGGGTTTTCTGATGACAAGTTTGAACCTTAAGTTGATAAGTGCCCTGATTAGCTTCTTGTTCCTCTTTTTCAACTTTTAATTAGCCTTTTCCACTTTGTCTATATGTAGGGATAAGGTTGAGTTCATATCAGTTTTGAGTTTGACTTGTTCCTTCAGAATGTCATTCTCATTTTTGATGTGTCTATTAAGTATTTCCAGCTCATACCTATCCCTTCTTAACACATCTATTTTGGACAGTGGAGGACTAGGAGTTCTCTCTCTACTCTCTGAAGCTTTCCTTTCCAAAGTTTCAACATAGTCATAAACTTCTTGCTGAGCAGGGTCAATTTCAGGGGTTCCTTCATTAAAATCCTCTTCAACATCTTCTTCAATAGATTTTTCCTCATCTTCTATATTTATCACCCCTGTTTGTTTGATCTGAGTTTTCCTTAGTTTCCCCTTCAGTCTATGGCTTCTTCTTGGCTGGGAAGATCCCTCTCCTTTATCTGTGGCAGATTTTCTGATTACCTTCTCTTTCTTAAGTTGTCTCTTGATTTGAGTCAACTTCTCTAAGATGATTTCCTCACTACTTTCCTGGACTGTTTTGTCAATTTCAATTTTTGAAGCTCTCCATTTTCTGCTTCTCCTTGTAGGCTGTTGTTTAGGTGAGGGTTCTTTTGGCTCTTCAAAATGATTTCTTATCAAGAAATTATCCCAAGTATCATTTGTTTTGGCTAAATGGTGTTCAATTAAAATCTTAACCAAGCCATGATGGTATAGAGTTGTCTCTAAAAATTGGACCCTTCTTTGAACACAGGAAGCCATCTTTTTCAAACTTTGAAGCAAAAAGTAGGGTAAGTTTAACTCTTCCCCTAGAAAATGCATTATCAATCTAATGTGGTAAACATAAAATGTGCCATATCTACCCTCACATGTAATAAATTTTTGCAGAATAAGCAGTATGTTTCTCCATTTATTTTTCAATGCAGAACTTGGAATTCCCTTCTTAAACACAATGATATCCATACTTGGTGATTTTAAAATTTGCTTCTAGGATTCATTATGGAATTCTCTGTTTTTGAACCATCTCTCTCCATTTCTAAGCAATCCCGTAGCTTCTGCAATGAAAACTTCAGTGACAGTGAATTTAACATCCCCCACTTCAACCTCAGCTCCTTGAAATGTTCTTGCAAATGTTTTAGTGACTTCTTTGTGGAAGCCATTAAATTTCTCAAGAAATTGTAGCCATCCTATCTGTTGCAACATTTCTTTACATTGAGGGTATCCTTCCAGGTATTTTGTACCCATTGGTTCGGTTCTTACAATAAGGCCCATATTTTCTCCTTCAATGTTCATATTAATACTCTTTCTGCCCACGGAAACAATGACTTTCACCTTCGAATTGATATATCTCTGGTTCTCGGTGACAATGCTTCAAACTTAGGACTGATATACCTCTGCGTTAATAGTGACAATGGCTTCAAACTTCGGACTGATATGCCTCTGGTTGACAGTGACAATGGCTTCAAATTCCTCAATGATATATCTCTGTCTCTCGGTGATAATGGCTTCAAATTCCACACTGCTATACCTCTGTCTCTCAGTGACAAATGGCTTCAAATTCCACACTGCTATACCTCTGTCTCTCGGTGATAATGTTCAATCTCTGCTCACGGTGATAGTGCTTTAATCTCTGCTCACAGTGATAGTGGTTTGATATTCAAACTGATATACCCCTTGCTCTGCTCACGGTGATAGGGATATCTCGGTTTTGTGGAATGAAGGGCCGACTACAGAATGGAGTGATGGAAGTAGTTACGGAATGAGTTAATGGAGTGAGATGGAGAAAACGAATTAATGATTGAAAAGACTGCGGAGATTTTTACAACGGAAAGGAAATCATCATTGAATGATTTGGTTGGGTGACGTGAAGAAATCAAACACTTCAGCCTTTTTAACCGCTTAAATGATGTTGGGTATGGAATTTGAAATGAGAGATTTTAATCCAAAGTTTGTGGAGGGTATTTTGGTCATGATCAATAAAAATAATTAAAACAACTTTTTTGAATGATTCATAACTAAAACTATGCTAAACCTTATGAAATGCCATTATAATGAAAATTTGTTACCTCTGCTTTTCATTTGCTTTTTGTGGTCTTTGTCTTCTTTGTTCTCCTTTGGAAGAGTCTTCATAAGCCTTCTTGATTATTCTTATTCATAGATATACTGGATCATATTGTTGCAATTCAAATGTCTGCTGATTAGTGCCTTCAGGATTTGTAGCTGCGGAATGACTGTCTGGCTGCGGAAAGTCTGATCAGCTGCAGAATGTCTGTTAAGCTGCAGAATGTACCTGTAAAGCATTTTAATCATGGAATGGAGTGGTTTGGAATGTTATATGGCAGGAATGAAGATGGATGATGAGTTATGATATGTATGAAGTGGATGATGAAATAGAATGGATTCAGTTTATGAAATGGAGTGGAAGAATATAAGAACTGCTCTGCAATCCATGACATGTGTTACTCATTTACAGCAAGACATCAAACTTTAAATTTTGACATGGAAATGAGGTGGATGAAGTATGGAATGAGATGAATGATATATGGAATGAAGTGAAGTATGAATGAATGAATGAAATGGAGTATGGATGGATAGTGAATGGAATGAAATGAAATGAAATGGATCATAAGTACAATGGATCTGAACTTATGATTTTGTAACAGCTTCTTGCAAAAACAAAATGGGAAAAGTTAGAGTGTCAAAAAACTCTGATTTTCACCCTATCTTTTCTGTATAAACATGCCAATCAATGATTGGTTTTCATGTTTATACCTTTATTTTTATTTTTATTTTTTTTATTTTTATTTATTTTTTATTTAAAAGAAATGCTTCAGAAAATTCAATCAAGTTGATGAAGAAGAAATATTCTTCTTCATTAACTTCACATCAGTGTTTTCATGGAACTTCTGGACAAATTCTTCTCTTGAGAGTAGTTTGTGATACAACTTCAATCTATGACCATTCACAAGAAAAGTGACCTCTTCTTCATCTATTGTCTTGATTTTTACTGCCCCATTATCAAAAATTTCAACAATTTCATATGGCCCAAGCCAATGTGTCTGAAATTTACCTTGAAAATCCTTGAATTTTGAATCAAACAAGAGAGCCCAATCACCTTCTTTGAATTTCTTCTCTTTGATGTACTTGTCATGCCATCTAGCCCTTTGCTGTTGGACTAGACTTGTTTTCTGAACTGCATCTTGTCTGATCTCATCCAATTCATTAATTTGCTCCAGTCTATGCTTTTGTGCCTCCGTTAGATCAAGTCCTAGCTGAACTTCCATCTTGAATGTTTGAATTTGGAACTTTATAGGAAACAAAACTTGCTTTCCATAAACAAACTCATAAGGAGTATGGCCTGTTGTGTTTCTCCATGTAGTTCTATAGGCCCACAAGGCTTCAGGAAGCCTATCTACCCAATCTCTTCTATGTAGATGAACAGTCTTTGTTAGGATTCCTTCAATGACTTTATTAGTGGATTCCACTTGACCATTTGCTTGTGGATGATAAGGAGTAGATGTTCTATGTCTGATTTTGTACTTCTCCATAATTTGCTCCACTAGCCTTGATGTAAATTGAGCTCCTTGATCTGTAACAATTTCCCTTGGGACACCAAAACGAGTAAAAATATCCTCCAAAAAGAAAAGTAACTACAGATGCTTCATTAGCAACAGGTAATGGCTTGGCTTCTACCCATTTAGTAACATAATCAGTGCAAACTAATATATACCTCTTTTGTCTTGATGGAGGACTAATAGGTCCTACAAAATCCAAAGCCCATTTTTCAAAAGGTTCAATATGTACCTGAGGTTGTAATGGCATCTCACCTGAAGGAGAAGGTTTCCCTACCCTTTGGCAAATGTCACACCTTTTGACATACTCTTTAGCATCTTTAAACAAGGACGGCCAATAATATCCTAAATTAAGGATCTTATAGGCTGTCCTCTTATCAACAAAGTGTCCGCCACAAGGTTCATCATGACATGCTTTGAGAATCTCAGGCATCTCATCTTCACGAACACACCTTCTAATGATCAAATCTGGACCTGTCTTGTACAACTCATTAGCAACCCATGAATATTTTGCACTGTCACAAATGATTTTTCTTTTATCCCTTGCATTCATTATTGAAGGAAATTTTCCTGAAACTAAATAATTAGCAATATCAGCAAACCATGGAGTTTGAGTAGAAATTGCAAAAAGATATTCATCAGGAAATCGATCTTCAACCGGAGTGTCATCTTTGATATTTTGGAGTCTAGATAGGAAATCAGCTACTGTGTTTTTTTTTCCAGGCCTATCTAGAATGGTGATGTTGAATTCTTGTAAGAGCAATAACCATCTTATAACTCTGCCATTAGTGATTGATTTGTTCATTAAGTATCTAATTGCAGAATGATCAGTGTGAACAAAAGTTTCATAGCCTGTTATATAGTGTCTAAATTTGTTTATGGCATGAACAACAGCTAAAAACTATTTTTCAGTTACAGTATAGTTTAACTCTGCAGGAGTCAAATTTTTACTGGTGTAATAGATGGCATAGGGAATCAAGTCTTTCTGCCCCAATACTGCTCCTAGAGCTGTATCGGAGGCATCTGTGGAGATATGAAAAGGTAACTTCCAGCTAGGTCCCCTTAATATAGGTGCTTCAGAAATTTTTGTTTTTAGGGACTCAAAAGCTAACTGGCAATCAGAATTCCATTTGAATTCACAATCGTTGGTAAGTAATTTGAAGAGTGGAGATGCTATTTTAGTGAAGTTTTCTATAAATATCCGATAATATCCTGTAAATCCTAGAAAAATCCTAACATCTCTTTGACAACTTGGAATGGATAGGTTAGAGATGACTTCAACTTTAGACTCTTCAACTCTAATCCCATCCCCTGAAATGTGATGCCCTAAAACAATACCTTCAGTAAACATCATAAAACATTTTTCATGACTAAGTGAAAGATTTGCTTCCTGACATCTCTTTAAAACTTTTTCCAAGTTTTCTAAAGCTTCTTCAAATGAGTTTCCATAAACTGTGAAATCATCCATGTATACCTCTACACAATCATGTATTAGATCTGAAAAAATTCCTAATACTGCCCTTTGGAATGTTGCAGGTGCATTGCATAACCCAAATGGCAATACTCGATAAGCATAGGTACCCCAAGGACAGGTAAATGTGGTTTTATCTTGATCTTCAAGTGCTACTTGGATTTGATTGTAACCACTAAACCCATCTAGGAATGAAAAGTACTTTTTGCCAGCTAATGTATCTAACACTTGATCTATGAAGGGTAAGGGAAAATGGTCTTTAAGAGTAGCTTTGTTTAGTTCTCGGTAGTCAACACATACCCTCCATTTACCATTTTTCTTTGGCACAATTACCAAAGGAGAAACCCACTGACTATCTGAAATGGGATAAATGAAATTGACATTTAACAATTTTTGCAATTCTTCTTTAACAATTTCCCTAAGATTTGGATTCATCCGTCTTTGATGTTGTCTGATTGGTTTGCAATTTTCCTCTATATAGATGTGATGAGTGCAAGTCTTGGGGCTTATCCCTTTCATGTCAGTGTATTCCCATGCATATGCAGAAGAATGTCTCTATAATACTTTGACTAACTCTTCTTGTTGAGATTTTTCTAGGTTCTTGTTTATGTTCAAAGTTTTGCCTGGGAAAATCTCACTTGTAGAGCTGCCAAATTTGTCCATAGAATGAAGAGACATCTGCCTTGATGACAAAAGCTCAATATTGGATCCCTCTTGAAATGATTCATGTTTATGTTCTGGAGAGGATTCAAAGTTTTCTAGAGTATTCAGAATTTTATTATCTTCACTAATTTCTGAAATTGTGAAGAGAGGTTGTAAATCTTCTTCATCCTCTATCCATTGAGTGTCATCTAAATCTGTAATTGTCCTAGCTGGAGGATATAAAGTGAATTTATTAGTTGAACTACCATCAAAGATATACATATCACCGGATCTACAACTAATAAAAGCATCAGCTGTAGCCAACCAAGGTCTTCCTAATATAACAGGATGTCCTCCTAGATTATTCTTAGGAGTTAGGATCATAAAATCCACAGGGTACTCCCAAGAATCTAGGGACACTGAAATGTCTTCTATTACCCCATCTGGTTTGATCATAGATCTGTCTGCTAATTGTAATAGTGTGGGTGTAAAGAGAAGATTAGGAAGTTTCAGCTTATCCATGATTTTTCTACTCATAATATTGATTGCTGCTCCTAAATCAATGAGTGTGTTTTGGATTTCAATTCCATTGATGTGAATTTTGACAACTGGATTTTCTGGGTCAAGATACTTTGGAATAGAAATCTGGCCCATCATAATGTCTGTTATTTGTCCTGCCAGTTGAATTTTCTTTGTTTCTCTTATTCTTTTTCTTGTTTTCTTCATACTCAACTCCTTTATTGTTTTGGCTAAAATTGGAATTTCCTTGATGGCTTGTAATAATGGAATTTTAATGCAAACATTTCTTAGCTCATCTAGGAAATCATAATTAGGCACCATGATTTGTTTTTCTACACCCTTATCAATTTGTAATATTTCCAGAAAGGGAGGTATAGAAGTAGATGTAGATGGTTGCTCTAATACAGGAGTTGAATTTATTGGATCTTTTTGCTTTAATTTTTCAGTGTTTGGGTCTTGAAAGGATGTGTCTTCCTCAAGACTTTTATTCACCCGTAGAGAGTCTTCCTTAGAGTTATCTTGTTCTTGTATAATAACAGAAGGTTTCCTCTTTTCAAGTATTCTTCCAGACCTAAGTTGAACATCACTAATGTCTAGAGGAGTAATTAAATAAGTTGGAAACTGTAGGCCTTCTATCATGTATGTGTTCTGAGGATTTTTATTATTGGGGTTTGGTATAGGTTGAGCAGGCAATTGATTTGATTTTTGAGGAAATGGTAATGGGAGTGGTTGATTTTGATGTGGTTGGTTCTGATGATGTTGTTGAGGGTTTTGTTGAAAATTTTGTTGAAGATTTTGAGGAAAATTTTGTTGAGGATTTTGAGGATAAAAATGTGGATATGGTGGATAGGATGGTGGATACTGATAGTATGGGGAGTATCTTCCATAGGGACTTTGTGATCCTGGTGCCCAGGTTGGAGATTGATTTTGAAATTGGGGCCAAAGTTGCTGCCAAGAATTCCAAGGTGGAGGTTGATTATACATTTGATCATGGAATCCTTGTGTCTGAGGTCCTTGCCAAGGCCTTCTAGATACAAAATTGAGGGAATCTGTGGAATCTGTAGGAGTTTCCTCCTGAAAGACAGCTTTGAGACCAGGAAGAGAAGGACAATTCTTGGTCTCATGTTTTTCAGAACAAATGACACAGGTCTCTACAACTTTTACATCCAATGGACACTCTCTCAAGGCATGTTTCTTTCTACATTTGGGACAAAAGATTGCCAAGGCATCAGATTCAGCCTTTTGCTTGTTTTTTATCTTAAGGGTGTCTATTTGTTCACTAAGACTCCCTAAGATGTCAGATTTAAAATCATCAAGCATGTGTCCTATTTCTGATCTACTTACTGTCCCAGAAGCAAACTTACTTGCCCTTGCAAGAGCAGGATCTCTTGGACCTTTTACAATTTTAGATTTCCCTCTTGAAAGGTTAATACATAACTCAGATATTTCAGGTAATGTGAGCTGTGATATATCCCCTTTTCCCATCATGTTGAGGATATCCAACCATTCATCCCTAATTGTTTTCAACAAAAGAGCTTTTAAGGTGTCTTGATCTAGGTTTTCCATTTTTTCTCTTTTGATGTTGTAATGAAATATCTCCAACAAATCTTCCAAGTTTTCATCTTCTTTTTGTAACATATTAAACACTTCTTCCTTATGATTGAACGGCATACAATAATCCAGATACCTCTCTAGAAATGCTTGTTTCATGTCTTCCCATGTTCTAATGGAACTGTTAATCAAACTCTTAAACCACTTCAATGCTGCTCCGTTCAAGGTTGAAGGGAATAATTTTAGTTTTTGAGCATCTTGTAAGTAGTCATAAGTTCTACATAGAACTTCGAATTCAAATAGGAAGGTTTCAGGATCTTCAGTTTTAAGTCCATAGAAGTTTGGAAGGACAGAGGGTGAAATATTTTTCATGGTTGTATTGGTTTCTTCATCAATTATAGGGAACCCAAAAGAGATTCCTATTCTACCTCTTCCTCCATCTGCACCTCTACCTCCTTCTCCTCTACCTCTACCTCTACCTCCAAATAGTGTGTGTTCTCCATTAAAAACTCTTCCTCCTCCTTCTTCTGCCATGGTTGACTCTCCTGTGGAAGTGGAAAGGTTTGTGTCCCTAACAGGAGTTTTTAGATCTTCTTCTATGGCAGGTTCAGTGGATGAAGTGGAAGGTTTCTCTAATGGAACAACTGACCTTAGATCTTCTAGAAGTCCAGGATCAGTAAAGGATGGAATGTGGGTCTGAGTTGAAGGTGTACTAGCTCTGGATCTAGATGAAACAAGTGGTGTTCTAGAAATCAACTTCTGCTTCTGCTGCTTATAAATCTTCCCCTTGAATCTCTCTCCCTATGCATATAATTGTTTTTGGATGCTAAGAAACAAAGGTTACCTAGTTTTCACTTCCCCGGCAACGGCGCCAAAATGTTTGGTCTCAATCTAGTCTCCTAAATTGAGTTCATTTAATTGTCAACCAGGGTTGGTAAACTGCTGAAGTGAAGTGCACCGTATGTGCCTAGGTGTTTTGTCTCTTAATGCGTTGTGTTTAGTGTTTTATGATGTTTTTGGTCTTTTGGTGGTTTTATGTTCACAGGGAAAATGAATAGAAAGCTAGTGGAAAGGAACTAATGATTAAAATAGAGTGAAGCCTAATTGATTGATGACAAGTGGCAAATGCAAAGGCAACTACTGAAACAAAATCAAATCTAAACTATGACTAGACAGAAACAAAGCTTGATAATGACTTTTAAGCAAATGACTCAAAACATAAACTCAACTTGTCCAATTCTTCATCAAAGGTATTTTGAAATGGATTTTGAGAAATGGTCAGCTAAGTATGCAAATTCTCCCAACTAAACAATTAAACAACTAGCTTATAATGATGCAACATTTTATCCATGACTAGAGATTTGTTGAAGCATATTTGGAGGAAAACATTGATACCATCATAAGATTTCTACTCTAAGACTAGTTCCTAACTCTATTCTGCAACTTAATTAATCATCACTATACCTTGCCCAAGAGTTATAGATTTCTTTTTAAAGTAGTCTTTTGAGGAAAGGTTATGTTTATGAAGTAGTAAAGAAGTTGAAAAAGTACCTCAGGCCTTGAAATGATACTGTCTTATGTTCCTATGTTTATGAATCAATTATAGATTTGGAACAAGAAGAGGTTTGTAAATAACGAAGGCTGTTTTTTTAAGTTTAACAACTGAAGTAATCTAATATGCAGTGGATGAAAACTAAATGTGGAGTGGAAATGCAATGAGTTAAGTTAAAACTGAACTAAAGATGTCACTAGTCTAAAACAGTGCTGAACTAACAAGTCATTATCAAACTTCAAAACAAAATAACAGAGCATGAGTTAAGTGCAATTAGACTCCGGAGCATCCTAACTAAGCTATCATGCATTAACCTATGAGATTATACAGCCTGTTTTTCCATCATGATTGGTATTTTGGAAGAGTTTCTTAGAACAATCCTAACTGTATAATTTAGTGCAAATGCAAACTTAAAGACTGAAAGCAATTTAAAAACTAAGATAACACAGCTATCTCATACCCATCATTTATGATATTTTGGAAGAGCGTTTTAAGCGCACGGTCAGCTATGTACTTAGTGAAAACAAACAACTGAAACATTCATTATCATAGCCATGCCTTAGACAACATAAGGATTTTTTGGAAGAGTTTCTTCTTGTGGAAGAGTGTTTAAAACAAGTGTAACTGTGATAGTGAACAAAAGAAACTACAATTAAATCCTACAACACTATAGCCATTTCCCATTCATTATCATAATCTTTTGGAAGAGTTTCTTCTTTTGGAAGAGTTTTTAGAACGAGTATAACTATAGTGGCTACGGAATTAACTATGCACTCAAACTTCAGAAACGTAAAAGCAACTAAAATACTTATCTAATTTACGCAAGTAAAACCGTGCAGGAGGCAGGGGCCCTCTACCACCAGACGGAATCTAACACCAAATCAACTCAACGCTTTTCAAAACAACAGTGTTTTCTTCATTAAAGGTGAAATAACTTGAACAAAGCAATCTGCGTCTTCAGAAATGTAGCACAAAATCTAAGCAAAATCTGGAACAAAATCTAGCCTAGCTCTCGGTTTCCCAAGTGTTTTTATAACAAATTTACATAACAAGACTTGCAACAATTCCAGGATCATTGTATTTCCTTATCGAAATCACATTAGGACTCTTGAAGTGGCTGCGTAAAAAGGAAAAGGACATCTGGACTAAGACAGTCCTATTAGAAGTCTGCATTCTTAAATGTGTTCCCACGTACCAAAACCATATCCAGAATTCGGTTTTTCCTTCATGGTGAGCAACGAACAATGTAGACATGACGTGGAATATACCCATATGCGGTTTTTCTTGAGAAGCCACCTGGAACATGCCGAAACGTGAAGACAGCTGCAGAATTTCCGGTTAGCTACGGAATGTCTGCATTCTGCAGCTAGTTCCGGTCAAAATGCATTACAATGACAAAAATCACAAAAATTAGCAAGTCAGTCATGTTAATCATTCTAAAAGTAATTTTAACTAAATTCATTGATCAATTGGGTCTAGGATAACAATGGACAAAGGAAAATGAGGTAAAGTAAGATGAAAGAAAGCATAATCTTGAGGCTCAACACT
>JAXQQM020063711.1:0-53574 GCA_034641835.2 Pinus albicaulis
AAAGGTTTTTAACTCATGGACGTGGGGATGAAGCTGTCTTGATGGTTTTGATAGGTATATATGACGTCGATGTTGGTTTATGGGCTAAGATTCAATTAGCTTCCTTCAAAGTTTGAATTCTAATGAGCTCTTTCTCAGACATATTTAACCTAGAGGGTATCTACCAACAGCTCCCCAAAAATTAGGTGATGTTTCCTTTTTCATTACAAGGGAAGTGGAGCTTTAGTACACTTCATCTCCCACTTCCTTGGTTGCCTTTGATTTCGAGATGTTGGAGGTAATCTCAAGGATCCCTTGGGTGCCTTTAGGAGTTAAGGAGGTGGAAAATACCCATAGAATCTCTCCTTATTGTCTACTCCAAGCTTTAATCGTAAAATATTCATCAAAAGTGCAATATCTTCATGATTATCCTCCATTTAACCCATATTAGGTATTGGAAGTATGACAAGCCTTAATCACCATCTACACTAGCAAGAAAATACCATAATATAATTTAAATGTGAGAAAGAGAGACTTAATAAGGATAAATAGGTGGCAGTTAACCCCTCAAATTATACCTAATGATGGCTTTCATCATGAGAGCCCTACCAAATTTTTTCTCATCCTCTAAGCAACTTAGTCTTCATTCTGCATATCTTTCAAAGCATTAATGAACCCTCTAACTTCACAAGGAAGAAGTGTGGGATTCCCTTCAGGAGGGTAAAATCCATCATTCTATTCTTCTTCCTACCATAATTTTTTCTACTCAGCTTGGTTTTTCTCGTCACTAAGTCCCAAAAATAAGGGTGGACTAAGTTTCAAACTAAGCCACTGAATATTCCTGGCCTGCATGGCCATCTTGTATAGTGGTGCCCTTTCTAGAGAAATTCTCAATCTTTTTTATGTGTGGTAGTCCATGTTTATGAGGTAGTGAGGGAGGCTATTCCTTCTCCTTTGACTAGCCATTATGCATTCATCTCAAAAAACCTGTCATCAAAATGGGCCATGGCACTTACTTGTGTGTTGAGTAGTTACCTTCAATTGCATCATCCTTTTCTATCTTTAGATGGTTTTTAAGTGATGCCCTAGGCTATCTTTTCCCTATTATGTATGAGCTCACAATATTCTCTCATGACCCTCCTTACTTCTTGTGATCTAGCTTCCTCGTTAACCATCTAAGAGGCTAGTTCCATTAACCGCATATCTCCCATTCTAGGATTATGGTCGCAAATGTTCAAGTTTTCCAACAAGATATTGTGCATGTAGAATTCTGTATATTTACTGTATACCATACTTGGTGGTTGAAAACACAATGAATTCTCATTAGTTATGAAAAGGTAAGGAACCATGAGAGGCTAGTATCACCATGATTTAAATAGGATCCATTTTTCTTTAATTAAAATGCATAAGGTCACAGTGGGTATCTCTGTTTAGCTGGCCTCCATGCACAAATCTTCCATGGTGGCCATTTGTTTTTCTTTTTGTTGAAGTTGATATTTGCAATCTTGAATTCCTATGTAGGCCTAAGGAAATTTGCTCTTCCTTTCAGAATCTTCAGTCTCAACATAAAGTCCTTCAACTCAACCATTTTTCCTCCATGATCCCTATGTCATGCACTCTCTCTAAGGGTATATGGATGGACTGTCCCTAGGATCACTTCACATCGGATGCACTTGGTGGAAAAGGAGGGGGTAAGGATGATAGCGTAGTGGATGGATACATCTATTACGGTGATATGTTTTTCTTGACTTGGGCTTCCAAGCATGAGAAGGAGGATCTTCATGCAACAAATAGTTCATTCCTCTTCATGGATGCATACCAAACCACTATGGAGGACTCATTTATGGACCCATGTTTCATCTTACTTCCAGCATATGGTAAGAATTTTTTTTTTCCAATTATTGATTGGCTAACACAATAATTTCATGCTCTTAACATTACTATGCAGTGCATTTCTCCACAAGAGGGCAAGTTTTTCATATTGATCCATGATCAAAATTGGGCCAAACTATATGATAGACGTAGCCATCTTTTATGTGGCCTTGGGCAAATTTTTTATCATTACATGTATGTTTATTTTTTGCACCCAACCATTTACTATATGATGACATGCATGATTGACCATGTACCAAGAAACATTTTTCCATGTAAATTTCTGAAGCAGCAGTTTGTAAGACTGTGTTGTACATCCTTAGGAGGCTATTGGTATCTTCAAACACCACATGAAGCCATCAGTATCTCCTTCATTCTTGTACTGATCATGACTTCATTTGCCGATATTGTTTCTATTCTTCTTGAGAGCATGATTGGGGAATTGACACATGAGTTGGATGTGTCCTTGAGGAGATATAATTCCCACATTTTTTGCATTACATGTTCTAATGGGAGCATGGGAGGAGATATGTCCAACATAGCCACACATTTGTTTTCTTTTGGGCTGGGCCATGAGTTTTATAGCCATTCACTCTATAACCATGAGCAAGTGTTTGATCATGTATTGTTGACACATTCAACCATTTACTATTCATTAGTAGATGTGATGATTTTTTTATATTACTTTCCATGCTAATTTTTGAAGTTACAGTGGATGAGACTGTGTTGTGTCCTCTTGAGACATTTTTTATATCATGCATCATCATGTAAAACCTTCAGCATACTTCCCATTTGGATACTCTATGATGACCATGTCCTGTTCACCATGGATGAAATGTTTTGGGCCACCTTGTTCTCCAATGTTGGAAGGGAGATCCTTGGAGGATTGTTCTTCATTTTGCCACTTAAGGGAAATACCATTGCAGCCTGAGATAATAACACAGTCTACACTTATCACAAGTGGAGAGGAGGATAGTGTGGGGTAGGCTATGATGCTTACCATATGAAAATTTTCAGCCCACCTTCATTTTTGGAGCTCAAGTTTGAACGAGATTTCCATGAGTTGCCATGTTGGGAGGTAACTCACTTTGTATGGATCATATCTTTCGGATGGGAGATTCATATGTGGATGGTAAATCCCAATTCATGTCAAATCTCATGCCTCAAAAAGGCTCATAGACAGCGAATTTTTGCCTCCATAGATGTTTATTTCTTACATGATAGCTATTTGGGATGCTCACCAAAAGATAGTTTGCATATGTTGGAGGGAAAACTTGGAGATATATATATGAGACAACTTCTTGATCCTTGGAGGATTTTATCTTATGCAGTTTTTTGAGGAAAAGCAAAATTTGGGAGTGGAGGACTGTAATATTCCACTTTTAGCATGCAACTAAATGGAATATTATTTTTTGTTGTTTCCACTTAGGAAATGAATAAATGGGTAAGGAGGCCCATATAATTTAGAAATATGAATAAAATCCCTCTTCGTATGAAAGAAGATCAGTAGTGGAGTTGGATTTCACACCCTCATGTGTGAAAGAGGACATTTGCATAAAGACAAGGTCAAGTTTGACCAAGTCAAATAGCGCAGTGATAGGAGGTGGAGATCATCTTGTGGGGCAGCACAGTGAAAGAGGAGGGAATTTTCCTTGATAGAGGAAACCCTAATGAGTGGGACCCATGGAGAGGGAGCTTGCATTTGTTTAAAAGGAGGGCAAGGCATCCATTGTAACTCATGCTTATGATTAGTTATTTCTTAGTTTGCTTAAACTATTCACAGTCTCCTATTGTTTAGCAGAGTTTTAGTGTTGTTTAGCATAAGGAATTCCTCTTTAGGATTCATTCTCATTCTTGAGAGGCCTCTTGAGGGATTTCACTTTATTTCTCCACATTCATGCTCAAGGCCAAGCCACCTCCTTCAACTACAACGTTATTTCTGCTTAATTATAACATTGTGTTGCAGGGTGTTGCAGTGGAGGTTCCAAAACACCATTTCGTGGCTTGCTCTTCAGAGGAGAGAGACTTATTTCCTTTGGAAGATCAGTAAGGGAGGACTCATAGCATATTCCAGATCTTGGCATTTGGCCAACACATTTTATTCCACCTATAGCGCAGTATCCTTTAGTGACTATTTTATTTTCAAAGTACATTTGCAGAGGGGGTTTGCAATGTTGATTGGAGGGTAAGATATTCAGTGATAGGATCAACTTTTCACTTGGAAGATCCATTAGAGGAGATATACTCATATTATGCATCATCTTCAACTATCTCCATCTAGGTCCAATTCTCGAGTTGCGACTGCTACTGCAACTCCGACATTTCTGCAGTTTTTCCATTTTGTATATATTTCAGACAATCCTTCTAAGGATTGTTGTATTATTGTTTTATGGGGTTGATAACTTTCTCCTGAACATTTATTGAGCCATATATTGTTATATATTTGTATTATCATTCAGCATGTTGCAGTATCTCCTATAAACTTTGCAGTCATAGCCTAGGGCATTCTGAGTGTAGCAGTATATTTCACATTTCATGTATATGATCTATTGAGGCTTGTATTTCCAATCCTGAGTGACTCTGATCTAGGTGGATATTAGTGGCCACCCACCTATTCCATTTGGACCACCACCATCAATTCTTGCAGCTTTTCACATTCAGCACAACTTACTATTTTTAGCAGGTTATCAGGTCCTCCACTCTCGGAGCCATTTTGGGGGCTTAATAATCCAGGTGGATACTGGTGGCCACCCACCTATTCTATTTGAACGCCCATCTCTAGTTCTTTCAATTTTTTAGTTTCGGCATAACTTACTATTTTTAGGAGTTTTTCGGGTCCCGAACTTCCAGAGCCGTTTTGAGGCCCTAAATGATGTTTTTTGGGTATCGTTTTACTAGCGAATTGGATCATCCAATTCGTCCCGAAATTTGTGGTCCTTGGATAGATCTTTCTAATGAGCTATTGAGCGCGTCGAATGGAGATTGGATGCCAAAGTTACGCCCCCGGGAAGTTGAACCACCAATTTACCCAAACGGGCGCCCATAGTTTTGGCGCCTCATCTCCTACAGTTAGGTTTTTGTACGTTTCGGATTCTACATTGTTTCTCAACAATAAATAGGGCCTCGAGCCTCATTGTAACATAGTTCAGAGGGCTGTAGCCACCACATCTCTTCTCAGAGATAGCTACCAGTACCCAAGCTATTTTATTTTCACTATGTCTGTAAGCATATTTTTGTTATTTGATATTAATGAAATGACGCATTATTTCCGCTGCATCTCTATGTTTATGGTTATTTCTGTATTTTGTTGCGTTCCTGCATAAATCCGGATCAGTGGTATCAGAGGGGGTCTGCTCTTTCTTTTTTTTTCTTTGCATGTCCCCAATGCGGTCAGGGTATAAGAAGTTAGGGCTCTATCTGGTTGAACCCTTGCAAGATCAGCCTCGCAAACCCCGACGACCTCCCATGGCGAAAGAAAAGAAAGACAAGGGAGCAGGAGATCCTATCAAAATACTGCTCGAGGAGGCACTCGAGAAACAAAGGAATGCGATGATGGATAACTTTGCTCAAATCCTTCAACGACTGCCCACATATGGCGCATCTGCATCCAACAGCCACTCTGAAGGCACCACTCCCTTCAAGGTACAGGTAAACTTTGACATTCCTATATTTGAAGGAAAAATAGATGCAGACGCTGTAGACAGATGGTTAAATTTGCTGGTAGGGTATTTCTTGGTCCATGACTTCTCTGACCGAGAAAAGATTATTTTTTCACTCCTCAAAGCCGCCCCCCATGTCAAAGACTGGTGGGAAACCTACCGTGAGCAAGAGGGCGAAGGGGAACCCTCTCTGTTCTCGGCCACACCCACTTGGAATTCATTCCGAGATGGCATCAAGGAACAATATTACCCCGTGGGGAGCTATCAGGACAAATACATCCAATGGACCACACAACGGCAACAAAAGGATCAAGATGTGCATGAACTGACGAATCTGTTCCATACCCTGCGCACAAAGTTGGGTATTAAAGATTCAGAGAGACATTTGGTGCTCAAGTACCACGGCCATCTGCACAAACAAATTTAGGAGGAAATGGAGTTCCTCGACATTACATCGCTTGGCACAACATATCACTATGCTGCCAATATCGAGCAGAAATTTAAGCAGAGGAAGAGAGACTTTGGATCTGCAAATCCGAAAGGTGCCCCCGAACCGAAGAACAAGGGGCAAGGCCAAAGCAATGTGACTCAGAAAAACACCACAAATCCAAAGAAGGACATAGGGAAGTGGTGTGAATTTCATAACAGCCCCACTCACAGCACAAATGAGTGTCGGGCCAAATAGTCTTTAGTGGCCGAACTAAAGGCACCTAAATCAGATGCATTTTCTGATCCTGAGTTAGAACTAGACAAAGGCAATGACAAAGGGAGGCAGATCATTGATGCGGATCCCAGTGCCATTGTTGCCACCACCAAGATCCAGAAGGAGGGTCCAGAGGATCCAGAGGAGGGGGAGCGCCTCTTCCAGTCACAGGTGTGGGTAAAGGGTTCTCCGCTGCAATTTCTCGTCGATAGCGGAAGCCAAAAGAACCTCATCTCAGCAGAGGTCATGAAGCGGCTTGGCCTACCGACCATAGCCCACCCGCAGCTGTATACCATCGGGTGGCTCCACCCAGGGAGAGATCTCCGCATTCGCCAGCAGTGCCGCCTTCCGTACAGTATCAAGCCATTCACGGATGAGGTATTGTGTGATGTTGCTCCTCTTGATGTAGCTGATGTATTATTGGGCCAACCATACTTATGGAGGCGACATGTTGTGTATGAGTCTAGGCCTCGTGCTGTTATTATTACTTTGCGAAATAACTTGTACAAGATACCGGAGGTAGTACCGCCTCCTGTCATCTCTTTGACTACTGCAAAACAACGCAGTAAGATCATTTCCCAAACCAGGAAATTCATTTTCCTTACGAATCACTCATAGGGAAATAAGAATATTGTGGCCACAACCTTGAAACAGGGCTCCCTTGCACGGCTGCAGCAGATGGACAAATGCGATGACAATTTCTCCTCGCTCATAGAGGTTCCTCTACACTGTCAGGACAAGCACTCCATTGATCTGACTCCCAATGCACCACCGCCTGATGTTGCCATACATCCTGCAACTACACATATAGAATCCAAACATGTACTGTCTGAGGCTGATAAAGAAACCAAATTTACTAAATGCATCCAGCATACTCAGTTCAACAGAATTTGCCTCATCTCATGGAGGATCTCAACGCAATGGGGACCATTGCTTCCTAAGGAGGGAGGAATGATCTAGGTGGATATCGGTGGCCACCCACCTATTCCATTTGGACCAGCACCATCAATTCTTGTAGCTTTTCACATTCAGCACAACTTACTATTTTTAGCACGTTTTCAGGTCCTCCACTCTCGGAGCCATTTTGGGGGCTTAATAATCTAGGTGGATACTGGTGGCCACCCACCTATTCCATTTGAACCCCCATCTCCAGTTCTTTCAGTTTTTCAGTTTCGGCATAACTTACTATTTTTAGCATTTTTTCGGGTCCCAAACTTCCGGAGCCATTTTGAGGCCCTAAACGACGTTTTTTGGTATCGTTTTACCAACGAATTGGATCATCCAATTCATCTCAAAAGTTATGGTCCTCGGATAGATCTTTCTAACGAGCTATTGAGCACATCAAACGGAGATCGGATGCCAAAGTTATGCCCCCGGGAAGTTGAACCACCAATTTACCCAAACGGGCGCCCACAGTTTTGGCGCCTCATCTCCTACAGTTAGGTTTTTGAACGTTTTGGATTCTACATTGTTTCTCAACAATAAATAAGGCCTCGAGCCTCATTGTAACACAGTTTAGAGGGTTGTAGCCGCCACATCTCTTCTCAGAGATAGCTACGAGCACCCTAGCTATTTTATTTTCATTATGTCTGTAAGCATATTTCTGTTATTTGATATTAATGAAATCACGCATTATTTCCACTGCATCTCTACGTTTATAGTTATTTCTGTATTCTGTTGCGTTCCTGCATAAATCCGGATCAGACTCTTTCGTCAAGGAATTGTACTCTCTTGCTACTATATTATAAATTTTTTGGCTACCTACATCTTCATGTATTCAGGCTCATAAAAATAACGCTGTTACTCTATCCCTTGTTCATACATAGTTGCAGTCCCTTCATTGGGCACTTTTTCAAGACAACTGGGTGTGGGAGATCTCTTAAACCCACCTAGAGTGATTTTTTTGGAGCCTCCTCTTGGATTTCGGTCATAGATACATTGATCTAAGAGATCCAGGTCCTGGTTTCAAATCCTCTACGAGTCATTCCTGAAAAATGCATTTTTCAGGCATCCCTTGCTCATAGTTTCCATTTTGGGATATTACACCTATCCTAGCCTAGCTTACCGGGCCTAAAATAGCCTACCCTATACTAATGTAACCTACCTTATCCTAACCTTGCGTAGCCTAACATACCCAACCGTAGCATAGCCTAACATAGCCAACCCCAACATACCCTGGCCTAGCCTAGCCTAGCCTAGCCTAGCCTAACCTATCGTATCCTAACATAGCCTAGCCTAACCTAAACTAACCTAACCTAGGCCTACCTAAACTAACCTAGCCTAACCCTGCCTAACCAAGTTTAACATAGCCTAGCCTAACCTAGCCTAACCTAACCTAACCTATCCTAACGTAACCTAGACTAACCTAGCCTTGCCTAGCCTAGCCTAGCGTCGCTTAGCCTAGCCTAGCCTAGCCTAGCCTCGGCTAACCTAGCCTTGCCTAGCCTAGCCTAGCCTAGGCTTGCCTAGCCTAGCATAACCTTGGCTAACCTAGCCTAACCTAGCCTAGCCTAGCCTAACCTAGCCTAGCCTAGCCTAGTCTGGCTTAGCCTAACCTCGCCTAGCCTCGCCTAGCCTAGCATTGCCTAGCCCAACCTAGCCTAACGTAACATAGCCCACCGTAACCTACCCTACCCTACCCTAACCTGACGTAGCCTAGCCTACCCTACCCTAACATAACCTAACCTAACCTAGCTTAACCTAACCTAACTTAGCCTAACCTAGCCTAGCCTAACCTAACCTTACCTAGCCTAGCCTCACCCAGCCTTGCCCAACCTAACCTAACCTATTCTAGCCTAACCTAACCTTACCTAGCCTAGCGTAGCCCAACCTAGCCTAACCTAACCGAGCCTAGCCTAGCCCACCCTAGCCTAGCCCACCCTAGACCATCCTATCCTAGCCTAGCCGAAGATAGCCTATCCTAGCCTAGCCTAACCTACCTTCCCCTACCCTACCCTACCCTAGCTTAGCCTACTCTAGCCTAGCCTAGGGTAGCCTACCCTAGACTACCCTAGCCTACCCTACCCTAGCCTAACCTAACCTAATCTTCCCTAGCCTACCCTATCCTTCTCTACCTTAAACTAGCCTAGCCTAGCCTAGCCTAGCCTAGCCTAACCTATCCTAGCCTAGCCTACCCTATGCTAGCCTAACCTACACTACCCTGACCCACCATAGCCTAACCTAGCGTAGCTTAACCTACCCTAACCTAGCCTACCCTAGCTTATCCTAGCCTAACCTACCCTTACCTACCCTACCCTATCCTACCATATCCTAGCCTAACCTACCCTAATCTATCCTACCCTATTCTAGCCTACCCTACCCTACCCTATCCTAACCTAGCCTACACTACCCTACCCTAGCCTTGCCTAACCTACCCTATCCTAGCATAGCCTATCCCAGCCTAACCCTAACCTAACCTATCGTTACCTAACCTAACCTATACTATCCTAACCTACGTAGCCTAACCTAACCTAGCTTAGCCTAGCCTAATCTAGCCTAAGCTAGCCTAGCCTAGCCTAATGTATCCTAACCTAAAGTAAACTAAGCTAAACTAAGCTATCCTAACCTATCTAGCCTAGCCTACCCTAGCCTAGACTAGCCTAGCCAAGCCTAACCTAACCTAGCCTAGCTTATCTTAGCCTAAACTATCCTAGCCTAATCCATCTCATCCTAACCTAACTTAGCCTATCTTATCCTAGCCTAACCTAGCCTAGCCTGGTCTATCCTATATTATCCTATCATATCCTAACCTAACCTAGCGTAACCTAACCTAGCCTAGCCTAGCCTAGCCTAACCTAACCTAACCTAGCCTGGCCTAGCATAGCCTAACCTAACCTAGCCTAACCTATCTAATCCTAACCTAGCCTATCTTATCGTGGCCCAACCTAGACTATGCTAATCTATCCTACCCTAACCTAACCTAACCTAGCATAACCTAGCCTACCCTATTCTAGCCTATCCTATCCTAGCCTATCCTATCCTAACCTAACCTAACCTAACCTAACATAGCCTAGCCTAATTGAGCCTAACTTAAGCTAACATAGCCTGGCCTAGCCTAACCTAACCTAACCTAACCTAATGTAGGTTAACCTAGCCTAGCCTAACATACCCTAGCCTAACATAGTGTACTCTTACCTAGCCTAGCTTAACATAGTCTAACCTATCCTAGCCTAGCCTATCCTAGCCTAGCCTAAGATACCCTAACCTACCCTATCTTGACCTAACCTAGCCTAACCTAGTCTATCCTACACTATAGTAGCCTAACCTAGCCTCCCTTAGCCTAGCCTAGCTTAACTTAGCCTCCCCTAGCCTAGCTTAACCTACCCTAGTCTAACCTAGCCTACTCTAGCCTACCCTAGCATACACTAGCCTAACCTACTCTAACCTAACCTATCCTAGTCTAGTCTAGCCTACCCTAAGCTACTCTGGCCTATTCTAGCCTAACCTAGCCTATTCTAACTTACCTTAGTCTATCCTTTAGTAGCTTAGGCTAGACTACTCAAGCTTATGGTACTTTACTCTATATAAAAATATTAATGAAGAAATAATTCAAAAAATAAATTAATTAAAAGCTATTAATAAAAGTTTAAATATAAGAAAACTTCATTAAAGTAATTTAAATGTATGAAAATACAATTTAAAATACATTGAATTTAACTCTATCTTGATTAAAAAAAGGCCCAAACCCTATCAATCAAATCTTTTAATAACATGGTTAATCCTACAATTAATCTCGTAAATCTATACATCAATGGAAAAAAAAATAGAAAACTATACATCAATGGAAAAAAAAGAATAGAGATCATGTTTGTGTGCTACCAGAATTCTTAGAAATTTATCATAAAAATATGCAATATAAATGAATATTTCGCACTTGGAAGAAATCCAAAAAATGCATCCTACTAGAAAACGAATCGAACAGAGAAAAATAATCAAATCAAAGAGCCATAGAGAACCTGATAAATAGATTTGCATCAGTGGAAGCAGCGCAGCTCGATTTCGATGTCGCGTACGAAAGGCATATACAGTCGATACTTTGCCTCCGCAAATTCCCAATGCAAATGGAACATGGGGACTTCGTGCGCCGCGCTTCATTCGTCCAGATTCTTTCTGGTGGATTCTTCATGACAACAGTGAAAGCATACTGCTCCATATTGAACACATCCATATCCCACACATCCATAAGAGATTTGATTTGATATTTGATAGATATAACAAAGAAATATCTAAATTATAACCAAGAAATTTGAGACAAAGAGATTACAACTGGAGTAATGGAACATGGGGACTTTTGGTGGATTATTTGTGACAACAGTCAAAGCATACTACTCCATATTGCATGCATCCATAAGATGATTAGATTGATGTGGTGAGTGCCAATGGCCAGATCCTCCTCCCAGCACCGAAGGGCATCATCTTAATTCTATTCACTCTCGTAATGTCAACGTCCTTCTCATTAGTCCAGGAAGCGCTGGGGTCGAAACTCCCCAACCCCACACTGTAGAACTCCACGTTGGCCTTCGCGGGGATGTAGTCACAGTGTGACACGAAACATTTGCAGGCTCTCTTTCACCAAGTAGGGGAGGATGCATTCGCACGGTCTCCTTCACCAAGTCGTTTAAAACAAACGTTATTTCTGTGTCCAGCTTTGCAGAGGAGAATCAAAAGTAATCTAACTTGTGAACATCATAATCAAAATCCTCATTATATAACTCTCTCTCGCAGCTTTTTTAAACAACGGCTAATTTGTGAGTGGCTGTGCCACGTCCTCCCTAGCCGTTTGGTTTCTAGCCGTTTGAAGGGATAGCAGCACATCATTTCTACCTGTTTGGATTTTTTGTTCATTGTTAAAAGGAATATAACAATCCACTTTCTAATATTGTTTTCATAACTACATTCTATCCACTTACATGGTCATCAACATCAATTATGGTGATGGGATAATGCAGGAAGTTATTATGAAGTCACGGAACAAACCATAAAGTTTTCCATCTCAATAATGTGAGCTTGCTTAGGGTTATTTTTAGAATATAGAAGAATTATTAAAAAATTATAATATTTATATTAAAATTATAATATTTCTTTTAAAAGATAATGGTAAGAGTTGTTGCATATGTTGATAGGGACACCAGAATAAAGTTATTGAAATGTAAAATAGCATTACATTGTACTTAAGCATAATATATTTAATAATATTACAATTTCATTATTTAGTTCTAATTAAAATATATTTGTTTTAAATAATATATGAACTTTTTAGTTTACATATTATAAAAACAAACTAATATGGTCATTAAATTTAATACAAAGCCGATTAAAATAATAAGTTTAAGGTTATATTGATTATAGATAGAAAAGAAAATTAAAATAATAAGACCTATGTTTAATAGATTATGGACCATAGATATTAAGGATTATGTATGATATGTATTTGTTATAACTATCTTATTACTAAAACAAAGTACCTCCAATTGTGTTAGGAATGGTTTTATAAATCTTACTATATGAAAAATTGTGTCACAACTTTGTATGATAATATTGTGAATTTTTAAGGAATTTTTATTGAGCAACTCCATACTCACTCATTGTAATGACCTGGACAATGTTATTTTAGTGACATCACCATGAGTCCTTGATTGGTTCCATAACACTAAAATCGGTACAACGTATAGATACAATTTAATTTAATAATTTCAATATGAATTAATTTTTGTATAAACATAAATATTAATTTTTAAATATTTTTAGTCTAAATTAAGTCTGGTTTACATTATATAAATCAAATTAATTAATTCTTTTATTATTATTAAAATATTTAAATAATAATTTTTTTTTATAAATAAGAATAATATTTTTAAAAAATCATAATTTTATAATAACTTATTATTTTTATTATGTTTTGAAGTTTTTAAAATCCTACCAAATTATTATTAAAATTAGATGATCTAGATTACAAGTGATATTTTTATCATATGTTTAGGGAGAATACATAATTTTATCTCACACATAGACACACACACATATATTCTCAAACTTGAACACTAACATGAATTAGGTGACTTAGTTGACAACTACTTGCTATCCATGAGTGAGTTTAGTTTTATGCAAGAACATAACAAGCTTGTAAACATAATAAAAGAAATCAAAATCAGTCATGAATAACAATGAATATTTTTTTATGTGGATACTATGGAATTTAAAGTGAAACAAAGAACTAGATTGTGGTCAAACTATTGTGGAAGACCTTTGTGTGTTTAAGCTTATGTTTGACTGAAAGAATATATAGTGTGTGAGAATAATGCATTTTTATATAAAAAAATGGGATATACAAGGTTCATATGAACTTTATGATGTGAAAGAGTGGAACATAAAGTTGTTGTGGTCAATTCCTACACATTAGTTAAACACCTATTAAATATTTATCAAAATTTGACTTATATAAGCCCAATAATAAGATTAGGAGAATCAATTTAAAAATATTAGAGTTTTTCACACATAGACATGGATACTAGTAATAATCCATTAAATAATTAAAGTTGAAAATGAAAACTATATTTAATCATAGCTTTTATAATCATTACATAGAGAGGCCCTGTACAACCCAATATTGAGTAGATGTGTAGACATTGCATCTTACATGCTAGAAGCTAGATGTAAATATTTTTTAATTTCAGTTTTTTTTTATTGTTATTTTTTTTCTAATTAATAAAATTACAAACATTTCTTTTAGATAAAATAAAATGGTATCCCAATAAAATATATAACATATAGATAGTAGTTATAAATTAACGTCGATTTTACCATATAAATTAAAATGTCACATCTCCTCTTCATATATCACACATTATTTTGTTTTTTTAACTTCCTTACTAATCATTTGTATATGTTATTGCATGGCATATAATTCCTATATTTTCTTATTGTATTTGGTAAATAGTTGATCTTGATGAATTATATCTATGCACTTATTTTTTTTTTCTCGGTAAAACTAAATCTATTTATAAAACATAATAGTACAAAACTGCGCTAGTTTCAGTTGTGTGAGCCTGAGAACTGGGCTTGATGTCCAAGCTTAACATTAGCAACTGAACTGCCCAGAGTGGGAAACCAGTTCTTTTAAAATAAATTCCACCCCGGTAAAATAGTAAAAGTACTGTGATACAACAAGAGACAGTAAACTAGAATAGCCTATAGCTTTTACAGCTGAATATAAACTCAAAAAACCAAAAAATTCTTCCATGAGGTCAAAAATTTGTACCAAAGCAAGATGAGGGGGATCAAAGTCACCGTTCAGGAGTAGGGGACTCCAGTTCTTCCACGATCCTGCAACCAAACTCAGCTTCTCCATCATCATTGTCCTTCTCTGGCGCGCCACTCTTGCTGAAGAAGTCCACCTCCAAATTTTCCATTCCAAGAATGGAATGACCAATGCTGACGGGCTCAACATGGGCTGGAATGTCAATATTTGCATGTGAGGGCTAAGGGTTAGGCAGAATAGGGGCAGGGCGGGGCATTGAAGCTGGAGCTGGGATAGGGGATTCTTCGCAAACAGTAACAGTGATGAAAGCAGTGAGAAAAGGCATGTTTGAGGAGCAATTGAAGTGGAATTCCGCCCTTTCTGAAGACTGGAAAAGGGTTGGGTTGGTGGGCAAATTAGAAGCAGGGGAGGCAGGCTGAGAGACAGGCGGAGGAGGCTATGAAGGCGGAACAGAGTGAGTGCTTCCAGGAGGGTAGAAGATGCCTCTCCGATGCCCAAAATCCAAATGCAAACTCCAATCTACGTCCTCCTCAGAAGATGCCGAGGGCGAGCTAATGGATGGGCGAGGGCGGGAAGAGCGCCCTCTGCTCGTTCTATGCCTGCAACGCATTCTCTACCTGAGCCGAGGCATCGAAGCCGCATGAAGCCAGGAGTGCTTGGGGCAGAAGGAGCAGTCGGGATGCAACGAAGATCTCTGAAAATCAGTTGCGTGAGAAGGCAAACAAAAATTGAGATGACAGTAGCTGGTCTCCGTGAAGTGGAAACTTGGAATTGTTTCCAAGCATCCTAGGATGAAGCAACGTCGACCTGTTCGGGTGCGTTCACTTGGAAGAGTGTAAGCAGGGGGGCAACTACCACAGACGGGAGAAGGATGACTACAAAAAACACAATGAGCAGACGAATTCTCCAGAATAAAATCCATAGCCAAATGAACCAGCAAGGCGAGGTAAATGACAGGCGCGGTGAACGGTGTTAAAGAAGAACAGGTTGGTGAAGTTAATGTGTGAGTAATGGCACTGTAGGGGGCCATATGGCCGCAGCAAGCGAACGCCCTCGGGATCTACCAAGGGGCGGAAGTCCCATCACTCCGAGCCATCATCCGCATCCAAAGTATATCTATGCACTTATTGCCTAATGTTTCATGCATGTTTAATTTCCCCTATGATTATAATTGGATCATTTTCAAAATTACTATATGGAAGAATCATCTCCCTAGATGAATCTTATAACATTTAAACCTAACTATCCAACCCCCATTTCTTACTTATTTCCCCAAGTAATATGGTCATTTATTAATTCCTATACCATTAGGTCATATCACATAAATTATGTATGGTAACTCGCCACATGACAAGTACATTACCCCTAATGCGTTCATGCAGCCAACGCTATCCCATCTAAAGAGCGAATGATAACACATGATGAGCACAAGGTATGGTATGACTACGTGAAGGGTGTAGATTTGTTTTTCCCATGTAATGGTTCTTATCTTTCTACCCAAACCTTAAGCTTGTATAGACATTTCCTGTGAACTAATCGACATTTTTCTCTCCGGTGATTGGAAAGTAGTAATAGCCACAAATCTACCAACGCTATTTTTACAGCCCAACAATAGTGCACTATTTATGGAGCTCAGGTATTATGGTTCAATAGACTATTTCATGTTTTTTTCATTTTCCACAGTAAGGGTTCTATACTTGGTCATTTTGTAAATTTAAATTTTCTAAGAGTGGTTATTATCACTTTGAAATTCGGTTCCTTGGTTTTCCATATCCTCCTAAAGATGTGAAATTATGGTCATCAATACTCAGTTTCTAATGTATAGGTTAACAGTTCAATGTGTCTTTTTGGGTTCATTGGTTCATCTCCAAGAACCATAGCTACATAAGGTGACGAATTCACTTCTTCCCTCTTCGTATGTACTAGTGAGTTACTAATTGAATTTTTATGCCTATTCTGCTTTAAATTTCCATTAGAACAATATTTACTCTTACAAGCACCAGGGTTTTATATATGCCAAAGGAAAATTCCGCAAAGTTCAATTCTTTCCTGATAACAATTTTACTCGGCCTTGCAGGGTGTCTCTATAGCCATAAGACCCAATCACCGCACAAAGGCATCAATCCTTTGATTTACTTTACTTTATTAGGTAATTTAATGGCTCTTCCTACTGCATGTATGCGTGTATGGTTGTTTTTCGTTACATATTTTTTTGGATAGAGTTTTCCTACCTCAGAGCTAACTTATATTCCATTTTCAGTAACATGGTGAAGAACGCAAGCTCCATTGACATATACTTGGGTAATATAAATGGGAATTCCCTGCTAATTATTTGCTACTGCATATTATTTTTTTTTCTCCAACATCATTCTCGTTTGTTGATTGTGAGATCTACTTTGCAGGTACACACGCTACCCTCAAACCCTGTCTCAGACTATGGAGGTTTTGGACCCATCTTCAACTGACTTGACATAGAGTTTTTCAAGTCGATTATTTTAGTACTTCTCCTCAAGTTTCACCTTCCAACACTTGATTTTTTCAAGTTTCCGATCAGGTGGAAAATATGAATAACCCAATTGTGTTTTGTTCTTTTATTTTTTGTTTAATGGTTGTGTAATTATGGCTTATTTTTATTCATTGGATAGTTTATTCCCTTTCGTTTGATATTTTTTCTTCCTTCTATTTAAATTTTTCACTATGGACTTTTTCTGATATTCTTTATGAGCTATCTTGTTTTCATGGGTTCATAACAGATCTTGTAACTGTGTGTTCTTGCTTACTAGAAGGGAAATTTATTTTGATATGGATGCATATTGTGATAGTTATGTGGCTTTTTATAGTATATATGTGTATGGTATTTATATTACAAGTCCATGATAAATTCAGTTGATTAACTCATAGTGAATTAACTTAGCTCATACTAATACCGATGGTTGAAACTAGGTTCACTAGTCCATTTGTTAAGATATCAATATCAATTTACTAACAAAGTATTTCTACAGAGGTTATGTTTATGGGTGTTCTTTGAATATAGTAGTTAACTTATTCTAGTACTCAAATTTCTATAATTTTATTTTCCTAAAAATTATTTCATTTAATTATCTAATTTTTTCATATAACAAAATAAATTAAAAGCTATTAATAAAATTGTAAATATAATAAAAATTATTTAAAATAATTTGAATGTATGAAAATACAATTTAAAATTCAATGAATTTAAAGAAAATAAATATGTAAAAACAAAATCTAACACAAGTTATAAGATATAAATGAAAAATTATTTTTAAATGAAAAACATAATTTTAAATCATAAAAAAGATAATTGAAAATTATTTTAAGAAATCAAATAATCTCATCTAAATCATTAGAAAATATATATTTTTTTTACAAGAAAAGGTCATCCAGAACTGATTTTGAGGACCACATGTTAAGTCAACTAATATTTTTAATTGAAAAAAAAAAGAACTCACAAAATTATAGAGCTAATCAACCAATACCTGTGATTTGACTTTATGGTTATTATAAGGCTCCTAAAAAAATTTATTTAAAAAAAAATGAATTATTTCTACTTAAGAATAGAATAATTTATCAATAAAATGGAATTATTTGGACATACTAGTGGAATTTTTCAATTTGAGTATTTTCTTTTCTAATTAAATCCAATTTCCAATTTAATTTGTTTTATATAAAATATACCTAATTATTTCATATTTGACCCAATTTCCAATACAATTAGGTGCTCAAATTATTTGATAGAAAAAATTACCTAATTATTTCATAGATTCCTTTGTAAAATTTCCACCATAATGTTTATTATTTTATTAATCTATAAATATTCTAAATATTTTTATTTGGAAAGAAATAAATATTATATAATTTATAAAATCAAAATCCTCAAACCATAATTGAAAAAACATTAAAAAAAAAAATATATAGCTAATCATCCAATACCAATACTTATGCTTTGATGTTATGGTTATTAAGAGACTCCTAGAAAACAATATATAAATAAAATGGAATTATTTGGACGTCCTAATGGAATTCTAGGTATTTTCTTCTCCCATTTGACCCAATTTCAAGGACGAAGATACCTAAAATAGAATTGAATTAAGTATTTTGCAACCCTTCAATTTGTTTTAAAGACGAAGATACCTAATTATTTCATAGGTTCATTTGTAAAATTTTGAGTACAATGCTTATTATTTTATTATTTTATAAATATTTTGAATATTATATTTATTATTTTATACCTATTCCAAAGCTATTATTCTCACTTTCTCCATTATTTGACATATTTACATGAGAAGGGAATGCTTGTGGATCTATTTGTCATAGAGCTAACATTCTTCACTTGAATTCCATTATTCTTGTTCTTGTTACTTCAACTCACCTCATTCTCATATTTGGTTTTCTGACTTGTGTATTTTTATCCATTAGAAAATGTAGAAATGAAGAGTGACTTGTGTATTTTTATCCATTAGAAAATGTAGAAATGAAGGGGTTTTTAATTAGAGCAATCTCAAGTATTCCTTAATGTGATCCACTACCGAATTATTTTCTTCTTATACAGCTATTCAAGGTGAATTTCCTCTATCAATACTTGTTTCCCTTAATTCTCTATGAATTCAACCTCACTTTGACTTACTAGTTGCTTGTTTACTCCTCCATGGTATCCTTGGTAATTTCTATTTTGGCTTTAACTTTGCATTCAACCAATTGTCACTACAAGGTTGATTTCACATTTCTACCTACGGTTTGTATCCTTGAAACCCTAAATGTTATTTATTGATTTTTTTTTTATTCTAGTAATGACCATGCCTTTTGAGGCTTGAAATATTTTCTTAATTATCAATGTAGATCACCTAATTCTTATATTCTTGGCAGAAAATAGTTACTCTCTCTTCATGGTTTTTAATTATTAAACCCTAATTCTTCCATTATTTTTATTCTCTCTTTTAAAATGGTTATTTAAATTATTATTACTTATAATTTTGTTGCACCATTCATTAATTTGATATAGAGTTCTTCACTCCTGAAAAATAATTACCCTCTTTCTTCACTTACCCTATTTCTTTAAGATATTGTGCTAACATTTATTTGTTGTTGAACTTTACAAGGTAATAGAAATGGATGCACCACATTCAATCTTGAGAATATATACTTTGGGTTCATTCTCTATTAAAGTAAATCATCATTTTTTCTGATAAATACAATCAAGTTCTTTTACACTTGTTTAAATTCCGTGTTTTTTACTCTCATATAGGTATAGATTCAATCGAGTGCATTTGTACTATACTTTTTCTATCTCGTGACTCTTTTCGACAATCAAGACTAAGTTAGTTCCTTTCTCTTCCTTACAGTTCATTCGTATATGCTTATTTAAGTACTTTTCATCTATATGTTTGAGACGTATTGGTCTATGATTTCCCGGGAAAGGAAAAATGCCTTCATATTATGGGTCATCTTATTTTGAACAAAATATTATTCTTCCTTCAAACGATTTTAGGCAATACGTTGGTTAACCTATGTATTAGGTATATATGGTCGAGATCTTATAATTTTTCAAGTCCTTATAGACCTTGTGATTGTATATATGTTTCTTTTAATTGTTGGGTTGATATACCATTTCCACATTTTTATTTTGTAAGAACTTAATTGTATACTTGTTTTCCTCTGTAATGTGTGAATAGTAAACGCATAGTTTATTGTTATCTTTCTATGGCTATGGCTAGTATGTAATTATGCTCTACCACTGTTTTATATATTTTTCAATGTTATTCTTATTATATTTTTCATATATACTTGTATTTATTATATGTAATTGACGAACAATTTATCTTTAAAAAAAATAGGAAGGCTACACCCAACATGGGTTCTTTTCTTTCAATTTATTTTCTACAAAATATAAATCTATTGTTCAATATTTAATAGAAGGTAAAGGCATGTGTCATCTTAAATTTGTATTGGCTAGGCCTTAACTTTTCTAAGAGTATTTTTCCTATCCTAAAGTTATATTCCCTCATTGTGAGTATTTGTTAGGTTTTTTTTTTTTCATTATAATCCACATAATTTACCTATGTAATTTAAATTAATTGCAGTAAGAAAATAATTTTCTGAAATTTCAAATACACATCTTAATATGACATTTCTTATACTATTTAAATACAAAGCTTTCCCTGGTTGCTTCATGGTCTCTACTCCTTTGTACTAGTCCCTTTACCTCTGATAGGGATTCTTCATGAAATTTAATATTTAAGTGTTTGTATACAAATTCATGCATATATATGCTAATTATGATTATGTATACATACTTTAACCTACTATTTATTCTATTAAAACTAATTTAAAGTATCTACTCTAGTATAATTTACTAAGATAAGGATTTTGTTAGTATAACAAATTTAGTATACTTTTTCCACTCCTAATCAAGATATTTAACCATACTCACAAAAAAAATTAATATAAATGGTATACAAGAATATTAAATATATTCCATGTTTCCTTATCTAAAATCATTGCCCATATTCATTTATAAGAACTCTCAATATTTCCACTTAATTTTTTTCCAACTCACTCTTAAGTGGAAGTTTTACCTTATTTATTTTAGTTTTAATTTGTACTTTCTATGTATGTGTTTAATATTGAGGGTTAACCTTACGTCTTTTTATATTAGATACTCTAAGAATCTAGTTATTTAGATTCTCTTTCCAAAGCCTAAGTTAGAATTCTCTAAAACTCAAAATATAACTTAGAAAATATAACATAGGAATATAATCATTATAAACACCGGAATATGCAATTATAGCCATAATAATTTACTCTATTTAATTCCATGCAAATTCCTCATATAAGTCAGCCATTTTAACATAACTCATAGAAATTAACATAACTCATTTTACCCTAACCTAGCCTAACCTACCGTAACATAACCTATCCTAATCTAGCATATCCTAACTTAACCTACCCCAACCTAGCCTAACTGATAGCCTACCCTTGCCTAGCCTAACCAAGCCATGCCTAGCCTACCCTACCTTACCCTAACCAAGCCGAGCATAACCTAGCCTATCCTAGCCTAACCTAGCCCTGCCTAGCCATGCCTAACCTACCCTAACCTAGCAAAACCTAACCTAGCCTAACCTATCGTAGCCTAGCCTAGATTAACCTAGCCATGTCTAACATAACCTAACCTAGCCTACTCTAGCCTAGCTTGGCCTAACCTAGCCTGGCCAAGCCTAACCTAGCCTTGCCAAACATATCCTAAGCTTGCTTAACCTAGCTTTGCCTAAGATAGCCTAACCTAACCTAACCTAATGAAAACCTAACCTAACCTAACCTAACCTAACCTAATGAAAACCTAACCTAACCTAACCTAACCTAGCCTAAGCCTGCCTAACCTAGCCTTCCTTATCCTAGCCTAACCTAACCTACACTAGCCTAACTTAACCTAGCCTTGCCTAACTTAGCCAAACCTAGCCTAGCCTAACCTAACCTAACTTCTCCTACCCTAGCCTAGCCTAGCCTGACCTAACCTAGCATCTCCTAGCCTAGCCTAGCCTGACCTAACCTATCCAAGACTATCATAATATAGCCTAACCTAGGCTAACCATGACCAACCATGCATAGCCTACCCTAACCTAGCCTAACCTAACCTAACCAAGCCTAACCTAGCCGAGCCTACCCTAACCTAGCCATGCCTATCTATCATAGCTTAACGTAGCTTAGCATAAACTAGCATAAACTAGCCTAACCTAGCCTAAAATATCCTAACCTAACCTATCCTAACATAGCCTACACTATCTTACAGTAGCCTAGCCTAGCCTTGCCTAGCGTAGCCTATCCTAACATAGCCTACACTATCTTCCACTAGCCTAGCCTAGCCTCGCCCGCAACCTATCCTAACATAGCCTAGCCTAACCTAACCTAACCTAACCTAACCTAGCCTTACCTAAACTAATGTAGCCTAACCCAGCCTAACCTAGCTTAACCTAGCCTAGCCGAACCTAGCCTAGCCTAACCTCGCCTAGCCTAGCCTAGCCTCGACTAACCTAGCCTTGCCTAGACTAGCCTAGCCTAGCCTTGCCTGGCCTAGCGTAACCTTGGCTAACCTAGCTTTGCCTAGCCTCGCCTAGCCTAGCTTAGCCTAACCTCGCCTGTCCTAGCCTAGCCTAGCTTAGCCTAACCTCGCCTAGCCTAGCCTAGCCCAGCATTGCCTAGCCTAACCTAGCCTAACCTACTGTAACCTACTGTAACCTACCCTACCCTACCCTACCCTACCCAACCCTACCCATACACTACCCTAGCCTAACATAACCTAGCCTAACCTAGCTTAACCTAATCTAACCTAGCCTAACCTAGCTTAACCTAATCTAACCTAGCCTAACCTAGCCTAGCCTCACCCAACATTGCCCAACCTAACCTAACCTATCCTAGCCTAGCCTAGCCCAACCTAACCGAGCCTAGCGTATCCCACCCTAGCGTAGCCCATCCTAGACCATCCTATCCTAGCCTAGCCTAGGATAGCCTAGCCTAGCCTAGCCTAACCTACCTTCCCCTACCCTACCCTACCTTAGCTTAGCCTACTCTAGCCTAGCCTAGGGTAGCCTACCCTAGACTACCCTACCCTAGCCTAACCTAGCCTAGCCTAACCTAACCTAAGCTCCCCTAACCTACCCTACCCTACTGTACCTTACACTAGCCTAGCCTAGCCTACCCTAGCCTACCCTACCATACCCTATGCTAGCCTAGCCTACACTAACCTGGCCCACCATAGCCTAGCCTAGCATAGCCTAACCTACCCTAATGTAGCCTACCCTAGCCTATCCTAGCCTAATCTACCCTTACCTACCCTACCCTACCCTATCTTACCCTATCCTAGCCTAACCTACCCTAACCTATCCTACCCTACGCTATCCTACCCTACCTTACCCTAGCCTAACCTATCCTACACTAGCCTACCATAGCCTTGCCTAACCTACCATACCCTAGCGTAGCGTAGCCCTGCCTAACCCTAACCTAACCTATCGTAACCTAGCCTAACCTAACCTATACTATCCTAACCTAACCTAACCTATCCTAACCTACTTAGCCTAGCCTAACCTAGCTTAGCCTAACCTAGTCTAGCCTAAGCTAGCCTTGCCTAGCCTAATGTAGCCTAACCTAACCTAAACTAACCTACCTAGCCTAGCCTAGACTAGCCTAGCCAAGCCTAGCCTAACCTAGCCTAACTTATCTTAGCCTAAACTATCCTAGCCTAATCAATCTCTTCCTAACCTAACCTAGCCTATCTTATCCTAGCTTAACCTAGCCTAGCCTAATCTATCCTATCTTATCCTATCATATCCTAACCTAACCTAGCCTAACCTAACCTAGCCTAGCCTAGCCTAACCTAACCCAACCTAGCCTAGCCTAGCCTAACCTAGCCTAACCTAACCTAGCCTAGCCTAGCCCAGCCTAGCCTAGCCTAGCCTAGCCTAACCTATCTTATCCTAACCTAGCCTAACCTAGCCTATCTCATCGTGGCCCAGCCTAGACTAGCCTAATCTATCCTACCCTACCCTAACCTACCCTACCCTATTCTAGCCTATCTTATCCTTGCCTATCCTATCCTAACCTAGCCTAACCTAACCTAACCTAACATAGCCTAGCCTAACCCAGCCTAACCTAAGCTAACATAGCCTACCCTAGCCTAACCTAACCTAACCTAGGCTAACCTAGCCTAGCCTAACATACCCTAGCCTAACATAGTGTACTCTTACCTAGCCTAGCTTAACATAGTATAACCTATCCTAGCCTAGCCAATCCTAGCCTATCCTAAGATACCCTAACCTACCCTATCTTGACCTAACCTAGCCTAACCTAGTCTATCCTACGTTATAGTAGCCTAGCCTAGCCTCGCCTAGCCTATCATATCTTAACATAGCCTCCCCTAGCCTAGCTTAACCTACCCTAGTCTAACCTAGCCTACTCTAGCCTACCCTAGCATACACGAGCCTAACCTACTCTAACCTAGGATATCCGAGTCTAGTCTAGCCTATCCTAAGCTACTCTTGCCTATTCTAGCCTAACCTAGCCTACTCTAGCTTAACTTAGTCTATCCTTTAGTAGCTTAGGCTAGGCTACTCAAGCTTATGGTACTTTACTCTAGATTAGAATATTAATGAAGAAATCATTCAAAAAATAAATTAATGAAAAGCTATTAATAAAAGTTTAAATATAAGAAAAAATCTTTAAAATAATTTAAATGTATGAAAATACAATTTAAAATACAATGAATTTAACCAAAGTAATAATGTGAAAATAAAATCTAACATAAATTATAAGACATAAATGAAAAACATATTTTTAAATCATAAAAACATAATTGAAAATCATTTTAAGAAATCCAATAATCTCATCTAAATCATCTAATCTCATAGAGTAAGAAATTAAAAGAGGGCCCAAACCCTATCAATCAAATCTTTTAATAGTATGGTTAATCCTACATTAATCTCATAAAACTATACATCAATGGAAAAAAAAGAATAGAGATCATGTTTGTGTGCTACCAGAATTCTTAGAAATTGATCATAAAAATATCAATATAAATGAATATTTCGCACTTGGAAGAAATCCAAAAATGGCACCCTACTAGAAAACGAATCAAAACAGAGAAAAATAATCAAATCACAGAGCCAAAGAGAACCTCATAAATAGATTTGCATCGGTGGAAGCAACGCAGCTCGATGTCGATGTCGCGTATGAAAGACATATACCGTCGATACTTTGCCTCCGCAAATTCCCAATGCAAGCATCGCCGCCTGCATTCCACACGAGTAATGGAACATGGGGACTTCGAGCGCCACTCTCCATTCGTCCTGATTCTTTCTGGTGGATTCTTCGTGACAACAGTCAAAGCATACTGCTCCTCCATACTACACACATCCATATCCCACACATCGATAAGAGATTTGATTTGATAGATCTAACAAAGAAATATCTAAATTATAACCAAGAAATTTGAGACAAAGAGATTACAACTGGCTGAAATGAATTAAAAAGAAACTATGGCGAGCCCAGGAAACCATAAAGAAAATGGAATAATAAAACTAAGATGAATAAACTGGGTCTGGTTTAGACACCGAAAATACAGTTCTAATAGAAAAAATAGGTGCTATTACTAACACCGTATTAATCCAAAAATTGTAAAACCACTTGAAAATGAAGAAAAGGGTTTACTTCAAGAAATACAAAATGAAGAGGTAGAAACTTACCTTTCTTGTCTGGCGGGAACTAGGTTTTTTTAGGGCCTTATTTCCTTCCAATGATCCAGTTTATTGTAATCTTATCTTGTCGTGGGATACCCTGCGTATGGAATTGGACAGACATCGGCTTAAAATAAAGAAATTAAAAGAAGGCGCAAACCTTATCCTGATTAAAAGAAGGTGCAAACCCTATCAATCAAATCTTTTAATAATATGATTAATCCGAAAATTTATCTCATAAAACTATACATTAATGGAAACAAGAATAGAGATCATGTTTGTGTGCTACCATATTTCTTAGAAATTGATCATAAAAATATGCAATATAAATGAATATTTCACACCTCCGAGAAATCGAAAAATGGCACCTACTAGAAAACGAATCGAATCAGAGCGCCAGAGAGAACCTCGTAAATAGATTTGCACCGGTGGAAGCAGCTCGATGTCGGCCTCACTTAGGAAAGGTATATAGAGTCGATACTTTGCCTCCGCAAATCCCCGCGCTACATTCCACAGGAGTAATGGAACATGGGGACTTCTGGTGGATTCTTTGTGACAACAGTGAAAGCATACTACTCCTGCATATTGCACGCATCCATAAGATGATTAGATTGATGTGGTGAGTGCCAATGGCTAGATCCATCTCCCAGCACCGAAGGGCATCATCTTAATTCTATTCATTCTCGTAATGTCAACGTCCTTCTCCTAGTCCAGGAAGCGCTGGGGTCGAAACTCCCCAACTTCTCTCCTAAGAACTCCCCATCCCCACACTGTAGAACTCCACGTTGGCCTTCGCCGGGATGTAGTCACAGTGTGACACGAAACATTTGCAGGCTCTCCTTCACCATGTAGGGGAGGATCCATTCGCACGGTCTCCTTCACCAAGTCGTTTAAAAAAAACATTATTTCTGTGTCCAGCTTTGCAGAGGAGAATCAAAAGTAATTTAACTTGTGAACATCATAATCAAAATCCTTATCATATAACTCTGCCTCGCAGCTTTTTTAATCAACGGCTAATTTGTGAGTGGCCATGCCATGTCCTCCGTAGCCGTTTGATTTCTAGCCGTTTGAAGGGATAGCATCACATCATTTCTACCTGTTTGGATTTTTTGTTCATTGTTAAAAGGAATATAACAATCCACTTTCTAATATTGTTTTCATAACTACATTCTATCCACTTACATGGTCATCAACATCAATTATGGTGATGGGATAAGGCATGTAGTTATTATGAAGTCACGGAACAAAGCATAAAATTCTCCATCTCAATAATGTGAGGGCTATTTTTAGAATATAATTATAATTATAATATTTATATTAAAATTATAATATTTCTATTAAAAGATAATGGTAAGAGTTGTTTCATATGTTGATAGGGACACACAATAAAGGTATTGAAATGTAAAATAGCATTACATTGTACTTAAACATATTAGATTTCATAATATTACAATTTTATCATTTAGTTTTAATTAAAATATATTTGTTTTAAATAATATATATGAAATTTTTGGTTTAAATATTATAAAAACAAACTAATATGGTCATTAAATTTAATACAAAGCCTATTAAAATAATAAGTCTAAGGTTATATCGATTATGGATATAAACGAAAATTAAAATAATAATACCTAACTTTAATAGATTATGGACCATAGATATTAAGGATTATGTATGATATATATTTGTTATAATTATCTTATTACTAAAACAAGGTACCTCCAATTGTGGTAGGAATGATTTTATAAAGCTTACTATATGAAAAATTGTGTCACAACATTGTATGATAATATTGTGAATTTTTAAGGAATTTTTATTTGATTGCCCAAAATGGGTGTACAAATTTTGAACCTCCACTCTCTTATTTGGGATCTGCCACTAGCTTAAAAGGTACTGCCCTAATAAAAAAACCTAACATATGCAGCACAAAAGTGGAAATAGACATGTAAGTGACCAATGGATTAAAAGTGGACATAATGTTATTTAAAATATGAGATAATCTCTATTATATGATTTTTTTTAAGTTAAAAAAAATAATAGAAGTGAAGCCATTTTACATAGACCTCCATAAATACTAGGTGGCCTTGACATCAAAAGTCACCAGGATCAACTAATATTACCCTCCAAATTCCAAAATTGTGAACCTAATATGAATTTAGAAATATTTACGCTGTAAAGCATTCTTAGTTGAAAACAACTTTCCTCAAATTCCACATGTACTATTGTGTAACGTTGATTTGGATGTTGGACTATTGAAACACTATGGACCTTACGATTAAATATGGTTATTAATTAGATAAAATAAGAAAATTTTTAAACAAGTGAAGTGTGGCCGTGAAATTGAAAGAAATGTCTACGAATCCTTTGATTTCTCCAAAATATTTGATACCAGAGTTTCTACCTTCATGTTCTGTGCCTCTCCTTTGATTTAGACCCGAGGGAGCTGGACGAAGCAGATGTCGAGGGAGATGGACAAAGCGGATGTCAAAACCCTGGCACTACAGCCTCATCACCCAGGATGCCAAGATACGATTCAGGCAATGAAGAAGGTTGCAGCATGCCAATCCACTTGTGCGGCTCCATCAGTGTGTGGTTCTACGTTTTGGGGCTACAAAGATGAACTTTGTTCCTACGATTTTCATTCACGAATCCTATAAATACAACTTTGGTTCCTATAAATACAACCCACCCTTCCCGTGATCTTCATAGGCGCGCTTGGTTTTTCTATCTCATTGTGAATATTTTCAAGAACAGGTATGGCAACTCAGCCTTCTTAATTTCTTTATAATATTGGATTGCTGTGTGTTTGGGAAGAATATTTGTTGCTTCTCGTTAAATTTTGACAAATTTGAAACATTATGGCTGAGCATTATTAGGGTAACCATGTTGTTTTTCTCATTTTGTTTTTCTCATGACGTACCCATGACTGTTATTGGAAAAACCAATATCTACACTGTCTTATTCCAGAGTATTGTAATCCTATAAATTCTATAAAGTTTTGATAATTTAGGTATTTTATGGTTTTTGTAGAACTACATTTATTTTTCAATTTTTGAGAGTCGTTCCGGTTTGTAATTTAGCATAAAAAAGTTTTCTTGATTTCGTGTAAAGCTATGAACTTGGAGATTTTTTACTATGTTAGGTTTCATTTATTGTTTCTGATGCCTTGATTTTTGGTCATGGTTGCAATATTTTTAAGATGTCTTCAAATGCAAATTTCACTGTGTGTTGTCTCTTGATCTTTGGTTTCATGGTGACAAGAGGAAATCCAGAAAATATACGAAAGTTCATTCGTGTTGAGAACTATAATGAACTATAGCATTATGCCGGAATTGTGTGGTAATGGATGAAATGTACACACTGAATCATATTGCACTTTCATAGACAAAGACTAATGGAATGAAAATGGTTTAGTAATTGTATTTTTTTTGGTTAAAGTTGTTTTATTTTTCTTTGAAGATGAGCTAATATATAATTGTTATTAAAATGGAAGTTTATTTTTTAAAAGCTTTAAAAAGTATTTTTCTTAAATTTAAAAATTAGTTATAACTAAAATAATGGTTATATGTAAATAAATAAATAAAATTTAAAAGTTCGTTATAACTAAAATAGTTGCTATATATCACAAAATAAATATTTATTTGTTGAGGTGTTTTTTTTCTTATTTATTAATTTATTGTTTCATTAATAATCTATATTATTTATATGTATTTTTGAATTTAATTTACATCTTAAATACTTATTTTCATATATTTTCAGATATCTAAAATACTCAATATTATAAATATTTTCTGAAAATTTTACTATATGTTCCATATATACATTATTTACAGTTTTCTGTAAATAATGTCTAAAAAACATATGATTATATGATTATAAACATTTAAATGAGTTTTTTAAAAGTAAAAACATGTAGTTTTTTAATTTAATATCTCACTTATCATAATTGATTTAAACTAAATTTGTGTTAAGGTAAGTAGATAGACTTCATATTTTAACATAGATTGAATCATAGCTTCTTAATATAAAATATTTTCAATGTAATTTTCTGTAATATTGTAATATATTTTATAATTTAATGTTAAAATTATCTATCAAAAACCTAAATTTAGTTGATAATTATATTAAAATTTCTTTACATATTTTGAATTAAATAAAATTAAGCAAACTAACTTCAACTAACATCAATAAATATCAATTAATTATATATATTCAAAAATTTATATATTTATATAAGATAACTGCACCTTAACAAAACCATGCTTGATTTTTATAATTGAGCCTTTCTTTTTTCCTACATCCTATTTATTTTAATGAATTATAAGTCAACTAGAATTCCACATTGAGAGAGTAACACATTTCAAACAATATAAAAAAATAGTGACAAAAGAATATTTATATATATAGGTCTTACACCTTGGTTATCATTAGTTGTGTCATGTGAGAGAATTATTCATCCTTGAGTAAATCCCATACCAATGGCACTGAGTATACCATTATCATTGGTTGCTCAAATACAAGTCGCGAGTATCAGAGGGTTTATAATAGAAAAAATCTAAGGGCGCTAGTTCTTAAAAAAAATCCATCCGCATTAGTTGTTTACAATTACATATAGGAAGATTTTGGATGCATCAAAGTAAATTAAAATGATAAATAAAATAATATTCCCATATTATCTTCCATCGAAAATATAGTATCCAATTTTTCATTTGAACAACATGTATTGATAAATTACTTTAATAAATAGATGTTATTTTAGTGATAAAATTACCGTCGCTCATAAAACCCTAGTAATGAACAATAACAATAAAATTCCTATCAATAACATGTAACAAATTGTGCAATATAGATAATCCATGAAAGAAATAAATTCAGGGTGCTTTCACTTGGATTAATGACAAAGATAGAAGTGGACCAATTTCCCCAAGCTGGGATCCGTCTTAATATTGCCTTTGTATTAGAATTATGCAGCATCCACACCACGTGCTCGAACCTGGCAACCTTGCAGGGGATTGAAAATATGCCCTTCAATCACTCAATGATATGTACTAGTAAAAAATGGACACTTAATGATATGTACTAGTAAAAAATGGACACTTATCAAATATCCTCTTGGCAACACACATGATAGCCCATCGTTAAGTGCTTCATTTACTTGCAAACAATCCCTTTTTAATAAAAAAATATTAATTAAATATAATAATAACGTAAAACATTTCAGTCCAATAAAATATTAATCACCAATTTAATAAAAATTGAAAATTATCCTCTGATATAAATCATGATTAATTAAATATAATGCATTATAAATATAACAATGTCTTATCTTAAGACATGAATTAACAACATATAAATTATTTATTTTATTGGTTAAATTGAATGCATCATGAATATTACATGATATAACATATATAAATAGAGGTTTGAATATATATGAATGATTAATATTAATTAAATAAATTAAATAGAATGCATTATAAATATAACAATGTCTTAGGTTAAGAAATGAATTAACAACATATAAATTATTTATTTTATAGGTTAAATGGAATGCATCATGAATATTACATGATATAACATATATAGATATAGGGTTGAATATATATGAATGATTAATATTAATTAAATAAATATATATTATTTAAAATTATATAAATAAATAAATTAATATTAAATAGATATGAAGTAAATGTATTACAATAATAAAATAAATAAAAAAAATATATAATAAGATCTTTGGTTAGCATAAATCTATTTTGAAGAGAAGTGTATTTCACAATGAAATTAAAAAATATATATGAGGCAATTAAGAAATATATATGAGGTATTGATACAATTATCAAAGGATTTATTATATCTTATGAGGATTGTTTTTTTAAGTCTGTAAAATTTATTAAATAAAAAAAACTAGACACCACTGATAATGTGAAGGCTAAGATTGAGGATAAGGAGGGCATCCCTCCTGACTAGCAGAGGCTTATTTTTGTTCATAAGTAGCTGGAAGATGGACGTACTCTGGCTGATTATAACATTGAGAAGGAATCTAATCTGCATCTCGTGCTATGTCTTTGTGGTGATGATTCGTCAAAGTGAAAGTTATGTTGGTCTTTTGTGATGCCTATTAGGGTATGAATAGAAGGTGCTTTTGTATTTGTAGTTGTCTATGTTTACTGTGTTTTATGTGTGGTTTTCTGAGTTTACTGTGTTTTTTCGACTATATTATCGTGTGTATTTGTGGTGGTGATTCGTCGAAGTGAAAGTTATGTTGGTCTTTTGTGATACCTATTAGGGTATGAATAGAAGGTGCTTTTGTATGTGTAGTTTTCTGTGTCTACTATGCTCTATGTGTGCTTTTCTATGTTTACTATTTTTTTTCAACTATATTATCGTGTGTATTTGTGTATATGTGGTGGGCTGAAGCCAACACTAGGCCTAATACTGCAGTGTTTTTGCTCGACACTGCAATAGAACTTTTTCAATCGTTAATACTCTTTTAATACAAAGACTTTATATACCTTATGGAAGATGAAAATGTTCTTTTTAGAAGATTTAATTCTTTTTATGGTTCTTATTCAAGAATTTGAAATGAGCGTGCTCTTTAAAGATTGTCATTGTTGTTATATTTAATTTTGAGATGTTATTCCTCTGTCATTTAGACACTTGCAAGTTTGGGACTTCTAGATGAATCAAATTACTTCATTAGCAAAATGCAGGAAGCAGGGTTTCTACCTAATTGTTCATCATTCATTGTTTGCAAGGACTTATAACACTCTTATAGCATTGCATGCTCAAAATGCTAAAAAGGATAAAAGGATATTAGTAGTTCTTTTAGTGTATAATAAAAATGCAAATAAAAAGATATTAGTTATTCCCTCTAATATAAATTAAGGCTTTGAAGACGGATTGCAAGGTTTCGGTTTTTGAAGTGGGACGTTTTGATGTTTCTGCTTGACAATAGTAAGAGTAATTAGGGTTTTGATATTTTAATTTGTATGATAAAAGAAGATATGGACATTATGGATGCTACTATTGTTTTTTAACTAGAAAGATCACAAATTTTTTCTTCATATTCTGGTCAGATATTAGTTTCATATCATTCACCATAAATCATTTCCCACTAATGGCTTCATTCATTATAAATTAAGGCTTTAAGGCTTTGAAGATAGACTGCAAGCTTTGGGTTTTTGAAGTGGGAAGTTTTGATGTTTCTGCTTCACAACAGCAAAAGTATTCAGGGTTTTGATTTTTTATTTTGTATTATAAAAGAGGAGATGGCCATTATGGATGCTATTATTGTTGTTTCACCAGAGAATAGTCTGCCATGTGGCCCATAGTGCATAATAAGACATCACTATGAAAGGAAGAGCCTGCCTAGGTTATAAAAAACCAATTTTTTTATCCAAACAATTCTCCAAACCTATAATTTAATTTAAATAAATTAATTCATATTTATAAGTTCAATATTCAATTAAATCACATAACATATCACATATTTTTTCCTCTATACTACTATTTTCTATGTTACTGCTTTAGAGAGTTTCCTTTGCAACATATGGTGCAATTGCTAGTAAATTCAATTTTAAATAAACCTCAATCTCTAATGAAATCCATATATTAATGCCAGAAAAACTATGAAGAGCGGTTGAAGTTCAACAGAATTTGACCCACAATTTTTTTTATTTTTTTTGAAAAAAAAAAGCGGTGAAGCTTAGTGATATTTGAGACCTCTCTGTTAGCTTTTGAACAAATCCATACTCAATGATTGTAATGAACTCCACAATTTTATTTTACTGAAATCACCATTAGTCCTTGATTGGTTCCATAACACTAAAATCGGTGCAACGTATAGAAAAAATTTAATTTAATAATTTCAATATGAATTAATTTTTGTATAAATATAAATATTAAATATTAAATTTTAATTTTTAAATATTTTTAGCTTAAATTATGTCTGGTTTACATTATATAAATCAAATTCATTAATTCTTTTATTATTATTAAAATATTTAAATAATGATTTTTTTTTTAAATAAGAATAATATTTAAAAAAAAAAATCATAATTTTATAATAACCTATTATCTTTATTATGTTTTGAAGTTTCTAAAATCCTACCAGATTATTATTAAAATTAGATGATCTAGATTACAAGTGATATTTTTATCAGATGTTTAGGGAGAATACATAATTTTATTATACACACAAACACACACGCACACATATATATTCTCAAACTTGAATACTAACATGAATTAGGTGACTTAGTTGACAACTACTTGCTATCCATGAGTGAGTTTAGTTTTATGCAAGAACATAACAAGATTGTAAACATAATAAAAGAAATCAAAATCATTCATGAATAACAATGAATACTTTTTTTATGTGGATACTATGGAATTTAAAGTGAAACAAAGAACTAGATTGTGGTCAAACTAGTATGGAAGACCTTTGTGTGTGTTTAAGCTTATGTTTGAATGAAATAATATATAGTGTGTGAGATTAATGTATTTTTATATAAAAAAATGGGATATACAAGGTTCATATGAACTTTATGATGTGAGAGAGTGCAACATAAAGTTTTAGTGGTCAATTCCTACACATTAGTTAAACACCTATTAAATATTTATCAAACTTTGACATATATAAGCCCAATAATAAGATTAGGAGAATCAGTTTAAAAATATTAGAGTTTATCCCAATAGACATCGATACTAGCAATCATCCATTAAATAATTAAGGTTGAAAATGAAAACTATATTTAATCATAGCTTTTATAATCATTACACAGAGAGGCCCTCTACAACCCAATATTGAGTAGATGTGTAGACATTGCATCTTACATGTTAGAAGCTAGATGTAATTATTTTTTAATTTCACTTTTTTTATATTTTAATTTTGTTTCTAATTAATAAAATTACTAACATTTCTTTTAGATAAATAAAATCATATCACATTAAAATATATAACATATAGATAGTAGTTATAAATTAACATCAGTTTTACAATATAAATTAAAATGTCACATTTTCTCTTCATATATCACACATTATTTTGTTTTTTTAACTTCCTTACTAATCATTTGCATATGTTATTGCATGGCATATAATTCCTATATTTTCTTATTGTATTTTCTAAATAGTTGATCCTGACGAATTATATCTATGCACTTATTACCTAATGTTTCATGCATCTTTAATTTCCCCTATGCTAATAATTGGATCATTTGCATAATTACTATATGGAAGTATCATCTCCCTAGATGAATCTTATAACATTTAAACCTAACTATCTGACCCCCATTTCTTATTTATTTCCCCAAGTAATATGGTGATTTATTAATTCCAATACCATTAGGTCATATCACATAAATTATGTATGGTAACTCACCACATGACAAGTTCATTACCCCTAATGCATCCATGTGGCCAACGCTATCCCATCTAATGAGCGAATGATAACACATGATGAGGAAAAGGTATCGTATGACTATGTGAAGGGCGTATATTCGTTGTCCCCATCTAATGGTTCTTATCTTTCCACCCAAACCTTAAGCCTGTATAGACATTTCCTATGAACTAATCGGCATTTTTTCCTGGTTTTCGTATCGCTGTCGTCACTCTATTTTTTCTCTTCTGTAATTGGAAACTGGCAATAGCCTCAAATATACCAACACTATTTTTACAACACAAAGATAATGCACTATTTATGGTGTCGAGGTATTATGGTTCACTGCACTATTTCATTTTTTCTCATTTTCCACAGTAAGGGTTCTACACTGGACCATTTTGTAAATTTAAATTTTCTAAGAGTGGTTATTATCACTTTTAAATTTGGTTTCTTGGTTTTCCATATCCTCCTAAAGGTGTGAAATTATGGTCATCAATACTCAATTTCTATTGCATAGGTTAACAGGTCGATGTGTCTTGTTGGGTTCATTGGTTCATCTCCAAGAACCATGGCTACATAAGGTGACAAATTCACTTCTTCGCTTTTTGTATGTACTAGTGAGTTACTAATTGAATTTTTATGCCTATTCTTCTTTAAATTTCCATTAGAACAATATTTACTCTTATAAGCACCAGGGTTTTATATATGCCAAAGGAAAATTCTTCAAAGTTTGATTCTTTCCTAATAACAATTTTACTCGGCCTTGCAAGGTGTCTATGTAGCCATAAGACCCAATCATTGCACAAAGGCATCAATCCTTTGTTTTACTTTACTTTCTTAGGTAATTTAATGGATCTTCCTACTGCATGTATGCATGTATGGTTGTTTTTCATTACATATTCTCTTGGATATGGTTTTCCTACCTTAGAGCTAACTTATATTCCATTTTCAACAAAATGGTGAAGAACACAAGCTCCATTGACTCATACTCGGGTAATAGAAATGGGAATTCCCTCGCTAATTATTTAATAATGCATATAATTTGTTTTTCTCCAACATCATTCTCGTTTGTTGATTGTGACATCTAATTTGTAGGTACACAATATACCCTCAAACCCTATCTCCGACTATGGAGGTTTCGCACCCATCTTCAACTGACCTAACATAGAGTTTTTCAAGTCAATGATTTTAGTACTTCCCCTCAAGTTTCACCTTCCAACACTTGATTTTTTCAAGTGTCTGATCTGGTGGAAAATATGAATAACTCAATTTCGTTTTGTTCTTTTATTTTTTGTTTAATGGTTGTGTAATTATGGTTGATTTTTATTCGTTGGTTAGTCTATTCCCTTTCGTTTGATATTTTTTCTTCCTTTTATTTAATTTTTTTGCTATGGGATTTTTTTGATATTCTTTATGAGATATGTTTTTTACATTGGTTCATAAGAGATCCTATAACTGTGTGTTCTTGCTTACTAGAAGGGAAATTTATTTGTATATGGATGCATATTGTGAGAGTTATATGGCTTTGTATAGTATATATGTGTATTGTATTTATATTACAAGTCCATGATCAATTTAGTTGATTAACCCGTAGTGAATTAACTTAGCTCATACTAATACCGATGGTTGAAACTAGGTTCACTGGTCAATTTTTTAAGATATAAATATCAATTAACTAACAAAATATTTCTACAGAGGTTATGTTTATCGGTGTTCTTTGAATATAGTAGTTAACTTACTCTAGTACTCAATTTTTTATAATTTTATTTTCCTAAAAATTATTTCATTTAATTATCTAATTTTTTTAAATATTACCATAATATCCGTGAAGGCATTCATACTCATTATTACCCTGATTTCATATAATATCTTTTATCTTCCAACACAACCTAATTTTCCTAACTATATTTACAATGAAACATCAAGTTGCACCAAAAATACTTAATCATTTCTTTGGTAACCATCATGCTCCTATGTTATCCCTTATGCCTAAGTTTAACTTTGGACATTTTAGAAATTAGGATATGACCTCAGTGTTATAAGTGCACTACTTTAACTCTCAAAATCTATTTACTCTAACAAGTAATTATTATTTTCTTATATACAATAAACTGAATAAAATAGTTAAAGCTCAACTATACCACCAATAATATTAAAATAGTAAGAATAAACACTTTATTAACAAGAGATCATACCTTCATATCAGTGACAAGTATTAATAAAATTTAACAAAAATCACATTTAAAATCCTTTCAACCTATATATTAATCACAAAAAATATAATTCCTATCACTACAAAGAATTTACCCAGATACAAACTCTTTAGCCATGAAAATATATTGTCTACACCATTTGTACATAAATAATTTCTAGTACAATACACATTTTCTACACTAAATTGTATCTCTGTTCTTCAATAGAGAGTAGGCATATGTTTACTTGCCAACCTAATTACCATTTTAAGTTCAATCCATTCCTTGAATACACAATATGCAGGTACCTATTCATCAACAAAATAAATCTCATAGAATTTCTAACAAGAGAATCAAAAGAATCACTAAATGAGCAGCCCTTGTGGGTTTTTAGTGTAATCTGTTTTATCCCTTGTCTGTAATTTCACCAAGAGTGCTTCATAGTTGGGATCTTGAGTTGCTGCTTTTCCCACCAATTCCTCTATCTCCATCTGGGCACTACTCCCAATGCTGTTTAAATGTTGACAAGCATTCCTACTTAAGGAATCAGCAACTTTATTTTCTTTTCCCTTGATATGTTTTATGTCCATATCAAATTCACTTAGAAAAGACAGCCATCTAGCTTGTCTTGCATTCAGGTCAGTTTGGGAAAATAAATATTTAAGGCTGATATGATCAGTCATCAATGTGAACTTCTTCCCCAACAGATAGTGCCTCCACATTTTTAAAGCATGAATAACAGCTGCAAATTCCAAATCATATGCACTATAATTATGTTCATGAGTTTTCAATTTTCTAGACTCATAACCAATAACTGAATTTTCTTGCAATAGGACTCCTCCTAGCCCTTCTCTGCAAGCATCTGTACATACCACAAACTCTTTATTAGGATCAGCAATTTTTAATATAGGAGCTGAAATAAGTTTCTGTTTCAATTGTTCGAAACTGTTTTGACATTTCTCAGTCCACACGAACTTAACACCCTTTCTTTGTAATGATGTTATGGGATTGGCTATAGCAGAAAATCTCTCCACAAATCTGCGATAATAGCCTGCAATTCCCATAAATGATCTTACTGCTGAGACATCAGTGGGAACTGGCCATTCTTTAATGGCTTTTATCTTTTCAGGGTCAACAGCAAGCCCTTTTTCGGAAATAATATGGCCTAAATATTGAATTTTATCTTTATAAAATTCACATTTACTGAACTTGGCATATAGCTGGTTTTCTTTTAAAGTCTGCAACACTATTCTCAGATGTTCCTTGTGTTCCTCTTCGTTTTTAGAATAGACTAAGATATCATCTATGAACACAAGAACAAATTTGTCCAAATACTTATTCATCACACTGTTCATCAAACACATAAAGGTGGCAGGGGCATTCGTCAAACCGAAAGGTAGGACTACGAATTCGTAATGCCCATACCTAGTTCGAAATGCTGTTTTGCTGATGTCTTCTTCTTTAATTATGAGCTGGTGATAACCAGTCCTTAGGTCTATCTTGGAAAAGACTGAGGCCCCTCGCACTTGATCAAACAGATCATCAATTCTAGGAAGTGGACATCTATTCTTAATGGTCAACTTATTCAGTTGTCGATAGTCAATACACATCCTAAAGGTTCCATCTTTCTTTTTAACAAATAACACAAGTGCTCCCCATGGAGACACACTTGGTCTGATGTAACCCTTATCCAATAGTTCTTGCAGCTGCATCTTCAATTCCATCAGTTCTGGAGGGCTCATCCGATAAGGAGCTCGGGAAATAGGTGTAGCTCCCGGCACCAGATCTATAGAAAAATCAATTTCTCTTGGAGGGGGAAGATGAGGGATTTCCTTGGGAAAAATTTCCTTAAATTCTCTGATGACTGGTATAGCATCCAGTAACTCTTCCTCGGTTTGCTGTTCTATTTCTTCTACATGCACTGCATAGACTTGGTACCCTTTTCTAGCTATTCTTTTCAATTGTAATGCTGATATTTGTCTTACTACAATGGGTTTTGGTTTCCCTTTTAGTGTAAAAGGTTTCCCCTCCTCATCTACACAATGCAGGGTTTTATCCCAGCAGTTCATTAAGGCTTTCTTCTTTTCCAGCCAATCCATTCCTATCAGCAGATCATAGGATCCTAATGGCAATATGTTTAGATTTACTTCTGTTGGGAACCCATCTAATTGTATTGCTGTTTTGGGCAACTTATGTGTGACTTTTCTCTTAGTTCCAGTGGCCAGCTGTACCAACCATGACTGCTGAAATTTTTCAGGTTTAATTTTACATTTTTCTACAATTCCAGGACTAATGTAACTCAAAGAAGCACCTGGATCAATCAAAATAGTAATAGGTAGGTCATAAATCTTACCCTCCATTTCCACCATGGTTGCTTGATGTTCTGCTTGCCTATTTTCCAATGCTGCACTGATAGTTGGTATATTTCTGGCTATGTCATTGACTGTTGTTGCCTCTCGCTCTCTGCTGATCATGTGTATATTTCGATGGGGGCAGTCCCTCATCATATGGGGTTCTCCACAACCCCAACATTTCAAAGGTTCCTTCATTCTGACTGTCCCTTCCTTTTTATTGTTCCCTTCTACTGGTTTTGAAGCCACTTGGGACTGAGCAGTTTGACTTTCTTTTGGTTTATTGAATTTTTTCCGCTGATGGTCTCTACCAAAATTTCTTAGATATGCTGGTTTTGGTCTTTTACCTTTGAACTCACCCTTGTTCAGCCAGCTCTTCCCTTGTTCAGCTTTACCTTTAAACTGCTGATAGCATAGTCTTGCTTTTCTAACAACTTCATCCATGGTCTTTGGGTTGTCAAACTCTATTTTCTCCTTGTATACAGTAGGCAAACAATTTAAAAACCTTTGCACTTTTGCTTTTTCTTCCCTAATGTAAGGAACATACCTCAGTAAATTAGTAAACTTAGTGACAAACTCATCAATAGTGAGTTGTCCTAATTTCAGTTCATGGAATTCTTTGGCTTTATCATCATAATAACGTTCATTCAAATAACGACTCTTGAACTTAGTCTGAAAATCTTCCCAAGTAACTGTCTTTTCATCAATGGCATGCACCATTTTCGTCTCTTCCCACCAGAGTGTAGCTTTTCCTTGTAGCTGGTACACAGCTAGTCTAGCCTCCAGCTTACTCTCATATTCATAAACTTGGAAATACTTGATCATATTCAGCAACCAGGCTTCAACATCCTCCTCCTTCTCTCCATCATAGGAGGGAGGTTTGATCTTTCTAAATTCTCCTTGCAACTCTCTTTTTTGCTTATGTTGATTCCTAGCTGCCTCCTCATCCTCAGATTCATCCATCTTTCTTTTTCCAGAGCCTTCACCTTCCTAGCTGTTCCTGGAAGTTAGCTCTCTGATGAGCTTTTCCTGCTCCTTACTGGCTGATGACAACATGTCATTTTGGCTTCTTAATTCATCCAACTCTCGTTGCATCCGGTGCAACATAGCCAGTACCGGGGCATTGGGATCTGGAGTAGCAAAATCATCCCGCAGATCCACATAAATCCCTTCACCTTCAACCATTTCAACTGTACACACTTACAACACAGATTAGCAGAGTTTATAAACTTCAAAAAACAAAATATGTAATAAGAAGTGAGCACAAAAAAACAGCCCAATTTGTTGTAACTATGCTCCGATACCATTTGTCACACCTCTCGGTGCAAATTTTTTTTTTTTTTTTTTTCACTTAATATACCTCATTGGTATTCCTGGTATTCCCTAGAATACCTTAACCTTATTCTCTATAAATTATTCACTTTGTTCTGAATAAAATTCTACATTTCTCTCTTTTGATAGTAATATACACTTTACTCATAATATCCATATTTCACCATTACCTACATCACTATACCCTTGACATTACATACTTTATCATGCCTAGGTATTTATATCATGGGCTAGTACTTCCACATGATGTAGGTGCAGTTGTTATATATCAAGTTTACCCCATTTAATTACCTTATATTTATTGCCTACTTCCACTATGGATATATAAATACATATATATAAAAATCACAAAGTATATATGTAACACCTATCCCCTTGGTATAGGACATTTACATGTACCTATATATATATATATATATATATTCCTTTCATGAGTTTGAAGGAGCGTAACCCCACCTTACCTCTATATAACCATAATCCATATTTTATACTTTAATAAAAGGGGTCTCGAGCATTTCTAGACCCGTATCTATATATATAACATTTCTTGGTTGTCAACCTTAGTGACTCGGCGTATTAGCCTACCTATACATATATCGGCTCTTTTTTTATATATATATATATATCACCCATATAAACTGTATACCGCCCATAATGATGTTGACCACTCCACATTGACGTGGACTGTGATCATACGTTATAATGTATATTTAAATAAATTTGCAAGGGCGTAGGTAGTGTGGTATACCCGCGTGCCCTGTACGCACACCGGAGGTTTTCCATTGCTCGCACCGAGTTCTGGAGTATCGGTTTGTGCCTCTCATAATGAGTATGCGCCGTTGAATTTCTACTCCTGACATGTACCTTTTATACCTTGTTTAGTTTCGCCGCGGTGACTAAATGATACTGTTCCCGTTTCTCATCAATCCTTTCATGTAATGATAAGTCGAACCTGCGTCTCGGCGAAACTGAGTTTTTCCCCCTCATCCGACTCCTTAACCGAAGGTGTTGAAGGTTATCATTTGAGTTCTAATCGCATGCGTGGTTTATGCGATTGTTTAAAATATTCAAGTTGTACCATGTTCAGGACGTCAGAGTTTTTCGTCTGAATTTGATTTCTTCCTACGGGGATTGTTTTGCAGGTAGGGCGGCGATCGCTTGTCTGATAGAAAGGTACTTTCTGCCAACGTAACTTGCTACCTACTCCACAGCAATTGACGGTTGGCTGGCTACTGGTCAATTCTTACCTGCTACCAGTACTAAGTCGGCTTCGGTCTCTGAATGTGAAATGGTTCTAGGGTTTCTCTTGCACCTTCACGCGTACGAGGTGTACTATCTTTCCCTACCCTCTCTACGTTCATCTCTGTCACTTGGTCCTTGCCCTGGTCGTGGCAAGTTTTCCAGATCGACCACGAGATTTTCGAATTTTTATGGGGAAATGTGTTTAGGGTTACGGGCCTTCCTAATCCTTTTTAAATTGGGAGCTCTATGCTGAGTTATGCCTCTATCTCACGGCCATGTTCCATTTTTCTCTAGCTCCGAGTTTTCAGGTGCTGTGCAGAGTTAGATTTCCGGTCAAGCAGGATCGAGCAGCAGGTTTTTCTTGTTTTTCTTCTGCATTACCTCGTTTGGTTAGTTTAGGGCTTTCATGGCCCAAGTTAAATCGTGTGTTCCGGTTGGTTTTTTTTTTTCAGAAGGAGATAATCTAAGCCAGTTTATGGAGCGGTTTTCTATCCATCGATGGATATGTGTGCTGCGCTCGGTCTACCATTTCCACAATGCTAAACTATATATATATATATTTTATTTTTCGGTTGCATAGTTGCTAGAGGTGGTACTGTGATAACCCTAGGGTTTCCTTATACTAATTTATATTTCCATACCATCACGCATCATTTTGCAACAGCCCATTATCAGGGTGTTCAACGTTTTATTTCCGCGTACCTTGTTAATCTAATTTTTTGCCTGTCATTGGTTTCCAGAGTCCCTGTCGGGATAATACGAGGTTCGATGGTCGGTGTGGTTAATATTCACCCCGTCGGCGTTCTGGTCTGGTCTGGCCAGTGTGTAGAGTAACACGGCACGAGGAGGAAACCCAAATCACCTTTGCAGGTAACCCAAATTCGTGTTGTCAGATGCCGAGTTTGGCGCCTCCGACGGATAAATCTGTGTTTTCATTCGACTGTTATTGTTCATATTTCACCGTAAGACGTTTAAGGTTTCTTTCATGTTTGCGTTATTAGGTTTTATTTTATATCTCTGGTTTGAACTGACGAAATCCACCAGATTTACATTGATCACGCCTGCGTAGTTTACTAAATCAATTCACGATTTCCAGCTCATATATTAGTCCGCATGTGATATTTATGCATTCAGTTTGACCCAATGTCGTTTTAGAGGGATTGAAAGTCGGCATGATAACTAAATTGCCGTCTTCTGCGTATAGTATCATAATATGTTTATCAGTGCAGGTGAACATGCCAAATACTAACATTTTAATTTCGACCACATCGTGCCTATAATCATTAAACTAGATGTCACTTCCATTCCAATGATCTATTTACAGTGGTGTACCCTTAATTGAATTTTGTCCGCGTCTCGGTATAATTACGACAGTCGTGTTTCATTGCAGTCAACTTCATAATTAGTTCCGTCATATATGGAATTACATATATACGTCTCACTTTAATATATATATATCAATGGTTCGGGTCATATATATATAAGGATTAAATTTGTTTAATGGTTATTGTTGATATATATATGCCTCGTTTTCATATGTACATAAAATACTCATATATCTACAATTCATCGGCATGCGCATGTTACACTTCTCTTATGGTTGAGCGCTAGGAGCGCGGTTGAACGTTTGAAACCATATAAATGTTCATAACACTTAATTGTTATTATGTTTTAGATCTATCATAAATATTTTGCACTAAAATGTATTTCGAAATGTGAGAGCTGTATTTAATACTCAAGATACCCTATAGTAATGACTTTGATACTACTTCTATAGTATTTCTTCACTCTTTTGCTATTTAAAAATAAATGTTCTAAGTCATTTTACACCATAATTCTTTCTGTATACACTATAATACATTTCTTTTTATTGATCAGAGAGTAACTTATCAATTACACGCCACATTTACTCCTTCACCTGTCTCAAGCAATCACAGATCTGGTAGATAGAAGACAGCACCCAATCCATAGCACTCATATAAAATATAGTTAGTGCTTTTCTATGTCACAAAAAATCAATCTGTCACATTCATTTTGAATTATATTTTGTTTATTTTTAAAATGTTAAATTTCTCACATCTATGATCAAGAGTCCATATCGATATGGACCACACCATCATCTTTACATGTATATAGAGGCAGAGAATAACCACCAATCAGAGAGACCAAGACCGCAGATCTATAACCAACCTAGAAGTGTGAGTTTCTGTGGTTTTACCATATGGAATTCTGCCTGCAACCATGCCTAACTTCAAAGAAAATGCCTGAAGTGATTTCCCGTTAAATGGTACTGTGTTAAACGAGAGACCTCAAATTTTATATGTAGCCAATTCATACTGTAATAAGACATAGGAACAATAGTTTCAGAACATACCACAAAGTCTGCAAAAATGACCAAACTCCCAACATTAGAATCCTCTTTATCTCCCAGGATTCACCCCCGAGCAGAGATCACCTCCTAGAACAGATCAACCTCTGATCTGCCTAGGAGCACCTTATTTAAGCTCAAAATTCTGCAAGCATGTTTCTAATTCTCACCCGACACAGCAGGATGCTTTCTTTCCCCGTTTAGCCTAGGCTTCATCTTGGATTCTTTGAAAGTCGCTTTAAGCTTTTTCCTCGCCTTTTCCCAGCTTTTCTCACCTCTTCCCAACTACTCCTCTTCATTGGGGAAATTTAGATTCCTCCTCAAATCTAAATAAATTTCTTTCAAGGATTTTTGAAAGATTTTTGGGGATTTGTTGCCTTATCCATCCTCATGGATTTGGCAAGTGATCTCTAATTCTCTTTTTGGTCAAAATGCACAATCATTTTACTTATTTCCTCAAATAAAATATGAAATTAAATTCACACCATATTCATCCCTTGGGGTCCACCCCCTTAGGATTAAAGTTCAAATGTCTAACTTTAAAAATTCAACACACAAATTGGGGGTATTACATTCTGGTGGATTATTTGTGACAACAGTCAAAGTATACTACTCCATATTGCATGCATCCATAAGATGATTAGATTGATGTGGTGAGTGCCAATGGCCAGATCCTCCTCCCAGCACCGAAGGGCATCATCTTAGTTCTATTCACTCTCATAATGTCAACGTCCTTCTCATTAGTCCAGGAAGCGCTGGGGTCGAAACTCCCCATCCCCACACTGTAGAACTCCACGTTGGTCTTCGTGGGGATGTAGTCAGAATGTGACACGAAAAATTTGCAGGCTATCCTTCACCAAGTAGGGGAGGATGCATTCGCACGGTCTCCTTCACCAAGTCGTCTAAAAAAAATGTTATTTCTGTGTCCAGCTTTGAAGAGGAGAATCAAAAGTAATTTAACTTGTGAACATCATAATCAAAATCCTCATTATATAACTCTGCCTCGCAGCTTTTTTAATCAACGGCTAATTTGTGAGTGGCCATGCCACGTCCTCCCTAGCCATTTGGTTTCTAGCCGTTTGAAGGGATAGCAGCACATCATTTCTACATGTTTGGATTTTTTGTTCATTGTTAAAAGGAATATAACAATCCACTAATATTGTTTTCATAACTACATTCTATCCACTTACATGGTCATCAACATCCATTATGGTGATGGGATAAGGCAGGTAGTTATTATGAAGTCACGGAACAAACAATAAAATTTTCCATCTCAATAATGTGAGCTTGCTTAGGTCTATTTTTAGAATATAAAAGAATTATTAAAAAATTATAATATTTATATTAAAATTATAATATTTCAATTAAAAGATAATGGTAAGAGTTGTTTCATATGTTGATAGGGACAGAAGAATAAAGGTATTGAAATGTAAAATAGCATTACATTGTACTTAAGCATAATAGATTTAATAATATTACAATTTTATCATTTAATTCTAATTAAAATATACTTGTTTTAAATAATATATAAACTTTTTAGTTTAAATATTATAAAAACAAACTAATATGGTCATTAAATTTAATATAAAGTGGATTAAAATAGTAAGTCTAAGGTTATATTGATTACGGATAGAAAAGAAAATTAAAATAATAAGACCTAAGTTTAATAGATTATGGACCATAGATATTAAGGATTATGTATGATATGTATTTGTTATAACTATCTTATTACTAAAACAAAGTACCTCCAATTGTGTTAGGAATGGTTTTATAAAGCTTACTATATGAAAAATTGTGTCACAACATTGTATGATAATATTGTGAATTTTTAAGGAATTTTTATTTGATTGCCCAAAATGGGTGTACAAATTTTGAACCTCCACTCTCTTAATTGGGATCTGCCACTAGCTTAAAAGGTACTACCCTAATAAAAACACCTAACATATGTAGCAAAAAAGTGGAAATAGACATGTAAGTGACCAATGGATTAAAAGTGGACATAATGTTATTTAAAATATGAGATAATCTATATTATATGATTTTTTTTAAGTTAAAAAAAATAATAGAAGTGAAGCCATTTTACATAGACCTCCATAAATACTAGGTGGCCTTGACATCAAAAGTCACGATCAGCTAATATTACCCTCCAAATTCCAAAATTGTGAACCTAATATGAATTTAGAAATATTTACGATGTAAAGCGTTCTTATTTGAAAACAACTTTCCTCAAATGCCACATGTACTATTGTGTAACGTTGATTTGGATGTTGGACTATTGAAACACTATGGACCTTACGATTAAATATGGTTATTAATTAGTTAAAATAAGAAAACCGTTAAACAAGTGAAGTGTGGCCATGAAATTGAAAGAAATGTGTAAGAATCCTTTGATTTCTCCAAAATCTTTGATACCAGAGTTTCTACCTTCATGTTCTTTGCGTCTCCTTCGATTTAGACCCGAGGGAGCTGGACGAAGCAGATGTCGAGGGAGCTGGACGAAGCGGATGTCAAAACCATGGCACTACAGCCTCATCAGCCAGGATGCCAAGATACGATTCAGGCAGCCCAGAAGGTTGCAGCATGCCAATCCACTTGTGCGGCTCCATCTGTGTGTGGTTCTACGTTTTGGGGCTACAAAGATGAACATGGTTCCTACGATTTGCATTCACGGATCCTATAAATATAACTTTGGTTCCTATAAATACAACCCACCCTTCCCATGATCTTCATAGGCGCGCTTGGGTTTTCTATCTCATTGTGAATATTTTCAACAGCTTTTATTTACAGGTATGGCAACTCAGCCTTCTTTATTTCTTTATAAGATTGAATTGCTGTGTGTTTGGGAAGAATATTTGTTACTTCTCGTTAAATTTTGACAAATTTGAAACATTATGGCTGAGCATTATTAGGGTAACTCTGTTGTTTTTCTCATGACATACCCATGACTGTTATTGGAAAAACCAATATCTACACTTTCTTATTCTAGAGTATTGTAATCCTATAAATTCTATAAAGTTTTGATAATTTAGGTATTTTATGGTTTTTGTAGAAGTACATTTATTTTTCAATTTTTGAGAGTCGTTCGAGTTTGTAATTTAGCATAAAAAAGTTTTCTTGATTTCCTGTAAAGCTATGAACTTGGAGATTTTTTACTATGTTAGGTTTCATTTATTGTTTCTGATGCCTTGATTTTTGGTCATGGTTGCAATATTTTTATGATGTCTTCAAATGCAAATTTCGCTGTGTGTTGTGTCTTGATCTTTGGTTTCATGGTGACTCTGTTATTCCTATTATATATTTGTCTTCAAAAAAGTTCAATTGTGCTGAGAATAAAAGAGGAACTATAGCATTATGCCGTAATTGTGTGGTAATGGATGAAATGTATGCACTGAATCATACTGCACTTTCATAGATAAAGACTAATGGAATGAAAATGGTTTAGTAATTGTATTTTTTTTGGTTAAAGTTGTTTTATTTTTCTTTGAAGATGAGCTAATATATAATTGTTAATAAAATGGAAGTTTATTTTTTAAAAACTTTAAAAATATTTTTCTTAAATTTAAAAATTAGTTATAACTAAAATAATGGTTATATGTAAATAAATAAATAAAATTTAAAAGTTCGTTATAACTAAAATAGTTGCTATACATCACAAAATAAATATTTATTTGTTGAGGTGTTTTTTTTTTCTTATTTATTAATTTATTGTTTCATTAATAATCTATATTATTTATATGTATTTTTGAATTTAATTTACATCTTAAATAATTATTTTCATATATTTTGAGATATCTAAAATACTCAATATTATAAATATTTTCTGAAAATTTTACTATATGTTCCATATATACATTATTTATAGTTTTCTGTAAATAAAATGTCTAAAAAACATATGATTATATGATTATAAACATTTAAATGAGTTTTATAAAAGTAAAAACATGTAGTTTTTTAATTTAATATCTCACTTATCAAAATTGATTTAAACTAAATTTGTGTTAAGGTAAGTAGATAGACTTCATATTTTAACATAGATTGAATCATAGCTTCTTAATATAAAATATTTTCAATATAACTTTCTGTAATATTGTAATATATTTTATAATTTAATGTTAAAATTATCTATAAAAAAACTAAATTTAGTTGATAATTATATTAAAATTTCTTTACATATTTTGAATTAAATAAAATTAAGAAAACTAACTTCAACTAACATCAATAAATATCAATTAATTATATATATTCAAAAATTTGTATATTTATATAAGATAACTGCACCTTAACAAAACCATGCTTGATTTTTATAATTGAGCCTTTCTTTTTTCCTACATCCTATTTATTTTAATGAATTATAAGTCAATATGACTTCCACATTGAGAGAGTAACACATTTCAAACAATATAAAAAAATAGTGACAAAAGAATATTTATATATATAGGTCTTACACCTTGGTTATCATCAGTTGTGTCATGTGAGAGAATTATTCATCCTTGAGTAAATCCGATACGAATGGCACTGAGTATACCATTATCATTGGTTTCTCAACTACAAGTCACAAGTATCAGAGGGTTTATAATAGAAAAAATCTAAGGGCGCTAGTTCTTAAAAAAAATCCATGCGCATTAGTTGTTTACAATTACATATAGACAGATTTTGGATGCATCAAAGTAAATTAAAATGATAAATAAAATGATATTCCCATATTATCTTCCACCAAAAATATTGTATTCAATCTTTCATTTGAACAACATGTATTGATAAATTACTTTAATAAATAGATGTTATTTTAGTGATAAAATTACCATCGCTCATAAAACCCTAGTAATGAACAATAACAATAAATTTCCTATGAATAACATGTAACAGATTGTACAATATAGATAATCCATGAAAGAAATAAATTCATGGTGCTTTCACTTGGATTAATGACAAAGATAGAAGTGGACCAATTTCCCCAAGCTGGGATCCGTCTGAATATTGCCTTTGTATTAGAATTATGCAGCATCCACACCACGTGCTCGAACCTGGCAACCTTGCAGGGGACTGAAAATCTGCCCTTCAATCACTCAATGATATGTACTAGTAAAAAATGGACACTTATCAAATATCCTCTTGGCAACACACATGATAGCCCATCGTTAAGAGCTTCATTTACTTGCAAAAAATCCCTTTTTAATAAAAAAATATTAATTAAATATAATAATAACATAAAACATTCCAGTCCAATAAAATATTAATCACCAATTTAATAAAAATTTAAAATTATCCTCCAATATAAATCACGATTAATTAAATAGAATGCATCATAAATATTACATGATATAACATATATAAATAGAGTTTTGAATATATATGAATGATTAATATTAATTAAATAAATTAAATAGAATGCATTATAAATATAACAATGTCTTAGATTAATAAATGAATTAACAACATATAAATTATTTATTTTATAGGTTAAATGGAATGCATCATGAATATTACATGATATAACATATATAGATATAGGGTTGAATATATATGAATGATTAATATTTATTAAATAAATATATATTATTTAAAATTATATAAATAAACACATTAATATTAAATAGATATGAAGTAAATGTATTACAATAATAAAATAAATAAAAATATAAATAATAAGATTTTTGGTTAGCATAAATCTATTTTGAAGAGAAATGTATTTCACAATGAAATTAAGAAATATATATGAGGCAATTAAAAAATATATATGACGTATTGATACGATTATCAAAGGATTTATTATATCTTATGAGGATTGTTTTTTTAAGTGTGTAAAATTTATTAAATAAAAAAAACTAGACACCATTGATAATGTGAAGGCTAAGATTCAGGATAAGGAGGGCATCCCAGAGGCTGATTTTTGTTCATAAGTAGCTGGAAGATGGACGTACTCTGGCTGATTATAACATTGAGAAGGAATCTAATCTGCATCTGGTGCTCCGTCTTTGTGGTGATGATTCGTCGAAGTGAAAGTTATGTTGGTCTTTTGTGATGCCTATTAGGGTATGAATAGAAGGTGCTTTTGTATGTGTAGTTGTCTATGTTTACTGTGATGTATGTGTGTTTGTCTGTGTTTACTGTGTTGTGTCAACTATATTATCGTGTGTATTTGTGGTGGTGATTCGTCGAAGTGAAATTTATGTTGGTATTTTGTGATACCTATTAGGGTATGAATAGAAGGTGCTTTTGTATGTGTAGTTGTCTGTGTCTACTGTGCTCTATGTGTGGTTGTCTATGTTTACTATGTTGTGTCAACTATATTATCGTGCGTATTTGTGTATATGTGGTGGGCTGAAGCCAACACTAGGCCTAGTACTGCAGTGTTTTTGCTCGGCAATGCAATAGAACTTTTTCAATCGTTAATACTCTTTTAATACAAAAAATTTACATACCTTATGGAAGATGAACTTTATATACCTTATGGAATATGAAAATGTTCTTTGCAGAAGATTTAATTCTTTTTATGGTTCTTATTCAAGAATTTGAAATGAGCGTGCTCTTTAAAGATTGTCATTGTTGTTATATTTAATTTTGAGATGTTATTCCTCTGTCATTTAGACACTTGCAAGTTCGGGACTTCTAGATGAATCAAATTACTTCATTGGCAAAATGCAGGAAGAAGGGTTTCTACCTAATTTTTCACCATTCATTGTTTGCAAGGACTTATAACACTCTTATAGCATTGCATGCTCAAAATGCTAAAAAGGATAAAAGGATATTAGTGGTTCTTTTAGTGTATAATAAAAATGCAAATAAAAAGATATTAGTTATTCCCTCTAATATAAATTAAGGCTTTCAACACAGATTGAAAGCTTTGGGTTTTTGAAGTGGGACGTTTTGATGTTTCTGCTTCACAATACTAAGAGTAATTAGGGTTTTGATATTTTAATTTGTATGATAAAATAAGAGATGGACATTATGGATGCTACTGTTGTTTTTTAACTAGAAAGCTCACAAATTTTTTCTTCATATTCTGGTCAGATATTAGTTGCATCTCATTCACCATAAATCATTTCCCACTAATGGCTTCATTCAGTATAAATTAAGGCTTTAAGGCTTTGAAGATAGACTGCAAGCTTTGGGTTTTTGAAGTGTAAAGTTTTGATGTTTCTACTTCACAACAACAAAAGTATTCAGGGTTTTGATTTTTTATTTTGTATTATAAAAGAAGAGATGGCCATTATGGATGCTATTATTGTTGTTTCACCAGAGAATAGTCTGCCATGTGGCCCAAAGTGCATAATAAGACATCACTATGAAAGGAAGAGCCTGCCTAGGTTATAAGAAACCAATTTTTTTATCCAAACAATTCTCCAAACCTATAATTTAATTTAAATAAATTAATTCATATTTATAAGTTCAATATTCAATTAAATCACATAACATATCACATATGTTTTCCTCTATACTACTATTTTTTATGTTACTGCTTTACAGCGTTTCCTTTGAAACATATGGTGCAATTTCTAGTAAATTCAATTTTAAATAAACCTAAATCTCTAATGAAATCCATATATTAATGCTCGAAAAACTATGAAGAGCGGTTGAAGCTCAATAGAATTTGACCCACAATTTTTTTTTTTTTTTGAAAAAAAAAGCAATGAAGCTTAGTGATATTTGAGACCTCTCTGTTAGCTTTTGAACAAATCCATACTCACTGATTGTAATGACCTCCACAATGTTATTTTACTGACATCACCATCAGTCCTTGATTGGTTCCATAACACTAAAATCGGTGCAACGTATAGATAAAATTTAATTTAATAATTTCATATGAATTAATTTTTGTATAAATATAAATATTAAATATTAATTTTTAATTTTTAAATATTTTTAGTTTAAATTATGTTTGGTTTACATTATATAAATCAAATTAATTAATTCTTTTATTATTATTAAAATATTTAAATAATGATTTTTTTTTAATAAGAATAATATTTAAAAAAAAAAATCATAATTTTATAATAACTTATTATCCTTATTATGTTTTGAAGCTTTTAAAATCCTACCAGATTATTATTAAAATTAGATGATCTAGATTACAAGTGATATTTTTATCATATGTTTAGGGAGAATACATAATTTTACTATACACACAAACACACACACACACACATATATATTCTCAAACTTGAATACTAACATGAATTAGGTGACTTAGTTGACAACAGGGAAGTGGTGTGAATTTTGTAACAGCCCCACCCACAACACAAACGAGTGTCGGGCCAAACAGTCTTTAGTGGCCGAAGTAAAGGCACCTGAATCAGATGCATTTTCTGATCCTGAGTTAGAACTAGACAAAGGAAATGACAAAGGGAAGCAGAGCATTGATGCGGATCCCAGTGCCATTTTTGCCACCACCAAGATCCAGAAGGAGGGTCCAGAGGATCCAGAGGAGGCGGAGCGCCTCTTCCAGTCGCAGATGTGGGTAAAGGGTTCTCCGCTACAATTTCTTGTCGATAGCGGAAGCCAAAAGAACCTCATCTCAGCAGAGGTCGTGAAGCAGCTTGGCCTACCGACCATAACCCACCCGCAGCCGTATACCATCGGGTGGCTCCACCCAGGGAGAGATCTCCGCATTCGCCAGTAGTGCCGCCTTCCGTACAGTATCAAGCCATTCACGGATGAGGTATTGTGTGATTTTGCTCCTCTTGATGTAGCTGATGTAAATTTGGGCCAACCATACTTATGGAGGTGACATGCTGTGTATGAGTCTAGGCGTCATGCTATTATTATTACTTTGGGAAATAACGTGTACAGGATACCGGACGTAGTACCGCCTCCTGTCATCTCTTTGACTACTGCAAAAAAATGCAGTAAGATCATTTCCCAAACCAAGAAATTCATTTTCCTTACGACTCACTCATAGGGAAAGAAGAATATTGTGGCCACAACCTTGAAACAGGGCTCCCTTGCACGGCTGCAGCAGATGGACAAATACGATGACAATTTCTCCTCGCTCAT
>JAXQQM020075841.1:0-134527 GCA_034641835.2 Pinus albicaulis
CTTTGACCTAGTAGATAGCCCTACCAGGGTGAGAGGGCTCTCTCTATGAGATCACAATCAAGGATTGACTATGATATGAAGAATATTAGGCTAAATATGATAGGCTCAGGTAGGTTTTGAGTGTTTTAGGGTTTAATGCTGGATGAGGGATGAAACCAAGTAGCTATGTATAGATATCAAAAGGGTTTACAGCTGCAAAGATATAAATGAGAAAGGTAGTAGTGGATCTATGATGGTTGTGTTAGTGTGTTTGGTGCACGCATGTATGAAATCACACCAACTTAAGGGGTGTGGTTTTCCCTCTTAAGTTATTTGTCATAGGCAGAAAAGATATGGATTCCAGCAAGTTAATGGAACATGATAAAACATAAACATACTAGATAGAGAAACAACATGCATATTCAAACATAAAAATTAAACTAAAACTAAAACAAATAACACAAAAGCTCTAAATAGATTCAAACAAATTCAATAATCCAAACGGTAGTGCTTACACCCCCTCTTATTGAGTGCTGGCAGGAAATGAGGATGAAACTTTATCCCACTTACCAAGGGGCCGTTAGAACTTGGGGTCCTAATTCCCGAGTCAAGGATGTCTTTACTTCTGAGCTGCCTTAGTGCAAAGTCTCCCTCTCTCTACTATGGTGGACTGAAGTTGTTGGATGGCCAACAAATGAGTCCCCTCTATCTCTCCTCTGAATCACACACTGTTGGTATTGGTTGGGGAAATCCTGGCTAGCATAACAATGTGCTCTCAAGTTACTCATCTCTTGGTGGCCTTTTATAGGAGAATTCAAATCCTCCTTCCCTCTCTTGGTAGAGTGTGGATGGTGACCCAAGAAAGGGGGATGATTTCATTGTGTGCTCCCTTGATGTCCTAAGGAGGCTTGGGTGGTTGTCCTTAGGCAGCTTCAAGTGTGGAATCAAAGTCCTGGAGTGTGATTTTTGTGGTCCTCGAAAGTGACTTCCGCCACTCCGAGGATTGCACACTTTTTGGGTCAAAAGGCATGAAAAGGCATGCTTATCGAAGGATTTTGTGCGCAAAATCATTTATGACTAGTTCAAATTTGATTTTTTCCTTAGACCTTAGAGATTTTTAAATACTTCCATATTCTCTAATATCTTTTAGCCCTGTAAATCCTTGTGCCTGACATTAAATAATGTCGCCTTTTCTTGTACGATTTTCCAGTGATAACAGTTGCCCCATAATGTGTGAGGTCTAGGAAGAACTGTATAACCGAAATACATTATAGTTTCTTTTCTATATAATGTGCATAGAGAGAGAGAGAGACCCGCGTGTAGCTCGGAATTGGAGACACCCTGCACTGGTTAGAAGAACGACCATGTTCTGTGGGACCCCTGTAAGAAAATATAATACAATATATACAAATTTTCTATGATGCGGGCATCTCCCTTACTCATAATGTTGTGGCTAGTTAAACAAATCTTTTTGACAGATACATGTTCTGTCTGCGTCACTAATATGGTAGTGATCTATTGGTTGATGACGATGACTCATGATGCCTTTAGGGGCATTTTTTCTTTGACAATATGTGGAGTGTGTTACCCATATGTTGAAACTTGGTATGGCATATTTGCATATTGTATGCATAGGTACTGGCTAGGACCTTCCCGTGTAAGAACTGCTGAAAGAGATGCTTATGAAGGTACGGGTCTTCGACGAATTTGATCAAATTGCAATGGTTGTAAGGTACGATGCCATCTTGACATGAAAGCTTGTGTTGTAGTTGAATTTCAGGAGGGTCGATGACATCTATGGGCAATGATGTCTCCCACAGTGCCACCTGAGGATGCCCCTTTTATGGAGAGGGGTGATCCAAGGTACCGCTTCCTTTTTGGAAAATAGGTGTTGAAGTCAACAAAAATGAAGCCTCAATCGAACGAGGGGGTCACTAATTGAGGGGATCAAGATCCTGGATGTGATGGGTTTAACATAGGCATGACCGCGAGGGATGACTGAAAACTGATGATGGGGATTAAGTGGCCCAATGTCGGAGTATAAAAAGTCGTTTGGCGAAAGTCATAACTATTTCTGATGGGGAAATCCCTAGAGTTGGTAGGACTTCCAGGGTAGGTATAATCTGGCTATGAATGTCATGGTGCCTTTTGCGTGAGGGTGTGATACTTCGACCAAGGGTGACCAGGGACTGTTGTTATGTGGGAAAAAATGAATGAGTGAGTGGTGGACATAGTGCATTGTTTGCGGTTTTTGTACGCTTACCAAAAGAATAAAATAATAAGGTTTGGTTACTACAAAACACACAGACGGGTGCCGCAAACATGAAGCGGACGAAAAAGTATCGCATATGGGATTATGTGGATGGAGGTATGGTGTGCCAAATGTGAGGCGCGGTAGTGTGCTTTCAATCTGTTTGCACAACCTGGTTGTCAGGGAAAGGGGTTTTATTTCATATGGTAAAACTTGACCTTATGCATGGTGGATGAATGGGCATGAGGTGCTTCCTAGACTATAGTGGTATGGCCATGTCATCACTATTTTTGTGATATATTGTCTACTTGGGTGATGAGCGCCATGGAGGGTAGGCTCTACCGACCAACGAGGATGCTTATCATGTGTAGGGTGAGGTGATAATAAACACGGTCGTATATGTGGAACCTATGGTTAATATTTGATGGAGAAATGATATCAGGATATGCAGATTTTTCTGGGACTCTATCATGCTGGGAGTAGAATGATACCTGCTCTAGAACTTTCAGTGGATGGAGTTGTGGACGGTTTGTGTTTTTTCCTACAAAAACAACTACCTCAAGTGAAAGCATCTTCTTTATCCAATATTATTGAAAGGCATGAGCTTTAGAAAAGAGGACGAGAGAGGGCATACCGGCTGGCATTGAAAAATTATTTTCTTGGGAGTGCGAATGTGTGGCATCACGTCTGTTCATTATGGAGTGTTGATCATAGTGCTTCTTTGGGTTCGAAGAACGGACCTTCTGATCTCTCGTTATGGTACTCCAAAGTTTTTGAAAAGGGCAATATATAGGTGAATATGGCCCTAATTCAATTCATTTGTACTTGTTGATTTTTTGAGAGGTCAGAGGCTTCTGCGGAGCATTTCTTGTCGTTGCGGTTAGCTTGAGCACCAAGGATTAGTGATATCATGCCCAGGTAACCTCCATGACGTCCTGCACTTTAATTTTTTCTGTCTGAGGGTGCCAGGGTAGAGTGGACCACTTGACCCAGGATATGCCTTCTCGAGGCTTTCTGGATGATATCGAGGAGGTCTGGCTAGAGATGCTGATGGCCTGGGAGAGGGATTATCGACTTGCTTTACATTGGGTTGCAGTCTCAGCGTTGACGGTGGCTCCAGTGGTGGTACCAGGAGTGGCTGTGGGTCCAAGTGCCCCACCTGGGGGAGCACCGCCATAGAGTTTTATTTGTACATGGGGAAAGAACCCATTATGAGTATGCTTCCCCTATTTTTTACAACGTTTTGTGTATATTTGGGCTGATCAATGGGTCATGGATACTATTTTTTATACTCAGACACATACACTATAATATATATATATATATATAAGAGATATTTTTTTCGGCTCTACATGTTGTTCCCCCTATTTCTGCTTATGGATGATGTTATGCTAATGGATGTCTATGTTTTTTATTTTTTATATATGATGGTTTATTCAAAATGCATTCCATTTTAGAATATTGTTAGCTATGAGTTCAGCTGTTTGGTTTTGACTCCTTGCTACATGTATAAATGTAATGTAGTCAAATTGTCTGCTTAATCTTTTTGCATGTAAATATTTTCTAAATATGTGTGAATCTCTTATCTCAAATGTTTTTTTTAACTATGACACTAATAACTGGGAATTGAGGTAGACATGGATATGGTGTATGCCCTGATGGAGGGTGTCACACATAATTCCGATGACGGCATCATATTATGCATGCTTGTTTGTTGCTGAACCGATGCACACACTGTTTGTGCAGAGTGGTGATCGGTCAGGGTGATAGATAACCAGGGCTGTTGTTGCTAAAATTTGAGACGATCTTGATAATCCATCAGCAAATCCGAAGTAAGGTTCGGGTTGGTAATCCATTGTGGCACTCGATCGCATTTTGTAATAAGTATTTTGGTCAAAAATTTGAAGTGATTGGGTTTGTGTACGTTGAATCTAGGGTAGGGCCTTCTTGGCCCTTATGGGTGGAACTTCATGAGGTAAAGGTTGTTGACGGGGTTGCTAAGCCATGTCCAGTCTGGTTCTGTCAAGATGTATTCCCCCTAGTGAAGACAATGTTTTACGATGTAGGGTCCTTTCCACAAAGTCTCAAACTTTTCTGGTCCTAGGGCTTCTTTTGCGACATCATAGCGAAGGACTAGTTCTCCCTCGGTGAATGAGCCGGGGTTGATGTGGTGGTCGAATGATGCTTTTACCATTTTCTTATTGGCCTCATTGTGTTGCATTGATTGTCGTCGATGAGCTCTAGTTGTACTAGGTGATGTTCTAGACGCTGGGTATCATCGAGGAGTTCGATGGTGACATGCAAATTCAGGTTTTCATAGAAATCAATACAAAAGTGCAAGGAACCCTGAATTTTTGCAACGAGAATAAGGTGGGAGTCCTGGGACGTGAGGGCGGCTACAATCCTATTCCCGTTATATGATGATACAAATCGTATGTGGTGTATCGTGTCATGAGTGTTTGGTGGGGGAAGAATCTCCATGATGGGAGTTTGCTTAAGTGCAAGGTTAGGTCCCCAGTTAGGATGGTAAATGTCATGTTGGTGGTAATTGTACCTGTTGCAGGGGTGACTAAATGTTTCCATTAGTGGGCATGCCTCTAGTTTGTGGTTCTGGCCATTGCAGATGGTGCACGGTAGATTGTGTGGGAACCAATGCTACTCTTTGTCCCAGGTGTGGACACTTGGAAAGGATTTTTTGTAGAAGAGGAGGTCTTCTTCTTCCATTTCCATGTCTTTAGCTTAGGTGCATCCAACTCTTTGGGGGAGTGTAGACATAACGCTGCTCTTGCCTCTCTGAGGTTGGGGAGATGCTCACATTTAATCATATGGTGAAAGTGTGAACAAATCCGGCAATAGGTATGCATGATATTTTCTTGGTTAGAGAGAAGTCTCGGTGACCGAGAAGAGACTGTGTGAAAACTGCTTGCGAAGGGCTTCAGTTCTTTACACTGATTGACCCGGTGGTCATTCAGGTTGCATAGTCCGCATGTTGTCCTCGGTTTGGTCTGGGTCATGTTTGGTTGGTGAGCTATCCCAGTTTTCCCCTTATTCTGATGTGGGTATGGGGTTTCTGATCTGAGGGTGATGTACTTTCTATATAATTTGATTTCATCTTCCCACTTATTCCATATTATATGAATTATATCAATGAGGGGACAAACTTGCGGGATATAGGTGTAGCGTTGTCCACAGTGATTTCCCTGACATACTGGGAGAAATAGCCTAGATATGGGGGTCTCAACGTGCTCAGTTTGTGGTCTGGCAGGGTACCAGGGTCGTAAAGCTGCTAAATTAGGGCAAACGGTGACCACATGATTGGGAATTTTACATAACACACATGTTGGTCTTCTCTGCAGAGAGCGGTTGGGGGTAACTAGGGGTTCCTTGAGTGGTCTCTTTTAAGCTGACAAGAATAGGATGGATCTGCTCGTCACATCTTTTAAGGTTGGTGAGTTGTTCATGGATTCTGATTCCATGCCATCTTCTTGGGAGAGGCAGACTATAGTTGATCACATACAGGCTAGTGCTACGCGGAATCAGGGGATATAGTGATAATTTTCCAGAAGGTGGTTGTCGATGCATAAAGGACATGTGAATTCTATTGCCCACAATCCAACGTAGTAAACTCGTTCTATAGGATACCATTTGTGGATGAGTTATAGGGCTGCACATTCTTTGAGGAAGTGACCATGTTCATCGCACAACGTGCAGCATATGATAGGAGGGGGGAATATGAACGGGCGTCTTTTTGGTGCTTGTCGTTCCTCTTGTAGGTAAAATATGGTACAAGGTTTATCTCCAGAAGACTAGGTGGGGGTACAAGGCATCCCTATATTGCGGGATTTCTGGGCAATGATGCGTATAGTGCCCATAATTGCTGTAGATAGCGCATGTGTGATTAGTACGCAATGATTTTCCTTTACCCTTGGTGGCAAGTTCCTTTTTACGAGAATGTGGTGTCACGATGTTTGCATTTGAGCCAAGAAGCAGTTTTAATCCATCCAGCACTGGGAAGATATGGGTTGGGTGTCCTAGTACGTCACATATGGCACAAACTGGTGATTCCTGTTGTGTGGCGGGAGTTTCCAGCTTCTTTTCTTTTCTCTCGATTTTCTTAACCGTAATCATTAGTTTTGGAATGGGACTTTCCTTTGTAGGGATTCTTTCGACCATTTCCTGGACGGGTGGGGCCTCCTTGGGATTGAGGGGATTTAACCCTGTGGCAGTGATGTGTGTGGCTCTTGTCCTAGTAGGGGGAATGAGATACCAAACTGGTATTGCAAATGATATTTTTGTTAACACCATTGTTTCCAAAACCTGCTGGGATACAAAATGAGCTGGGGGGTAGAGGAAAGGGGTTTGGGAAGCGGAAAAGGCTAGATATGTTGTCGTGGCCGAGGTCTCGGTGTCATTACTGCTTGTGTCTATGTTCTAACTAGCTTCCATGCTTGATGTGGACATCATGCATACTAGAGCTCTTGTGACATCAGGTGATGACCCACGTATGATGGGGGGATCTCCTAAGAATGATCCTAGGATTGACGACGGTTTGAGCTGGTCGGGGCCATATTCTTGTTACCATGATAGAATGTTTGTAGATGTATCTATGTAGGGTAGAATGACATCAGTATTTGTTAGGGGTCGCTTTTCACTATGTGTCAATTGGTTGATAGTACCAATGTAGTCCTCATGGGGGAACGTCATAGTGCGGAAGACGGAGGAGGCTATAGATGACATGGCATACATATAACTCCAACCAAGGAGTATATTATAGTCCAAGTGGGTGTCCAAGACTTCAATGTCTATAAGGACCATCTTTCTAGATAAGAAGACTAGGACGTTTTGGTAGAGGCCGACGGGAGTTGAAAGGTGACCGTCATATGCTCTAAGTGTGATTTCTGATGGCTTTAGTTCGGGAGACGCTAACTTCTACAAAACATTATTCGATATGTTGCATGTGGATGCACCCTCGTTGATGACACATCGGTGAATGGTAATATTTTTGATCGATACTAGTATTTGAAAGGCGACCATCGAAGAAATCCTAGGGGTGGATTTTTCTGAATCAGAAGCCATTAGGCGCGTATCCACAAGGTTGATAGTGCCTAACGAAGAAAGCAAGGCTTTTCGTTTCTTTGGGCATGACTGTAGTACTTCGAAAGCTGAAACAAGAGCGGGAGATTGAGATAAATAATCCACAATGCTATAATTATGGGTTTCTTTGGAATAGTTTCCTGCTCGCCTAGTTGGTCCCTTAGCCATATTTTTCAAGGGTTCGATATGCATCTTTGATATGGTTAAAGGTGCTATTGGTGCACTGGTAATATCCCCTGACGCGTTGGTGTCTGGTGGGGTATCATAATTTCGGTTTCGTGTTTGAAAAAACATCTCTTCACCAGTCATGTAGATTTCATGGCTGCATTTTCCAGAGTCGTCAGGATTTTGTTGTTGAGTGCTAATTGTCCCTTGATGGGGGAAGGGCTCTTGCATGACTGTTGGCTGCTGGGTTGATCCCCCTTGTCTGCGGTTATTCTACATCTTTCTCATCTCAGGGAGGTCGGGACAGTGGTGAGTGTAATTATCGTACTCACCACATATCGAACAAGAGTGGTTTGTTCGAAGATGTGGCCTTTTGTTCTGCCGTCGGGCATTTCTTGGCTTCTGTTTTTCATTCTGGTTGGGGTTTCTTCTAGCTCAAGATCGCAGAGGGCGCTGTTGGCTATTGCCCCCCTATCAATGATTTCCTTTGGGCTTGTTTTTTCCTTTTATCTTAACCATGTTAGGAGGATAGTTCTCCTGGTTATATGGTTGGTGCGATTGGTTTTGGGAAGGCTGCACAAAGTTCACCTGTGCATTATTCTGCATAGGCAGGTCTTGTGCTGGGGACTGGGCATAATGCGGTCCCTTGTTTGTGAATGGTTGCTGGGGGGGGGAGCTCTTCCATCAGCATGTCTATCTACGTAATGGGTCCCCTGAGCTGGAGGATAGGGTCCTCCTTATTGATACGATGATGCCCTACTGGTCAAATTTTGCAGAGGCATATGATGACTTTGGTAGATGGGTTGTGGTAAGTTTTGTGTAGAATCATACGTGTAATCATGGTTTTGAACGCTGCTGCCTGGGTAAATTTGGGTCAGCGACCCAATTAAACCATCTGTGGAGTTCGATGCGCCTAGAAATTCTTTGTAAGTTTGCAGGCATGGGGCATTCGGCGGGATATTGTAAATATACCCTGACTGCATATAAATAAGCTCGAGCTGTTGGGCCTTACTGATGGCATCCTCTTCGGATATGGGCCTTTGTTGTGCCACATCCTTTGAAATCTCTGCAGTGATAGTTTTTAGGAACAGGTCTAATAGTACCCGATCATCAAGTTTTTATTTACATAAACTACAATGTCGCCGCCATTTGTGGAGATGGTCTGAGATATGGACGACGGGGGTTTTCCTAAAGTGTGTCAGTAATTCCATTTTGGAATCATGGTGAATGGGTAACTGCAAAGAGGTTAGGAACGCAGTGGCGAGGGTGCTAAAGGTTCCATGTGTAGGAGAGGGTTGCTCCACATACCATTTCACTGCTACTCTTGTCAGACTGCATTGAAATAGTCTCAGTCGAATAGTATCATCCACGATATTGTTCGACGAGCACTATAGGTGGAAATTCCTAACATGATTTCCTAGGTCTTTCACTTGATTTCCTTCAAACTTTGGAATGTCTGAAGGGAGCTTTGTGGGCATGGGAGGCCATATAGGGTTGTGTGCAACGGGGTCATTCGTCAACTTGGTTAAATTTGGTAGATTCAACGAAGCTAGGAAAGGTGACTATGAGGTTGTAGCCATTGCAACTTGTCAAAAAACAATGTTCTGGTTAGGAAGAGGGTTTATTTTTGACGTACCCTGTCGTGTATTCGACTGGCTTCCCGAATGGGTAGCATTCCTTTGCCCTCTAGGGGTTGTGGGAGGAGTGGTATATGGTGTGGCGTTGGGAGACCGAGCAGGGTTCCCAACTAAGGATGCCCCAATAAAGGACAAATTGATCATGGTGGCAGTGTTCCATCTTTGACGCCTAAATGGAGAAAGACCTGGAACCCCTCCCGGCAATGGGGGGAGGTCCAAAAGATGTCTAGATTAACGAGGTCCCGTTGGGTTCGTTCTTGTATCGACCAGGTCTAGCTTTGGAAATATTTGAGAGGATAGAGATTATAATCAAAGAAAAATTCTGATCGTATACATAAAAAAAAGTGAAAATAAATAAATTTTGCCTTTAAATTAATACTATGTGATCAGTTAATCAAAAAATATGGTTTTTTGTTTGTTTTATTATGATACTCAAATCCTAGAAGTCCTAATCATCCTCACACACTTAAATGTAAATGAGCCTTGAGAAGATATCTTGCGAGTGCTAGCACAATGTCCTATAAGAGCTCGCATCGCCCCTAGTTAGCCGAAGAAAATCCACCAAGGTAGGGTTAGAGGATCTAGTGTTTGCCTACACCGTCACTTATAGGGAAAGGATGCCCTAATTTTGGCCACTAAGTACCACTGTCCCACATGAGCGTTCGAGTCTTGGGCTTCTTGGTAATTCATCTAATAGTACCGAGTATCAGCTGGGTCAGGTAGCCCCAACTGATACCTGGCCGCACTGCACCTAAGCCTAACCCCCTCTGAAACGGGTCTCTACCACACTCGGGTTTTCATTTTCGTGGGCTGATAGGTGGATTTGAAAGCTCCCTAAACAATCAACTTCCATGTTTCAAGATGAAGAATGATCAAGGCGGCTTATTGGATGCCTACCCCCTTGATCCTAACTTAGACTATAAATTCTTTTGTTGCCCTTGTGGGGATAATTTAGTGAGTTTTGTTAAGTTAGTATTAGGTGTCTTTTCTTTGCTTAGTGTGTGGATGTGTGTGAGAAAAAAGTGAACAAGCACATAGTTTGAATGTGTGGATATGTGATGATCCTTTTCAAAATCCCCCATTAAAATATGTTCTATTGTTCCTTGCTCAAAAGAAAAACATGTGCGGATATGGGTCACTTTCAATTTTTCCTAGTTAATCTATGTGATCAAATACAGGGAGATGGTGAGTTGTGAATAAAGAGCGTTCATATGCTTGCTTAGGATCACCGAAGGGTGCAAAGGCAACAAATATTACTTGCTCCTCTATCGACAAATTCAATCCTGGTCCTAAAATCCTACCGCGAAAATTGAACTAAACTAATGACTTCTGCACTAGAAAAAAGGAACTAGCTAAGCATGGGTGGACTTGAGCCATTTAATTTGGCTAATTGTCTAGGTGTTTTGGTATCTAAATTTGCAAAACATAAAATTTTTTCGGAATGAAAGTTAATTTCCCCACCTACTTAAACTATGTGTGAACTTTTCAAAAATCAACTTGAAATAAAACTAACACCAAGCTTACCAAAAGCAGCTAAGAGTGAGCTTTAGCAAGCTACAGGGTACCTCAACCAGTGCTAGAAAATGTATTATGGGCTGCCAGGCACTTTACAAGCAGGAAAAGATAGAACAATGAGAGAAATTTCTCATTATGTCTTTTGCGCACAAAAGGCTGAAACATGCACGATGTTTGCGCGTAGGTCAGCTCTGAACGCGTGTCCTGGGCAAGCTTGTCTGTGGGAAATGCGCGAAAATTCCTGAAAAAGTAATTTTTTGGAGCTGCTTTGCTTCAGTATGTCACTTAGGATGAACTAGGGACTAAAGGAGAGAAAGGGGGCACTTTCAGCCCAACTCCACAGCATAGACAAAAGTCTCTGCAAAAAGGCACAACCACATAAACTTGGAAACAAATGTTAGTGGAGTCGCCAATCCTGTGTTAGTGTGTTTGGTGCACGCATGTACGAAATCACACCAACTTAAGGGGTGTGGTTTTCCCTCTTAATTTATTAGTCAGAGGAAAAAAAGATATGGAGTCAATCAAGTTAGTGGAACATGCTAGAACATAAACATACTAGATATATAAATAACATGCATATTCAAACATAAAAATAAAACTAAAATTAAAACAAATAACACAAAAGCTCTAAATAGAGTCAAACCAATTCAATAATCCAAACGGCGGTGCTTACGTCCCCTCTTATTGAGTGTTGGTAGGAAATGAGGATGAAATTTTAACCCACTTGCCAAGGGGCCCTTAAAACTTGGGGTCCTAAGTCCCGATGCAAGGATGTTGATGAAGAATAAAACCCACTACAAGCAGGTTCACCTTTCATTTAATCATATAAGCCTGCAAACTCAAATTAATATCAAAGTTGCAGATCCATAATTCGAAAACCGATCCTGGGACTTGTGGGTTATGGCCCACTCTTCTTCCGCTGCGCTACTTCATGCTTACATATATATCGGGAGCATCAAAACAAATAAATCAAGTTCTATAACTCAACAATACATGCGGCCCTCTTTTAATATCAGAAAACTCACATGTTTCTCATCAGAAGCAAATAAACAAAATTCATAACCGAGCCTTTTATTCTATAATCCTTGGGGAATATTAATCCCTATTCAGAATCTGACAACCCCTTATCAAATGGTTGGACCTTGGAGTCGAGGTTCATTGCGATCTCATAATATGCATTATAACCATTGGAAATGAATGATACACCCTTTGGAAATGTGGCAATAACATGTGGTTTAAATAATGTTTATAAACCAACATTGGAGATCATATAAAACCATTGGAAATGATACGCTTTAAGAAGTTCAAAATTCCTTGAATCAACATCGAACCTTCGGAACTTTATACAACATTAAACTTGCATGATGTAACAGTCGTTGATTTGTTTGAACCACAATCGAACGAACATCGCATTACTTTTCTACTCGAACTTTATCACATGGATGCAATGTGAAATAGGTAGTAATTTGAAGATGACATGTTGTAACTTCATTGGATCGGACTCCAAATGATCAAACCACCCTCGGCCCAATGCCACGTGCGAGACCAGTGGTATTATTTCATAAAACCGCTCAACTCAAATGGAATTTTAAAATGTGTTCAGTACAGGGTTTACACCGTGGTTTAATTCTCTCCCTTTATGCCTTTGTGTTCTCCATTTTGACATTGTGAATCGATATCACTGCTATCGATTCAAACACCCATAATTCTGATGCAGATTTAAAATGCTCAATAAACAGATTTAACTTCATCTGCGTCCCTCATCAAAAGGACCGGACCTCACCGATTTTTATTGGACCCTTCGCACAGGATTTAAAGCGTATTCAATATTCCATCTACAATGATTTATGCATTTTGGCTTTAACATAAACTCGATATCAATTAATACAGTCGAATCTCTTCCCGATTTAGTCAACAATTCTTGTCACGGACTTATATCAACAGCAATTGGATTTTGAAGCGATTAGAACCTTATATACACACAGAATAAATGCGCAATTCATTTATACATAGGGAATGTAGATTCAAATGTGTTCGGCACATAAAATTTCATCCATTCTATAACATCATATAAACATTAGATTGCCATCGATCATGTAAGAATCGATGGCCAATAAATCACTGAAATAGTAACCCACGCTAAACAAACATGAAATCTATATAACCCATATTTCTATTATATATATACAATATCACAAATATTCTAAGGCATTTCAGCCTCAATACAAGTCCTCACGTTGTTACATTGTGCTCGTGCTCTGTATCAGACATTACAGGCTCACTATTTATATATAGAAATTACAAAAGATCATGAATCGCTCAGAAAAATATTAGTCTTCTACTCGCACACATGGCAGATCATTAGTTACATAAAATTCAGCATCGGTTTTAACAAATTTTCGCTCTGAAATTTCATGACTGTTCGCATACCTGTCTCTCCAGCTGCAGATTCGAATTTAAATTCGAATCGGCTCAGATGTCCCTACATCAGACTCCCGAGGCACAAAATTTTATGACCTCCTGGTCATATGTCTTTTTTAAATGTCAGCAATTCTACCCACGTCATCTATGGAATTTCTCCTTGTGATCTTCCTGCAACAGCATGATTGAACAATTCTGACCCGCATCCTCTGCGGAATTGTCCTTTGTGAGCTGCAACAAAACCTCTGCAATAGCAAGTCCTCCCTGCAACCAGATACCTCACCAAGCTTCTCTCCTGAGCTCAGTATTTCGGCATCTCTTTGGTTCGCTCCTGTGGAACCATTTGAACACTCCTTCTCTAGGCTGCTGCAATCTTCTCACCTTCCTCTACTGCTACCTTCACAAAACATAAAAATCACAAGCTTAAAAAAACTTCACAAAACTGTACCTCTTCTTCCTTTGTATGTAAACTACTTCTCCTTCGCAGGAAATCATTTTCCTGCTCTGATACCACTTCATGAAGAGAAAAACCCACTACAAGCGGGTTCACCTTTCAGTTAATCATATAAGCCTGCAACCTCAAATTAATATCAAAGTTGCAGATCCATAATTCAAAAACCAATCCTGGGACGTGTGGGTTATGGCCCACTCTGCTTCCGCTGCACTAATTCATGCTTACATATATATCGGGAGCATAAAAAACAATCAATAGGTTCTATAACTCAACAATACATGCATCCCTCTTTTAATATCAGAAACCTCACATGTTTCTCATCGGAAGCAAATAAACACAATTTATAACCAAGCCTTTTATTCTATAATCCTTGGGGAATATTAATCCCTATGAGGAATCTGACAACCCCTTATCAAATGGTTGGACCTTGGAGTCGAGGTTCATCGCGATCTCATAATACGCATTATAACCATTGGAAATGAATGATACACCCTTTTGAAATGTGGCAATAACATGTGGTTTAAATAATGTTTATAAACCAGCATTGGACATCATATAAAACCTTTGGAAATGATAAGCTTTAAAGAGTTCAAAATTCCTTGAATCAACATCGAACCTTTGGAAATTTATACAACATTAAACTTGCATGATGTAATAGTCATTGATATGTTTGAACCACAATTGAACGAACATCGCATTACTTTGCTGCTTGAACTTTATCACATGGATGCAATGCGAAATAGGCAGTAATTTGAAGATGACATGTTGTAACTTCATTGGATCGCACTCCAAATTATCAAACCACCCTCGGCCCAAAAGCGTGCGCGAGACCAGTGGTATTATTTCATAAAACAGCTCAACTCAAATGGGATTTTAAAATGCGTTCAATTGAGGGTTTACACCGTGGTTTAATTTGCTCCCTTTATGCCTTTGTCTTCTCCATTTTTACGCTGTGAATCGATCTCACTTCTATCAATTCAAACACCCAGAATTCTGATGTAGATTTAAAATGCTCAATAAAAATAGTTAACTTCATCTGCGTCCTTCATCAAAAAAACTGGACCTCATCGTATTTTATTGGACCTTTTTCACAGGATTTAAAGCATATTTAATATTCCATCTACAACAATTTATGCATTGTGGCTTTAACATAAAATCGATATCGATTAATACAGTCAAATCTCTTCCCAATTCAATCAACAATTCTTGACACGGACTTATATCAACAGCAATTGGATTCTGAAGCGATTATAAGCTTCTATACACACAGGATAAATGCGTAATTAATTTATACACAGGGAATGTAGATTCAAATGCGTTCGGGAAACAAAATTTCATCCATTCTATAACATCATATAAATCACTGAAATAGTAACCCATGGTAAACAAACAAAAAATCTATATAACCCATATTTATATTATATATATAAAATATCACAGATATTCTAAGGCATTTCAGCCTCAATACAAGTCCTCGCGCTGTTACATTGTGCTCACGCTTTGTATCAGACATTACAGGCTCGCTGTTTATATATAGAAATTACAAAAGATCATGAATCGCTCAGAAAACTCTTAGTCTTCTACTTGCACACATGGAAGATCATCAGTTACATAAAATTCAGCATCAGTTTTAACAAATTTTTGCTCCAAAATTGCATGACTGTTCGCATACCCGTCTCTCCAGCTGCAGATTCGAATTTGAATTCGAATCATCTCAGATTCCCCTGCATCACATGTCTTTACTTCCGAGCTGCCTTGCCGCAAATTTCCCCTCTCTCTACTATGGTGGACTAAAGTTGTTGGATGGCCAAAAAAAGAGTCCTCTCTATCTCTGCTCTGGATCACACACTGCTAGTATTGCTTGGGTAATTCTGGCCAGCATAATAATGTTCTCTCAAGTTACTTATCTCTTGGTGGCCTTTTACAGGAGAATTCAAATCCTCCTTCCCTCTCTTGGTACATTGTGGATGGTGACCCAAGAGAGGGGGATGATTCCATTGTGTGCTCCCTTGATGTCCTAAGGAGGCTTGGCTGGTTGTCCTTAGGCAGCTTCAAGTGTGGAATCAATGTCCTAGAGTGTGATTTTTGTGATCCCAGAAAGTGACTTCCACCACTCCCAGGATTGTGCACTTTTTGTTTCAAAAGGCGCGCAAAGGAGAGCTTATCGAAGGATTTTGCACGCAAAACCATTTATGAATAGTTCAAACTTGATTATTTCCTCAGACCTTAGATATTTTTAAATACTTCTAGATTACCTAATGTCTTCCAGCCCTATAAATCCTTCTACCTGACATTAAATAATGTGGCCTTTTCTTGTACGATTTTCTAGTGATAACAATGGCTTTAGGGTTTTGTAGGTATGGTGGAGGGTTTGAAAAATTCGATGGATTTAACGAGCATGTTTAATCATGAATTCGTTAAACTGGAAGCATGAAACACAAAATTACATTCCCATATAAATAGAGCTAAATTAATATAATTATGCCTATGAACTGTAAGGAAAGCCACTGAATATACAAGATATGGAAAGAGGAACTATATATCATTCATTAAAGACTATAAAAGAGAAAATACATGATCATAAACTCACTTCACATGAATTCCTAGATAATAATTGCAACTGCATCCTTTGATTTATGAATATGAAAGTGAGATTACAAGCTACAAGAGTTACAATCCTTTGATGTCCAACTAGTCAAATGATTCTGAAAATAATAAATATAGACCAAAAAAACATATCCCCTCTCTCAGGGATCGAGTCCCTCGATTTTGGAGCTGATTATATGACATGCTCAACAAAATCCTAATGTCTAGGGAGGTTAACCAATTCACCTCATCATAGGAAACTAGATACATTTAACCAAAAATTACATTTAACCCTATTTTTATATTCATCTACTCAATTACACTTCATGAGACCATAAGATAATTATCATTCATCATTTACACAGGTAAAAATTCAAAATTGGTCAAAATTTCTATGAAAAGTGCATGTTGGATAAAACACAACGAATTCTGGAGAAAACAAAGCATGCTTGGAGAAAATGCAGCGTGCTCGGGAAAATGAAATTTGAAGGTTTTCCAGGTGTCCAAATGCTGATATGAAAGTTGCTATAGATATCCCTGGAAGTCTGCTACATGATAGGATGTTCAAACACTCAAAAAGTTGGCTTATAGCCCTCCAAAAATTCATTCTCCCAAGAGTACTCAGAAAACACGGCGTGGCCTCCAAATAGAGGGCAAGTAGGCCATTTGTTACTAGTTTTTGGGAATTTTAACCCTCCAAAAGTTGTTGATATGGATCGAACGTTGACTAGGATTGAAGTATGTGTCAAGAGGAATCCACAAATTCTGATATGCATCCATTGGACCTTCCCAACAAAAGCGCAGCGTGGCCCACACTGTGTTTTTCCACAAAATTGTCAATTTTGACCAAAAACTCACAAAAAAAAAAAAAAAATCTCCAAAACTCTTCAAATTTGGTCCAGATATGCCTGACAAGGTATATTATGCTACTAAGGAAGCATCAACAAGTAGGGCCAAGTTACCCTTCTCCTTTTGACTAATTAGAGTTTCCTTCAGTTTTTCTTGCAATTGTTTGATTTTGACTTTGTTTAGTAGTGGGAAGCCATTTGTTTTTTCAACTTATTGTCTCTTTTGGCCTTGTAAACGAGATTATCTAAGTGAATATTCATGTTATAATGCCGAAAATCCCTATTTTCATTGATTTCCATGGCTATCCTTTCTTCAAATGTCAACTCTTCATCTGGAGGATTTTTGTCTCTTTCTTATTGAAGTGCCCTTCAGAGACCCATGGTCCTTGTCATTTTCCTTATCACGTACTCTTCATGCTTATATAAATCTTCACTTTCAAAAACTGCTTTTCCTTTCACATCTTGCATACTAGCTTTAAACCAATTTTTCTCTAAAGACAATTGCTTTACCTTCAACTGATTTTTCTCTTGCTCTAGGAAGGAAATTATGAAATTAGCCCTCGCCAAATTGTCCTTGAGTTTTTTAATCTGAGCATATATCTCGTTGATGATATGCTCTAGTTTTTCATTCTCTTCACTGGCCTCCAAGTCTACTATGTAAATGTCATGATGGATGAGCTCCTCATCATGCAAATATGTCTCATGTTGTAATGGTAATCCATCTTGGACTGTTCCTCAATCTGAGGAGAAAACACAAGCCTTCTGCCTCCTTGGTATGTTCTAGTGAACCTCAATCCTCCTCCTCACTGAAACTGTGATAGGTGAGCCAACCTCCACATATCTATATGGTGTTGATGGTGCTGATGGTGAACTAGGGTTAGTAGGTTGGCTACTAGAAGGCATAAAGATATCGAATTGCATGAAGGTTTCCCAAGTGATGTTATTCTATTCAAGTTGGTGTAAAAAAATTATTTTCATAAGAGCATGGTGGAAGAGGTTGACTTCAAGACAACTATGCCTATGTTGAACTTTTTCTTCCATCTTTGCCACACTTCTGTAGAGGTAGTAAGGAAAATTGAGTGGCTTTACACCTATGAAATGTATTAGTAGTCTGACATGATACCTATATAGCCTAGAAAATCTCCCCTCACAATTTAAGTACTTAAAGATGATCTTCATTAGTGGTGTATACTTCTCAAGGAGCTGCCCAACAGGAAAAACCTTCTTCATGTGTTGCTGATAGTGTCTTCTAAGCTAGCGCTTGTAGTTTTGAATCTCTAGGTCTTGGTTCTCGAACCATATTTCACCATGATTGGGTATCTTTGTGGCCTCTTATACTACATCTGTTAGTTAATGTAACCCCTGAAATCATTTCCTTTTCCTTTTTGAGCTAAGTGGCAAACAATTTAGTCAATATGGCATGGTATTTGACTCTGTCAACTTGCTCACAACAAGGAATACACCCTACCCTTTGAAAAAACTGCTTGGATAATGGTGAAGAAATCACTTCATGAGTGGTTAAGGGCTCATATCTTGAAATTTGGCCTCCCTTCCTGTAAGGCCTCTTTTTCCCCTCCATATGTGCTTTGGAAGGGGAAAACCCTAATAGTGAAAAACAGGGGAATGGAGAAACGGAGTAGGATGGACAAGTTAGGAGAGGGGAATGGGGATGGGAAAAATTAGGGAGGTAGGGAAGGGTGTTAGGAAGGTTTAGGAAGTGGAATGAGAGGGAATTAGGGTAGGATTATACCTAGGGAATTTTATTATAGGTCTAGGTCTAGGAGGCTGCTAAAAACACAACGTAGGGATAGTGATGTGGTGTAGGGGCTAGGGTTTGGATGTAGAAGCTTAGGGAGTGAAAATGAGAGGGTGTGAGGGCTTCAGGGAGTGTATGTGGATGTGATTAAAGATAAAATGACTATGGGAAGGGTTTACTTAACTTACAAACTTGTGAAGAGGAGCTCTCCCACAAAATACAACATGGGGCTCTTTGGATGAATTACACCATGAAAACAGGAAAATTCAACTGATGAGGAGGCTTAAAGAGACATTACTTACTTGTAGAAGGCTGAAGAACATTTGAAATTTTTTTTCAGACCTTAAAACTTGATTTTTTTTTCCTCTTGAAGGAAAACACGACTTAGAAGGGGGAAACACACCGTAGAAGGGGAAAATGCAACATGGAGGCTAGGAAACACAGCTAGTTGCATTGCATCAAACTTTAAAGTGTGATCTAACCATGGAACTTATAATGAGGAGTTTGTTGACATGAGAGGGCTTATTTGACAATGATATGAATGAGAAAAATTAATGAATTGATATTTTATATCTTTTTTTGGAGTCATTTTCTTCAAAGAGGTAGGGTGGCCCACCTCATGATTTTCACTTTGCTTTGGAACCTTGTAGCTTTGAAAATTTCAATTTAAGCTTTAGAACTTTGAAACTTATTACATAATTGAAACATAAATTACGTTTTGAAACCAAATTTCATTGAACAAATTTACCTATTATCACTCCTCATTTGTCGGATTTATGCATGGAATGACACATTTTGGTGACCTTAACCCTAATGACCTAATGGTGACACTGAGATGAATGAAAACCATGGTGACGTTGACAGAATTTATGATGATGATATTTCAATGATGATACACTCAACTGAGTGATCACAAGGACCGTCATGTGAAATTTTTTTAAAAGAGTGGAAATAGCCCTAGACACACTAGCCAGTGACCAAATTTTTATTTGAAGACCTAATGAAATGACAAAAAATTGACTTTGAGAACCTAAAAATATATTGTAAGAGCATATTTGAACACTGGTGACAGGTTCAACAAACTAACACTGACAAGGAGAAATGCATTGAAAAAATTAATGACATTAGCTTCCAACATTAATTTCATATCAAAATAATTGATTGGATAACACTTATATGGGGCAAGAAGTATTCAATTGTTGCTTAATGGGTGCCATCATCACGTTTAGTATTTTTGAAGTTCACTCGAGAGCATCCAATATTTGCCTCAAAGGTATTTTTATTACAATCAGTTGATGAACTCCATAATGCATGAAGGCATAAGAGAGATATATCTTATTCTGAATCTCTGGAAGAAATTTAAAGATTTAATAGAGATACATATGAGTAATTTGATGTTTCTGATCTAGTTTGGTGGGAGTATTTTTTCAATAATCAAAGTGATATGATTTCAAGACCAATAAATGAATATACGCTTTTGTAGACTCCATTTATTTGGCCACAAAATATGCCAAATGAACACGAGGAAACACACATTATTGAACAACAACAGTCTCAAGGTATTATTAATTCTCCACAGGTAGAGGAAAGAGAAATCTATATTGGTTCTAGAAGATCACGTGCACAACGTGAATCCATGGAAGACCTTTACAGGGGTTCTCTACATGATGATAAGGATGGTTGCATGATAGGATTGTTAGCAGATGAAAATCCACCTGGCTATCCATTTTGGGTTGCCAAGGTTATAAAGGTAATTAAAGAATATGAAGATATTACAGATGTTGGCGTACATTGCTATGGCACAAATACCCACCCATTCAATTGTCTGTACAAGCAAGATATGGTAGTTGATAAAAAAATGGGAAAAATAGAAAAAGGAAGGTCACAAATATAAATTTTCACCGCACATGCCTCTTAAAATTGGAGGATGATGACATAAATGTGTATGAATTCAATTTGAAAAATAGAGGAACTCTTCACTTGAAGACCATAAATATTTTGAAGCAATTGCTACCAGAAGAAATAGTGTTGAGATGAGACTCTGTTGAATGTAGTCCTAGATCTCGAAGACTTTTGAAACCTGAAATGGTGAGCATGCATGTTTACTAAGATGGAGCAATAGTCGATGAAAGAGAATAATATGTATCATCATTATCCGCATCCATTCATTCGTCTGAAGATGTAGGGTTTGATGGTGGGTCAAAACTTATGACTGATTTGAATAAATTTCTAAGACATTTTTATGTAATTGATATTTGCATGGTAAATTGAAATAAATATTTTGAAATCCATATGATCTTACATGAAGTTATGATTCATTTATATTTTTTTTGGATTATATGTTTTAATTATAAAGAATTCATCTCTTTAGAATATCTAGAGGGAAACAATGAATTACAACAATAATTTATGAACTATATTCAATATACAAAAGTGGATATTTTGATTAAAATTAAAAAAAATATTACAATTAATGTTGAATTTCTAAATTATGCAATGATATTTCCATGATATTATTTATTGTTAACATTTGATATAGGATACTTTTAAAAATTTTGAAAATTTTATGCCTCATTGAAAGGGGACACTTCGTTTGGATGGTTGATTTTCAGGTTTTGGTTGCAATTAGATAAGTTGTCTTACACTAATATTTGAAAATTGTTTTAGTCATATAATTTATCCTTAATTTCATGGTTCAAATATGTTAAAAACTCAAGATTTTTAAAACAATGGTTGGAAACTTGTCAAAATATTAAAGTTTTTCTATGTTATAATATTTTATTTTTAATGCTATGGTTGAAAACAATTACAACTTTAGGGTTTTTTAGAGTCAAGATATTTTATCTTTAACAAGATGGATGAAAATTGTTGGGAATTATAAGGCTTTAGGACATGATATTTTTATCTTTAACATCATGTATCAAAATTGTTATAATTTTATGATTTTTCAATGTCCTAATATTTTATCTTTAATTTCATCGTTAAAAAGTGTCAAAATTGTGACCCTTTTTTTTGGTTATTCCAGCATCAAATTTTTTGTTTCGAGGGTGTTTTTTCGATCATTTTTCAAGAAAAAATTTGTTTTTTAGCATAATTTAAAAAAATGTTGGAATTTGACCCTAAAAAAAGTGCATTCTAGAATACACACTTTTCATTTTTGGGGTGTTTTTTTATGTTTTTTGAGTTTTTTTGTGCTAGAGTTATCGTTTTGAGGTAATAGCTCCCATTTGATCGATAACTATGTTTCTTTATAACCTCTCTCTAATACCAAATTGTTAGAAAGGAATGAGAGTAAATATACAAAATAACACAGATAATTCACACACAAAATAACACACGAGTTTCCACTCTTCTATTGATCACACAAACTTGATTGATTACAATAAACCCAATGAAGGGTATTTAAACATTTTCGACTAGCGACTCGCCTAATATAACTTGACATGGACACACTTACTAAATTCATCTATCACTTAACTCGACTTGACTCAACGCTTAGTTAACTAACTCTCTAAATATAGATAACTCTCCATGTGGGAGTTAATTAGCTATTTTGACAAGACAAACACGCAATAGAGAAATCCAGGCGGGAAATACCATACCCATCACTTAAAACACCATAAATGCCTTGCATGCGTCTAGCCACCTTGAAAAGGTTGGTGAGCATGTGAGGATGAGATTTAATTCCTTCACCGTCCTTATGCCTCGATCATCTAACCATAGCTTGGATCCCGAGGAGTCCATTCTGGCACCCTCGGCCTGATTGGGGGATTTTGAATCCTGAATTGGTTAAGGCCATGGTTGTTTCCCATATCATAATTTGCTTCAGATTGTCTATCTCTTCTCCTAGGCCACTTGGAGGCCAAGGAGAATCCAATGTACTCCCAATTTGAAAACAAACCCAATTAGCTTAAAAAATATGTTACTTTATTTACTTCTCTCCCAACATGGGAGGGAATGATGTAATCAACCCGCATATACATCTACACACATTTCAGAGCTGACTTCAATTCCCATACGCTCTTTCGCTGAATACAAGCCGCGTATTTACGCGCTTTCTCCTCGACGAACCTACGTATATATCTTCAAACATTTTAGGACAATGCAGCTCTTCAGTACATATAAACAACTTAGATCTTCATTCTTTACTTTAGCACAGATTCGCCAGATCACAGATCTAATCATTCCATAAATAGATCTAGAAAATACATATACATTTCAGATCTAGAGATCCCTCTTCATCATTTTCTTCATAGGTGCATCATAGATTCAGATCTATCATCAAACTGTTACCCATTACATTCATACATACTTCAGAGTGAAGTATTCATTGAAAACCCAGACACATGCACACCCTTGCACAATGATCTTCTTCTCCTTATATAGATTTAGTCTTTGTCAATACCATGAGCCAAAACCACATCATTTCCATTGGTATTCCTGGACGGGATCAAATAGACAAACCAGCGCTCAATACAATGGGTCAATACCATGGTAGTGCCCCCTGGTTTTAAACAAATAGAGCGCAATTATGCATACGCGACTTGGCACATATTTTTCCGCGTACATATGCGACTTCTCCTTGACAAAACTGCGTATCTCTTGTGACATACCTTATTTAACATTATTTTTGCACATACTGGAGATTCTTTCTTATGAAACTTCTGTATCATTTACAAGTTCATCAAGTAGGTTTCTATCAAGGACGACAACTTTATCAAGTAGGTTGCCATCAAGGACAACACTCTGCATCATATTGCCAATCATCTCATTTCATCAATTAGGTTTTCATCAAGGACAACACATGCCAACAAATCAAACCAAAAAAAAAAATCCCTATGTTCTATATTAAAAGAGTTGACCTCCAATTTTTACTGATCTTCTCACTACTAGATACATAGGTCAATTTCTTAATGATTTCCATGAGTTCGAAATAGATGGTATTGTCGCCAACACAAGTTACCATATTTTTGAGCCGTAGTCTAAAAAACCCATAGAATAACACAGAAATTCCAATAAGATTATGAAAAATTCTAGCAAATATTTTTGAAAATATGGGTTACAGTCGTTAAAATTCAGTATTTTGGGTACCCTAAGGGGTTTCGATGGTGGTGAATTCATTTCCATCATCAAAAATGAAATTCAAACATTCTAACTACCTAATTTTTTGAAAAACAAATTACTGGATTTTGGCAAAAAATTGTCGTTCGGGCTATTTTGTTGCATCAGTAGACAACTCCTATTATTGATACCTCATGGCCCATGGGAAGAAGGTGGGTCCGATTAGTATGGTGGTACTCATCACTCACGACCCATGGGAATAAGGTGGGTCTAATTAGAATCGTAGTACTCATGACTCAGTGCCCATGGGAAGAGGGTGGATGTGATTGGTATGGTGGTGCTCATGACTTATGACCCATGGGTCCATATTGGTTGCAGTGATGACGAACTGTTAACTAATGCATGTGCTTCTCTCATTTTTTGACCTAACAATGTGTCAGCAGTGGGATTGTTCGAGCTTGAATTTGTGGGTCTGAGATTCCAGTTTCAATGTAGGCCCTAGCACTTCATTGTACAACTAGGGTTGTGTATGCCTGCCATACCCTCCCAATATATCTTTCCCAACAAACTTGATAATAAAATGAAATAAAATTTTAACGTCCACAAGACTAAAAATAATAAAACTATATAACTTTATTCTGTGTCGATGATATAACTAACACATAACATAGCACTATACATTTCAATTTATTAATACATAAGGCAGATACGTAGGACACAAAATCAAAACTGAAATCGGCAAGGAAGTTGAAATATAAACGTCCGGTAAATATATAGAATGAAAGGGATTTTTAATTTTTTATTTAGTCGTTTGGATTCTTCTCGAAGGAAAAAACAAAGCTGAACAAAATTCTAGGATCAAAATTGCGACGTAATACTTTTCCCTTCATCAAATTTGAACAATAATTATAACTTAAACCAATTTTCCATTTATCCAATATCAACGTCACCCAACATCCATGATTTCAAACCCAACCCTTGGAATTTGACGTTTCCTCGAATTTCACGTTCCCTATACTGTATTTGTGTTTTTCGAACTAGGAATAATAATTTTAAAACATCAACAAGCATAAGTTAAAAGAAAAAAGAATTGTAAATTTGACACAAATGCATTTAAAAATCATAAATTCTAATGGGTGGTGTGCTGTGAATATGTAGGTTTAATTTGGAAAAGTCAATTTTCTTTTCAACCCAACAAAGTCTGGTTTGTTTGTTTGTTTTTTTTTTTTTTTTTTTGGTTATGAATAGTATTGATATATGTTAAGTAAAGAAAGATTTAAGATGAATGAAGAATTAAATTTTTTTAAATGGTTTTTTAGAATGCAAAATATAATGTGTTATTTCTTATTATTTTGACATTAAAAAAGACATCGATTAAAAGAAATTTAAAGAATTTTTTATTATTATTTTGACATCAAAAATGACATCTTTGACATCTAGCTTGATATCTTAGGCAATTACATTCCTGTATAACCTTATAGCAGCAACTCTTAGCTCGAAAGGAATATATAGCTCTTCTAATCTATTCCATAGGCTGTTTCTAGGAACTGTATCGAAAGCCTTTCTAAAGTCCACAAAGTAGTAGAAAAGATTAGATTTATCATTGCGGCATTCCTCCACAATTATCCTAAGCATAATGAGGTGGTCCCTTGTTGAGTACTTCCTTCTAAAACCCACTTATCCTTTAGTCTTCTTACCTTCACTTTCAAGCCATATGCTCAACTTCTTTTCCAAAATAATACCATATAACTTTCCCAAGAGAGGGTTGATCATAATTGTTCGATAATTAGAGAGGTTATTTGTATCCCCACTTTTAAAAATAGGGATAATGAGGCTCCGAATGCATGGTTTAGGGAACCCTTGCTTGACCGCTTGATTGAAAAGCTTGTGGATGTGGGGGATGAGGACAGGACCTCCAATTTTTAAGATTTCTGCCTAGTAACCTTCAATGTCTTTAGCTTTCCCATTTTCCAGGCATTTAATCCCAAAATCAATGTCTTCTAACGAGAAAAATTCTTTCATTGTGAGAAGGGTTTCAAAGTTATCCCTGACATTTTGAGATTCATACAGCTTTTTAAGATAGGAATTCCAGTCGTGTAAAGAAAATTTATTATTATCTTTAGTTTTCCTAGTTAAAATCTGCCTCCAAAATTTCTTAGGAGCCATAGAGGTGTGAAATTCTCTATCCAACTATATCATCTTACTTGAAAAAGTAATCTCTATCCAACTATATTGGTTGTAAGGGTCGTTTTTGTAAATCCTAGTATGAGGGGAGATGCTCTTCTTAATGTAGCAAGCTATGCCCCGACATGGAGGATCACTTGTTCCAGGTAGACCATAGCGTAAAGCCATCTATGTTAGGGACCTTAGATTCTTCGTGCTCCCAAGTTTCAACAAGTAATATAATATCAACATCATTTGAGATCCAATTTAGCTTGGGGCCTTTGTTCCATGGAAAGCCCCGACAGTTCCAAGAAAGAATTCGTAGCATGTTGAATTGCTATTTATTACTATCTTTTTGGTTTCTATCTCGAATAACGACTTTTCTATTTATGATTATTTCCCATTTTCCTTCCTTCTTAGCTTATTTTACCTTTTGAACCTCCTTTCTTAATTCTTCTTGATCTTATAGAATGAGATATTAATTTATAAATATTGTCGTTCCTTTTAGACTTGAGGTTTTACTAAGTATGTAATACTTATGGTTAGTAGAGCTCACCTTTATTCGGATCAGCCTTCCTTTATTCTCAGTTAATTTCCCCAGCCTTGTTGCTTCTATGAGACATGTGGTTTCAATTTGTAATATATTATGTAATTATTTCTGGGATATGGCTAAAGTATCCTCGTCTACCTCCTCTTTGAAACTGAATATTATAAGGTTCAAGGCCCTTTTGTTACGCTCATGGTCTAATTCGATCAATTTTTCCATTTCATCTTTAATTAGTTTGATATCTAATTTACCTGCCACACTATTTAGGGTGAGACAATTGTTAAATTTTTCTTCTAGTTCTTTAATCATGTCCTTCATTTTAAGAATCACTATAGTATGAACATCTCCTTGCTGGGATGTTTGGTTCATATCTTGCTTTTATTTTTATATGACCTGCAACCTAGTCTCCATTGCCTCCATTTCATTCTCCAATAGTTTTATTTTATTTTCTATTTTTTTTGGATCTTGTCTTCAAGAGATGTAAATTTGTTTTCGAGCATGGCTTCTAACTCGGTTTATAGCTTAACTTCTCTTTCTTCTCTACGTTTCTCTAAAGACTCTATATACTCATAAAGGCTCTGTAGATTAATTGTGCTAGGTCTACCTTTGGTAATATTTGGTAGCTGTGGTGAATTATTCTTACTTGAGAATATATTAGCAGATATGTATTAGAAAAGGATAAGGAATGTGTGCACCTGGTATCAGCAAGCCGGACAACAGATTGTAAGTGCCCAGGATTGAACCGCAGATTGCAAACCAGATCAGAGAAATCCACTGTAGAGATGTGTTTATGCCACAGATTCAGGTTGTCACCGTAGAAACCGCCAAAGAGACCCACCGCAGAACCAATGCTAGAGACCACTGATGCTGTAGAGTTATATTTGAGCTAGATCAAAGAGATGTACAATGGAATGAGCTATGTGTTTCGTATGCAGAGATATATATGCCGCACCCCAAAGAGAACAATCCCACTAAAAATTCACCTATCGTAGAGATACGAGTTGAGGTTGTAGAGTTATATTTGAGGCAAATCGAAGAGATGTACCATAGAGATATATATTTGCCTATAGAAAAGATATATATGCCATAACGTAGAGACTGTTTGAGGTATATGTACATATGATCCGCAGAGCTGCACGGCCACAGCTGCAGAAACAATCCAATCCCACTGAAAATTTACCTACTGCCTACAATACTGATCGACCGCAGATCATAGACGATGATGTTGATGCCCCCTCCGCATGGAAAAGAAACGGACTCTGCAGAAGATCGCAGACCACAAAGTTACCTTGGTGCTATATTTCACGATTTATGTATGCCACCGCACTGTTTATATATCGCAGACTCCGCAGAAGACCGCACACTGCGAGCCACACTGTTTTATTTAAATCTCTTGTTCAAATATTTTTGAAAAGTATAAAAATTAAACAATTGATTCACACATTTCTTTACTTCTAATTACTTTACAACATATTCATTTTTTTTAATTATAGTCGACATTGTTTTCTATTTAGAACATAATTTTTTATTTTTTATTTATTTTAAAGTGACATGGATAGACGGAAAAACCTAGGTTGCAGAATGAGCCTCTCACATCCCTTCATACTGGGTTGTAGAATGAACCTCTCACCTCAATAAATTGTATTTTTGAATGCTAAATAGAATATATATAAGAACCAAATAAAAATTTTAATCATAAAAACTTATTTTTTTCTATATATAAATATATATGAAATTGATATTCACATAAACTAGTTAACATAAATCTTCAAATAATTTATTTAAATTTCTTGTTAAAATATTTTTGAAAAGTATAATATTTAAACATCTAATTCACTCATAATTTTTAATGTAGAACTTATACTAGGTTGTAAAATAAACCATGCAAGAATAACCTATCATACTATTTACAATTTTTGTTTTCAACTTTCTCTGATTTCATGTTTCTCTTGTCATGTTATTAGCAATTTCTACTTTCAAAATTTGTCTTTCAATTAAGTAAAATGCCCACAAAATAGCTCAAATAACTTAGATATTAATGACAATGCTCTAGGTTTATTCATTTTTTTTAAAGTTTGTTTCATATACTTAATTTTCAATAAAATATACCCATAGCTTAATCTTAAAAAAAAACATTAAAATTAAAGATGTGTAATAAATGACAACAAAGTAGACTTCGACTTGATCACTCATATTTTATGAAAAAGAAAAAAAATACATTTCTGAATTTACATAATGGTTAAAAACAAATAATATCATTAAATTTTGACGTGACAGTTAGAACAATTTGAAATTCGAGGGCTTATTGAAATTCAGTATAAGATGCCATGTGCTTTTCTTACTGTTCATGTAATTGATAATTAAATGCATGTTCCATCAAACGAAGCCCTGGTACGGCTCTCGAGTTAAATTAAAGTTAAAAAAAGGGTCATAAAACTTGCACTGCGGACTCCCGAGTCCCGAGATGATGTAGAAATTGTTCCCTCAACCGAAACCGATTAGTGGGGAATTGATCCCTTTGCGGTGAAGAAAACCTTTCAGCAATAATTAAAGTGGAAAGAGATGGCGGACAGAACCCATGTCTGCAGTCTGCAATCTTTTGAAACATCCATCTCAACGACCATTCACCGTGGCTTACAAGTATGAAAAAAATATTAATTTATATATTAAAAAATGTTATGGAAATTTTATATGTAAAAATTTCAATTATAAAATAGTAGATTCTATTCTTTATTAAAAATGTAGCTTTTGTATTAAAAAATTATAAAAAAGGGTAAGTTCTATTTTTAAAAATTTTAAAATATAGGTTTTAATAACCGATGTTATTTAAATTGGTTTTAATAATAATAGATTTGGAATTTAATTAAAGTATTTATTTTATGTGATTCACTGCAAATATTAATCTCTACATTTATTGTTAAATAAATTTGGATTTGAAAGAAAATTAATAATTTCTTTCTGTGAAAATTACATTCAAGCAAATTTTATCGACACGTTTCGAACCAGCCAGTGTGGTTCATCATCAAGACAAGATGATAAACCACACTCGTTGATTTGAAACCTGTCGATAAAATCTGCTTGAATGTGATTTTCACCGAAATATTTTATACATAATTAATAATTGTGAATTTTTTTATTTATCTAGATTATTTAAAGATACTTTTAATATCCAATATCTCATTTTTTATATTGAACATCAGCTTTGAGTTTTTATTGTTTATATTATTATATTTTTCCAATTGGTAATACAAATAATAAATGACTTTAAATAGACAAAAAAATATAAACAGAAAAAAATTAATGCTGGAAATAAGGATATCACAAAATCCATTATTTCTTTGACAAAGGTCTAACAAAGGTCGGTGAAAAATAAATATCAGGATGTGCTATTCAAGATTATATATATATATATGGGAATGACTTAGAGTGATGATGTTTCCGGTGGAAGTCTTGTTTATATTCTTTTTATGAGATTTAGGGACTAGCAATGGAACCAAACGTTGCAAACGAAAAGTTGTATGGGGTTAACATGTGGAAGAAGGACATAGATAAGGACATATGTGATATGTTAGGTGATCTAACTATACCCTGTTTGAGTGAAAGAGAAATATTAATGTTGTTGCAACATATCTTCCTCAAAACCAGTAACCTCTCTTGTTCAATTAAAAAGAGTTTACAGAAGTTCATTCCACTTTAACTTGTGAAATGGGTTTGTGCTAGTAGTTAGAGACCATTGCGATCCTAAATATGGTCTATGTTCTTTGTAGTAATGAGTCTTATGACTTTTCACTTAAGGGCTTGAAGATCCATCCTTCCACACCCAAATTCCAGCATAATCTTATTACAATTGGGTGAGTCTATTCAATTTTCATGAATCAGAATGTCTGTTTTTAGATCCTATTATGATTTTGATGTTGTGTTGGTAAAGCTTTGAGCTCAAATTTTATCTCATTCCCACCTTGGCTTGGGAGGTCGACACCACTCATTTCCAAATTTTTAACATCACAGTCCATGCAATTGTGATTTTGTAGATTAATCCCATGCAAATTTCAATGCAATTTGGCTAAGTTGAGTCATTCCTTATCTGATCTCTTCACTGTAATCCCACACACACCTATCGTAGAAGCACTATCTCACATCATTACAAATTTAGCCCTTATAGAGGCAATAAATAATTCCAATGATTATAGCTTGTTGGAACAATGTCCATGATTGCTTGAATATTATTATGAACATACACACTATTCTTGCCTATATGATTTGTCTTGTTAGTTTGTAATCCGTCTTGAGTCTAGATGAATGCAATTAGAGCTTTTTCATGCAAATATGGCCATGAGTAACTTTTACACTTTTCTTTCTATTATTAGTACTTAACTAGTTCCTGAAAAGTCACTTGGTCAACCATGCACCATCACAGAATTTCCAAGAAATGATGAAATATTTTCCATTAGTTAAGAGATACTTGATGAATAAGTGCATCGAGTGATTTAGTTGATGTTGATGCATAGAAATCTTGATGACTTTCCTTAAAACTGGATAGGATATCAGTCTCTTAGCATTATAGATCAGTCTTTTACCATTTTACTCTTAAGAATTGGGGTATGTTTTGTTGAAATAGTAAATTGTTATTTTTAATTTACTCTATAACAATTAACAATATCAAATTGATAGAAACAAAATAAGTTTTGCAAGCCCCTTGAAAACAAGGGAACTCTCTCAAATATAAAAATATGTGTGGTTTTGTACACTTGACTTTTCAATTTTCAACAAAAACCCAACAAGATAACCAATTACAAAAAAAAACATTGGAACAAAATAATTAACTCGGAACCTCATAAATAAATAAATATTTTACAACTTTGTAGTTGCATATTTAAAAGGACAAACGAGAATCTTTGCAAGCCCCTTAAAAAAAGAGCACTCTCTCAAATATAGAAATATTTGTGGTTTGTACACCTAAATTTTCAATTTGCAACAAAAGTCAAACAAGAAAACTAAATACAAAAAAAAATCATTGGAACAAAATAAAAGAACTCGAAACCCTACTAAATAAATAAATATTTTACAACTTCTTAGCTGCATATTTAAAATGATAAACGAGCACCTTTAAAATCCCCTTGAAAACAAGGGAACTCTCTAGACTTGCATTGTAATTTATTCAATGTCACCTCCAAACATTACAAAATTAAGGTTTATTAATTCCTTGGATTTATAATATTAATCCATTGGGTTTATAATCCCTTAGGTTTATAATATTAGTCCTTTGGGTTTTTAATCACAAGGGTTTATAATATGTAACATTGTGATAATGACTATCAAATTAATTGTCATCTTATAACAATGGTTGTCACAATGTATTGTTGGATTGATATCTGTACCATGAAAATATGACAACTTGAATCCCTATTGTAGTATCGCAATCTCACATTGGATATATTTCTGCAGTATTCAAACATCACAACATCAAACCCTAATGTTATACTAGATATTATAAAATTTAACAATACAAAACTAATAGTATAAACCCTAACATTAAATTGAATATTATAACCATAATATTAAACCCATTATTACAAACCTTAATATTTAACCCAATGTTATAAACCCTAGTATTCTAATTCAGAAATTGATTATTATAAACCCAAGAGATTAATATTATAAACCCTAGGAACTCTAAACCCAAGGGATTAATATTATGAACCCAATGTATTAATAAACCTAAGGGATTAATATTATAAAACCAAGAGATTAATAAACCCTAATTTTCTAATGTTGAGAGCCGACATTCAATAAATTACGATGTAATGTAACATTTCCACAATGAGTATCAAATTAATTGTCATTTGCAGCAATTTTTGTCACAATCTGACATTGGATTGATATTTGTACGATGAAAATGTCACAATACGAGGGCCTATTGTAGTGTTACAATGTGATGTTAAAAAAATTGCAATATAATGTAAGGATCCAATAATGATTGTCATATTTGTTGTCACATTACAACAATGTTTCTCACAATGCGACATTGGATAGTTTTTTGTACTATTCAAACATCAGAACATTAAACCCTAATGTTATTTTAAACCCAAGGGATTAATGTTATAAAACCAAGGAATTAATAAAACCAAGGGATTAATAAACCCTAATTTTGTAATTTTTATAGACAGCATTGAATAAATTGTAGAATGTAATGTAACATTGCAATAATGAGTTTCAAATTAATTGTCATCTGGCAACAATGTTTGTCACAATTTGACATTGGACTAATTCATCTACCATGCAAAATTCATAATCTGATACTCTAGATTATAGTGTCTTAATGTGACATTGGACAGATTTGTACACCATTCAAACGTCACAACATCAAACTCTAATATTATACCAAATATTATAAACCCTAACAATACAAAACCAATAATATAAACAGTAATATTAAACCAAATATTATAACCATAATATTAAAACCAATATTACAAGCCTTAATATTTAACCCAACATTATAAACCCTAATATTATAATGTGGCAATGAACCTAAGGAATTTCATATTAGGTAACCCAATATTAAAAGCCTTGATTTTAAAACTAATTTTATAATGCTCAGAGGGGAATTGAATAAATTGTAATGAATGTAACGTTGTGACAATAAGTATCATATTCATTGTTATCCTGCAATAATGTTTGTTACAATGGTTCACCATGATAGTCATGTTGACTATTATTGACTATGACATTCATGTTGACTAGAATTGACCATGTCAACCAAAGTCAACAATATTTAACTTGTGTTAATGTATAAATATTATAAACCCTAAAATAGTCAACCACATTTATCCCTTGGTTGTCATAAAATTAATCACTTGGGTTTATAAACCTAGGATGATGTGGAAAATAATAATTATGTGTGACATCTTGGATTTACAATATTAATTCCTTTTGTTTTTAGTATTGATCCGATGATTTTATAATATTAATAATCTATTGCATTTTTAATATTAATTCATTTGATTTTTAATATTAATCAATTCGATATAATATTATTCCCTCGAGTTTATCATATTATTTATAATAAAAATAATATTATTATATTATTAAACCCTAAATTCAATATTAAAGTAATATTAATAATATTATAATATGATTAAACATATTATCATATTATTAAACATATTATCATACTACTTTTTTGTGAATTACATTTCTTTTATGGAAAATAGTTTCTAATAATTTTTTTCTTCTTTTATTTGAGATTAGAAAAATATTAGAAAAATAACATTATGTAAATAAAATTTATATCTATATTTATATTTTTTTAAGTAAATAATATTTATTATTTTTAAATATCATAAAAGAAATTTTAATTAAAAATATAAATATAAATAAAATAAATAATTTTATAACATGGAAGTTTATAAAACTCTATCTAATAAATAATTTTGGTAAAATTATAACATGTTTTAATTTAAATTTTAGTTTTAAATAAAATAAAATAAAATAAAATAGAAAGACATATTCGTGTAATTATAGTATTGAACATTGCACAAAGGAATTATATAATCATATGAGATTATTGAATATATTCATACTTATTCACTTATTAATTCACAAATTTATATAATAATATTATAATAATAAATTTATCCACACTTATTAATTCACAAATAAATTATAGAGTACATTATAGATGTAACAATTGTTTTATATGCTAATTGATGATTAAGTTTCATTGTTAAGACACTAAGACATTTACTGATGTTATTTTGAAATACTACATTATGAATAGGAATTAAATTTGATTAAATAAAATTAATTATCGAAGTGATTTCCATAAAAGATTAATAGACTCATGGTAAAAAGTAACTCAAGAATTGAGAGTTAGTTGAACAGAATCAATTCAAATAGTTACACCAACCTCTGAGGATAAAGAGATATCCTAGTGAGGAAGAGGGGCTCTGTTCGGTAACTGAAGAAGGAAGAATCACAGAGAAGAATTCCCGAACTAGTGTAACTAGTGGAATACTCTGACTTCTGAAAATTGTGGAATAGAGGACTGGATCGGATTGTCCTGAGGTCTGTTCTAGGACTTCTGTCAACTCATATAGCTCAGACTTGGATCACAGGGGAGAGATGAGGATGTGATTGCCTCTCTCGAGGTTGGGCAGAACTACATCAGTCAGAGAATCATAGAACATATAAGTTACTACTATGGCATGTCCTTAGTTGTTTATGAATGGAAAAATTATACCAGTTTAAGTTTTTTAACTGAAACAGTTACAGTACTTAAATTTGTTATGTGTCAGGTTATAAATGTTATTCTTTTTAGACAAATAGGACAGAGAAGTGAATTTATAATTTATTCTCAGAAAAATGAATGAGACAGGGAATCGTTTACTTAGAACCCTAAAGAAGAAAGTTCCGATTTGGTCGTTCCCTACGATTAGGGTAAGCACGGACATAATGGTCCAACCATCTCATATCTAAAATTAAAAAGGAAAATAGTCTATAGATGACTGGCGTATATAACTAATTATGCCAAGAACATAATCAAGAGAAAGAATCATGCAACCTTTTATTTACAAATCAGAACTATGTGAATGGAAATGATTTTCTAGAATTAAAATAGTAGTCTCTGTAGTCTGAATGCAAGAAGACAAATTCAACCCTTCTGCGAAAATTATAAGCAAAAATATAATTCCTAATTCTGGAATTTTAGAAAAAAAAAATGAACTAAGGAAATTGTTCCTTGAAATATAACTGAGTGGAAAGGTTACTGTCACTTAAAAAATTCACTAAACATTCAAAAGATGCAAAATTTCATTCGTTAGACAGAAGTGAATAATATTTCAAAATTACCACCATGATCTTTACGTATATATATATATATGTGTGTGTGTGTGTGTGTGTGTGTGTGTGTGTGTGTTCATTAGGGTTAGAAACGTTATAGTTTTCATTTTAACCAACAATAGGGATGAAACCACATAAACATAAAATCTTTACAGAACAACTCACAGTTACAGTAAAAGATTTCATGAAAAAACTATACATTCCAATTAACCATATTATACTGTAAGTATAACCCTAATCACACACACACACACACACACACACACACACATATATGAGGAATTGAACTGTTAACCAAGGAAAATATTGATAAATCTTCCATCAGGAATGAAAAATCCCAAAAAGGGACTCGAACAGTCTACAACCAAAACATCAGAGAAACACAAATAAAAGCTAGAAGTTCAAACATGCCTAACTGTATATTTTCATTCTGATAAAGAAAATAATATAGATACAACTATTACACGAAAATGACTCTGGCATACCCATTAGGGTATTGGCCGTGAGGGAAGAGTTAAGTTTGAATTAAAAGATCCGAAGCAGAAACTCCACGTCAAGATGGAAAAATCCCTTTGCAGGTCAAACAATTCTGAAACCAAGATTTACTCATTGCAAGGAGGTACCTGACAAGGCCGGAAGAAGTTAGGGGACTAGTTTATTAATTTTTCGTAGAGTTCTTCGTTCCAAATCATTAGTGAACATACCTGCAAAATAAATTGGGAAGGGTTAACAAAAATTTAGTTCTCAAACCCGGAAAAGTTAAGAAAATAAAAATAAAAAGACATGATAAATTTGCGGCAGACTTACCTTTAAGGTATTGACGCAGTAGACTAGAGGAAACGACCTGCAAGAGTTAACATCAAAATTTAGGTTAAGTAAACCAGTGGAAATCATGAACAATACTATAGAAAACAAGAGAAAAAAGGAAAACGAGAGTGTGGTCAGGGTTTCCACCTTGGAATTATCTGGAGATCACACAATTGAAGCATGGAAATTCCACACACTAAAGCCTAAAAGCAATACAATGACCTAGATGGAAGACAATCGATCAATATGACGCGAATAGTTTAAGGAACTAATTCTAAATGAGCATCACCGAAGTAACTACTCTGGACATCCGGTTTTTCAGAAAATGCTAACAGAAATTAGGAAGAACTACTTCTGGTCAGGTATGAGAAGAGATATTGTTGAATATATTAACAAGTGTTTAGAGTTCCAGCAAGTGAAAGTGGAGCACTGACACCCGGCTGGATTGATGCAACCTATACCGGTGCCTGAGTGGAAGTGGGAGGTGATATCTTTAGACTTCATTACTAGTTTACCAAGGTCAAAGTAACATAATGATTCTATAATGGTAGTGGTGGATCGATTAAGCAAAGAAACACATTTTATACCAGTGCAGTCCACTTATAAGACGGTGCAAATAGCAGATATATTCATGCGAGAAATCTTTAGACTGCATGGTATCCCAAAGACTGTCATATCTGACAGAGATGTGAAGTTTTAATTCAGCATTCTGGAAAAAGTTTTTTTACAAGATTGGGAACTCAAATTAATTTCAGCACTGCCTACTATCCACAGACGGATGAACAAATGGAGTGAGTAAATCAGATCCTGGAGGATATGTTACATATTTATGTAATGCAATAGACAACTAGGTGGGAATAATATCTGCACCTAGTGGAGTTTGCATACAATAACGGATATCAGGAATCCCTTAAGATCAGTCTATTCAAAGCCTTATACAGATGGAAATGCAGAGCTCCTATTAATTGGCATAGCCCAGAAACCAAATTGATGCTTGGACCAGAAATGCTAGCTGAAATGGAGACAGAAGTAAAGAAGATCCGACAGAATTTGAAGGCAGCTCAGGATAGAAAAAAAGTGTATGCATATAAGAAAAAGACTTATCATGAGTTTGAGGTGGGAGACCAAGTGTACGTACGGATCAAGCCAAAGAAAAACACTTTATGGTGGGCCTCTTATGCCAAGTTGGCTCCCATGTTTTGCGTCCCTTTCCAAATATTGGAAAGGGTAGGACCCGTGGCTTACTGATTGGCCTTGCCTAGTCATATTTATGTTCACAATTTATTTCATGTATCGTTATTAAAACTATATGTACACGACCCAAAGCACGTAATTTACTGGCAGAGTATCCAGGTAGGATATGAATACCAGACTTGATTAAAAATGATATATTTTTTTTAGAAAACTAATTCAATTTCATTGATTGTAGGTCGAGCCAGACGACGAGTTTCTGGTCGAGCCTCAATGTATAATCGATCAAAGAGAAATCATGCTCCGAAAATGAGCCATCACGCAAGTTAAAGTGCAGTGGAAGCACTTTGGCCCGGATGAAGCTACCTAGGAAGATGCATGCTTTGTTCGGGAAGCGTACCCTGAATTATTTGCTAGAGCAGAATGAGAACACTGAGGACGGTGTTCACTTCCAGGGGGGGAAGTTGTAACAACTGGATTATATGTTAATTGATGATTAAGTTTCATTGTTGAGATAATAAGACATTTACTATTGTTATTTTGAAATAGTACATTATGAACAGGAATTAAATTTGATTAAATAAAATTAATTATGGAAGTGATTTCTATAAAATATTAATAGACTCATGGTAAAATGTAACTCAAGAACTGAGAGTTAGTTTAACAGAATCAGTTCAAACAATTACCCTAACCTCTGAGGATAAAGAGATATCCCAGTGAGGAAGAGGAGTTATGTTCTATAACTGAAGAAGGAAGAATTGTAGAGAAGAATTCCCGAACTAGTGTAACCAGTGGAATACTCAGACTTCTGAAAATTGTTTGGAATAGAGGACTGGACTGGATTGTCCCGAGGTCTCTTCCAGGACTTCTGTAAACTCATATAGCTCAGACTTGGAGCACAGGGGAGAGATGAGGACGTGATTGCCTCTCTCGAGGTTGGGCGGAACTACATCAGTCAGAGAATCTTAGAACAAATAAGTTACTGCTATGGCGTGTCCTTAGTTGTTTATGAATGGAAAAATTATACCAGTTTAAGTGTTTTTATTATAAAGACGATTCTGATACTTAAATTTGTTATGTAATATCCCTCGCGCAAGCCACCATAAAAACTCTCATAAAATGAGGGTTATTAAATAATTAAATATTATTAATTATTATATTGATATTACATGAAGAATATTCTTGTAATTCTTAATTATAAGAATATTGGAGGAGTTATTTCTTAATTATTTTATTTAGAATAATTTAAATTCTTCTATGGAAATAAATTATATTTCCAAGTTGGTATATTTTATGAGTTTTAGAAATAATGAGTAATAGATTGGGAAAAAGTATGGATAAGTGATATTTTTCTCATAAGGAAAAAGAAAATCTACCTTTAAAAATAAAAGCATGAGGGATTTATGGAATGCTTTTCTGATTTAGGAAAAATCAGATTTATGGAGGCTTTATGGATTTCTTTTGTGATTTAGAAAAGATGGAATGCTTTTATGATTTAGAAAAGATGGAATTATTTTATGATTTAGAAAAAAGTTGGAATACTTTTAGGATTTATAAAATATATTCCATTTTAATTAATTCTATTTTATTATAAGCCTAGGAGAGAAATAGAAGAGGGGAAATGGGAGAATACATGGAGAATGGAGCCAAGGAAGAGGAAGAGAGTATTTCAAGCATGCATCAAGAGATGAGTAACCATATTCTTTGAAAATCTCTTTGTTTGCATATGGACCATGATTATATAATGATTGAATTTATTTGCAATAAAAATTTCAGTGTATTAAAAGCTAGATCTACACTTATTTATGCATTATTTTGATAAAACCCCGGGGGGATCTTGTTTAGAAGACTGAGTAGTTCCATATCTGGTATGGATCTGATGTTTCAGCCATATATCAGTTGTAGCTCTGAATATTAACCTACATCGGCTGAAGCTCCTCATATAAAATGTTGTCAAGTCTTTCTGCAGCTTTTCCAATTGTTTCTGCTATTATTTTTGAAGGATTCTTGCTCTTGCTTCAAGTAAATCCAATGCTTCTACAAAGGAACTTGATTATAGATATGATTTCTTGATGCCATACTATAACATGAGTTTAATGGCTGATTTCTAGTGTCTTCCAGCATAAACTGCGCAATTTCTAAAGGACGGTTTCTCTATTTACCAACTCTCTCCTTTAGCTGATTTTCAGCTAGTGTTGATTGTGGGAGATCTGTTAAAACCTCTAAACTCATTTATTTTTGCTGAAACTTTGCTTGAGGTCTAACACAGCCTAAAATAAGGGAACCCAACCCTATTCTACATTATTTTCACACTGGATTTCTTATACAATGTCCTCCTTGAGCCTATTGCAGATTTTCCTGAGAGTGGAATTTCCCGCTTCTTCCTTGGTTGGTTTTTACTTCTCTTTTGGATCCATTGTTTAGATCTATAGATCTAAGGTTCCTAAGATCAGAAAAATCTAAGAGGAGTGTGTCATTCCCACACTTGCTGTGTTTCACCATTCTTCTATAGACAGAGTCTGGAACGGGCCAGGAAGCCTCTGGATTTCACCCTTCCTTGTGAAGGTGATGCATCTAGTAAATGCCCTCCCAGTCTATCTCTGGTTTAGATATATTGGTGTAATTCCATATTTCTGTGATTCCATAGTGGAATATCTTAATATATTCCCTACTGAGCCTATTTTTTCCCATTTGGAACATTACATACTTGTATGCAAGGAAATAATTATTCTGTTAAAACTCTTCAAAATGAATAGAAGAGAAAAATATATCCTTGTATGCATTATTGGATTATATTCTTGGAGAGGAAAAGGGGTAATAACATGCTTTATTATTTAAGATTATTGAGAGAAACATATATGCTTTTATGCATGGGGAAAATATAGTCTTGAGTATTAGATTTATAGAGAAAACGAAGATGAAATCACATAATATTTATTGTGTTAGCCCTCTTTTGGGCAAAATAATATGTATTTTTCCAACCTAAAGGGATTAGCTATGGTATTAGCTTTATCTTGGGAGAATATTATGCATAGTTATTGGTTATATCTTTTGGATGAGAAGGAAATGTCACTTTGCATGCATGAAATGATAAGTGGTATGCGTTTGACCCTTGGAAAAGAAATGTGTTTATTTTTCCATGAAATATTTATTTGGTTTCTTTTGGAAAGAAATGTATGTTTTACATGTAGGAAGAACAAGATATGTTATTGCATGAACAAAACTATAACTTGTATGTTAACTTTGTTTGAAATAGAGTTGGCATTGTTATACATAGTAACCATTATGAATAGATCTTGGGTGGAAAATATGTTTTTGGAAAAGAACATGTATTCACATGCATAAGTATAACATCTATTGCATTAATCCATTTTGAAAAGAAAACACAAGATTAGGCAAAAAGAGAAATTTCTTGTTGGGATAGCTATCTTGAAAATCTTGTTATGCATTTGTATGCACGGTATTATTATATAGTATGTTAGCTTTCTTTTGGAAATAATATGAAAGTGCATGCAAGATTTTGTTAATGTTTGGTGGAAAGAGGATGCTTGATATTGATTTATTTGTTACTAATGCATGTGAAATGATGTTAAATAAGGAAACTAATGTCAATGTGGTTATGTTTTATACATGCATACAAATATTTGTTGAAGTGTCACAAATAGAGATTGATTATTGGTTTATTAATATTTTATCTAATCCTGATATCAAGTGTGCTGACGACAGCAATGGCAGGAAAGAAGGATGACTTGAGAAAAGGAAATTTCAAGTTTAACATTGTGGAAGATAAAGAGTTGTTAGTCCATGCAGGTTTAGTAGTTCCAATTGCACAATGATCCCCTGAAGGAAACAGTCTGAATAGAAAGACAAAGATTGATGATTCGTGGGTAAATGGTATCATGATGATTGTAACAACTTATAGCTAGTTATGTTTCGTTTAAGATTATTTTTATATGTAAATTTTATGACAATGGTTAAGGGATGGACTCCCTTATAACCATTGAGTGAGGGGTGACAACCCTCACGAGCGTTTAATAATAAAATTAAACGTTTGCTGGTTTTCACCCTACGGGGTTTTCAGGGTATATCGGTGTCTAATGATGTGATTGTTCATTGTGTCATTTTAATGATGTTAATTTATTTCATGATGTGATGTTATATTATCAATTAGGTGATTTACTAATTGAGTTAAAATGATCATGGGATCGATGAATAGTTATAGCAGGAAAATTAAGTTAATATGCTACCACAAGGAAAATTAAGGGTTGTGTAACTCACTATTATTTTTACTAAATATTTCTCTATGTGATGATGATGGTTATTCAAATGGTTAATGCATAAATATAAAAAGTAATTTATAAAGTTACACATTCGTAAATGTTGAAAAAATTTCCTAACTCTAAGTATTTTTCTGCGAGGTTATCGGGGTATGTTACAAATGGTATCAGAGCAAAAGGTTGCAACACTGGCGCCTTTTGGGAATCGTTATGCAAAAAGGAAGTAGAGGTATGATGCTAGTGGGAATCATCTCAGGTATGATTTTAATTAAACTTGTAGTATACTACAATTAACATGAGATGCATGTTGCATGATTAATGACTGCATGAAAGAGTAGACAATTATAATGTTTCTTTAAAAGTTGTGCTCATGAAATTTGAATATGGATGTGGATAAAATACAATAAAAATTCTATTGTACCTATGAACCATCTTGAGCACTCACTTTTTATATTGCAGATTAATTACCAACCTTTGCATGCATAATATGAGAAAAATGATTATGGTGCATAAGAAAAAAGAATGGAAAAACATGGCTAAATTTATCATGCACTACCTATAAATAATGAATACACGTATGGTTGGTGTGATAACTAAATAATATAGAAGTTGGGTTTGACCCTGAAGAGGACAATGGAATGTGGAAAACAAAATATATATATATTTGAACGAAACTCTTTAGTTGTTAAAAATAAGAAACGAGTGAAATAGAACTCACATAGTGAACTTAAATTCAATGAAAAAATCATAGTAGCATAATTGTGGGTTCTCTTTCTTCATTTAGAGTTGTAGATGAAAGTTTGCATTCCATGTGTTCGACAAAAAGTGGTAATTGAGATCCACGGTTTTGTTATTTTAAATAATTTCATCCGTGGAAGTTTTGGATGTGATTAATCTTTAATATCAAGGGGTTTTCATACCTTGAGATCATGTAATCCCCATGGTGATTCCAAGAAAAAGTTATGTTTAGAAATGGATCCATAATTTGGTCAAATTTCCTGATTAGACGCTGTTGTAGGGATTGTTGGTTCTGTTATTAGCAGAAATTTTACCATTGATGATATTAATATGATTCATGATGTTCTAGAAATTCTAGTTTTACTATCTCTATGAGAGTATAAACAGATTTATGGAAATTTATTTCATCTCTGCTAACTAGTCCCTCAATGGTAGTAGATTGTATGCTTGCCAAATATTTGGAAGAATGCCTTATCCACCATAGATTGCATGCTTGCAAATTGTTGTTAAAATTCCTCAATGGATGTAGATTGCATGCTTGAAAATTGTTTGATGGAATGTCAAATTGGTTGTAGATTGCATGCTTGCATACTATTTGAAAAAAAGTCTACAGTGATTGTAGATTTCATGATTGCAAATTATTTTCACAAAATTCCTCAATGGTTGTCGCTTATATGGTTGCGAGCTAATGGTAAGCGAAAAAAAAAAAAAAAAATCACATTTTGTGTCCTAGTGTTCAATGGGACTGTTAGTTCTCTACAATATTGATGGCTGCTAAGGTGAGACCTTAAATAAAGTATCATGCTATGGTATGCAACATATGTTAATGTCTTTTTTCTAGGCTACATGATTATTATTATTATGTGGAAATTTTGAATGTATACCACCTATATTACATGCGATGAATTGTTGTCAATGTGCTTTGACAAATTTTGGACCCCATGTTGTGGGTCAAGTATAGATGCATGGTGTACATAAATGTTCCTTTGCCTTAATGATAATATGCAAATGGAAAATTATGTAAATTACAGTGGATTTGTAGACATTGACTATTTTTAGACATTGAATTTTTATTGGATTCAATGGCTATGGAAGCTATGATGGGATTGATGTAATGAGGTAATATTTTATTTTATTGTAGAGTTAATGAATACTTTGGTTGGGGTATTCAGGAAATAAATCTAGAGTTTTAGAAGACTTCTTGCCAGCTTATGGAAAGCTATTGGTGGTTAATTTCAACATGGACCTTCCCTAAAAGTCTCCTAAAAATCCCTAGGAGAAAATAATAAAGAGGAAATATTAACATAATGGGAGAGAAATATTATGTTAATGACTTAGTTGGAGATAAATACTAAGTGGGGTAAAATAAAGCATAGCGGGAGAGAAAGGCATGCTTTAAAGAAAAAGAAGAGTATCTTTTTCAAAAATATAAAACAAAAAGGCCTAGGCAAAAAGGTTGGCAGACCTTAAAGCAGGACGCTGCTAAAAATCTGCTGGGAAGAAATCACCAAGGAATCAATGAGGTTATTGATTCTAGTGGCAATTAAATCTTAGCTCGGTGGGTAACTATTGGAGATAGTTCACGGTGGGGTGGAATATGCCGAGTTTCTCAATAATTCCCAAAAATTAACTAAGGTTAGATGAAATTTTGTCTATGTTATGTTACAATTTTTCAAATTATCTAAAGATGTTGGATGTTACAATAGACTGTAAATTTCATGTCTCAAAGTTGTTGCATGTGCTATATTTTTGCATGCATGATATATTAAATTATCTTAGCAACAATTTAGATGAAATAGGTTGTGTTTTTATGAGCAAATGAACATGTCATAAATGGCTGATCTATATGTATGCATAGAGGAAATTAATTGAAATATATAGGTGACTGAAATAACTCATGTTAGATAAAATAATGATTTATTGAACTTTAAATTCCTGACATATTAGAGGAACATGGCTGGAGATTAATGACATGAGTTTGAATTTGAATGAAATTACTGTGGGAGAGAAAGACAGTAATTTGCAAAGGAAATGGTTGGAGATAAATACCATGAGTTTGAATTAGATTGAAATTATTGTGGGAGAGAAAGACAGTAATTTTCAAAAACACTAGTGGGAGAGAAAGACTAGTGTAACTCCTAAATAAAATGCAATGTGCACTTGATAGAGTTTTTCTTATCATTTTGATGATTAAAGGGCTAAGTTCTCCCTGAGTTTTTGTGAAAGTATTATGATTTAGGTATTATTTTACATTTCCTAAATAATTGGAAATGAAAATTAAAGGTTAATGTTCCAACAAGAGAAGAACATCGAGGACGATGTTCTCTTTAAGGGGGGGAGTTTGTAATATCCCTCGCATAAGCCACCGTAAAAACTCTCATAAAATGAGGGTTATCAAATAATTAAATATTATTAATTATTATATTGATATTACATGACGAATATTCTTGTAATTCTTAATTATAAGAATATTGGAAGAATTATTTCTTAATTATTTTATTTAGAATAATTTAAATTCTTCTACGGAAATAAATTATATTTCCAAGTTGGTATATTTTATGAGTTTTAGAAATAATGAGTAATAGATTTGGAAAAAGTATGGATAAGTGATATTTTTCTCATAAGGAAAAAAAAAATCTACCTTTAAAAATAAAAGCATGAGGGATTTATGGAATGCTTTTCTGATTTAGGAAAAATCAGATTTATGGAGGCTTTATGGATTTCTTTTGTGATTTAGAAAAGCTGGAATGCTTTTATGATTTAGAAAATATGGAATTATTTTATGATTTAGAAAAAAGTTGGAATACTTTTAGGATTTATAAAATATATTCCATTTTAATTAATTCTATTTTATTATAATCCCATGAGAGAAATAGAGGAGGAAAATGGGAGAATACATGGAGAATGGAGCCAAGGAAGAGGAAGAGAGTATTTCAAGCATGCATCAAGAGATGAGTAACCATATTCTTTGAAAATCTGTTTGTTTGCATATGGACCCTGATTATATAATGATTGAATTTATTTGCAATAAAAATTTCGGTGTATTAAAAGCTAGATCTACACTTATTTATGCATTATTTTGATAAAACCCCAAGGGGATCTTGTTTAGAAGGCTGAGTAGTTCCAGATCTGGTATGGATCTGATGTTTCAGCCATATATCAGTTGTAGATCTGAACATTAACCTACAGCAGCTGAAGGTCCTCATATAAAATGTTGTCAAGTCTTTCTGCAGCTTTTCCAATTGTTTCTGCTATTATTTTTGAAGGATTCTTTCTCTTGCTTCAAGTAAATCCAATGCTTCTACAAAGGAATTGGATTATAGATCTGATTTCTTGATGCCATACTATAACATGAGTCTAATGGCTGATTTCTAGTGTCTTCCAGCAGAAACTGCGCAATTTCTAAAGGACGGTTTCTCTATTTACCAACTCTCTCCTTTAGCTGATTTTCAGCTAGTGTTGATTGTGGGAGATTTGTTAAAACCTCTAAACTCATTTATTTTTGCTGAAAATTTTCTTGAGGGCTGACACAGCCTAAAATAAGGGAACCCAGCCCTGTTCTACATTATTTTCACACTGGCTTGCTTATACAATGTCCTCCTTGAGCCTATTGCAGATTTTCCTGAGAGTGGAATTTAGCGCTTCTTCCTTGGTTGGTTTTTACTTCTCTTTTGGATCCATTGTTTAGATATATAGATCTAAGGTTCCTAAGAGCAGAAAACTCTAAGATGAGTGTGTCATTCCCACACTTGCTGTGTTCCACCATTCTTCTATAGACAGAGTCTGGAATGGGCCAGGAAGCCTCTGGATTTCACCCTTCCTTGTGAAGGTGATGCATCTAGTAAATGCCCTGCCATTCTATCTCTGGTTTAGATCTATTGGTGTAATTCCATATTGTTGTGATTCCATAGTGGAATATCTTAGGATATTCCCTACTGAGCCTATTTTTTCCCATTTGGAACATTACATACTTGTATGCAAGGAAATAATTATTGTGTTAAAACTCTTCAAAATGAATAGAAGAGAAAAATATATCCTTGTATGCATTATTGGATTTTATTCTTGGAGAGGAAAAAGGGTAATCACATGCTTTATTATGTAAGATTATTTAGAGAAACATATATGCTTTTATGCATGGGAAAAATATAGTTTTGAGTATTAGATTTCTAGAGAAAATGAAGATGAAATCACATAATATTTATTGTGTTAGCCCTCTTTTGGGAAAAATAATATGTATTTTGCAAACCTAAAGGGATTAGCTATGGTATTAGCTTTATCTTGGGAGAATATTATGCATAGTTATTGGTTATATCTTTTGGATGAGAGGGAAATGTCACTTTGCATGCATGAAATAATAAGTGGTATGCATTTGACCCTTGGAAAAGAAATGTGTTTATTTTTCCATGAAATATTTATTTAGTTTCTTTTGGAAAGAAATATATGTTTTACATGTAGGAAGAACAAGATATGTTATTGCGTGTGCAAAACTATAACTTGTATGTTAACTTTGTTTGAAATAGAGTTGGCATTGTTATACATAATAACCATTATGAATAGATCTTGGGTGGAATATATGTTTTTGGAAAAGAACATGTATTCACATGCATAAGTATAACATCTATTGCATTAATCCATTTTGAAAAGAAAACATAAGAGTAGGCAAAAAGAGAAATTTCTTGTTGGGATAGTTATCTTGAAAATCTTGTTATGCATTTGTATGCACGGTATTATTATATAGTATGTTAGCTTTCTTTTGGAAATAATATGAAAGTGCATGCAAGATTTTGTTAGTGTTTGGTGGAAAGAGGATGCTTGATATTGATTTATTTGTTACTAATGCATGTGAAATTATGTTAAATAAGGAAACTAATGTCAATGTGGTTATGTTTTATAAATGCATACAAATATTTGTTGAAGTGTCACAAATAGAGATTGATTATTGGTTTATTAATATTTTATCTAATCATGATATCGAGTGTGCTGATGACAGAAATGGCAGGAAAGAAGGATGACTTGAGAAAAGGAAATTTCAAGTTTAACATTGTGGAATATAAAGAGTTGTTAGTCCATGCAGGTTTAGTAGTTCCAATTGCACAATGATCCCCTGAAGGAAACAGTCTGAATACAAAGACAGAGATTGATGATTCGTGGGTAAATGGTATCATGATGATTGTAATAGCTTATAGCTAGTTATGTTTTGTTTAAGATTATTTTTATATGTAAATTTTATGACAATGGTCAAGGGATGGAATCCCTTATAACCATTGAGTGAGGGGTGACAACCCTCACGAGCGTTTAATAATAAAATTAAACGTTTGTTGGTTTTCACCCTACGGGGTTTCCAGGGTATATCGGTGTCTAATGATGTGATTGTTCATTGTGTCATTTTAATGATGTTAATTTATTCCATGATGTGATGTTATATTATCAATTAGGTGATTTACTAATTGAGTTAAAATAATCATGGGATCGATGAATAGTTATAGCAGGAAAATTAAGTTAATATGCTACCACAAGGAAAATTAAGGGCTGTGTAACTCACTATTATTTTTACTAAATATTTCTCTATGTGATGATGATGGTTATTCCAATGGTTAATGCATAAATATAAAAAGTAATTTAGAAAGTTACACATTCGTAAATGTCGAAAAAATTTCCTAACTCTAAGTATTACAAGTGAATTTATAATTTATTCTCAGAAAAATGAATGAGACAAGGAACCGTTAACTCAGAACCCTCAAGAAGAAGGTTTCGAGTTGGTCGTTCCCAATGATTAGGGTAAACACGGACAAAATGGTCCAGCCATTTCATAGCTAAACTTAAAAATGAAAATAGTCTTTAGATGACTGGTGCATATAACAGATTATGCCAAGAACATAGTCAACAGAAAGAATCATGCAACCTTTTATTTACAAATCAGAACTATGTGAATGGAAATGATTTTCTAGAATTAAAATAGTAGTCTGTGTAGTCTAAATGCAGGAAGATAGATTCAACCCTTCTGCGGAAATTATAAGCAAAACTTTAATTCCTAATTCTGGAATTTTAGAAAAAAAACAATGAACTAAGGAAATTGTTCCTTGAAATATAACCGAGTAGAAAGGTTACTGCCAATTAATAAATTCACTAAACATTCAAAAGATGCAGAATTTCCTTCATTAGACAGAAGCGAATAATATTTCAAAATTACCATAACAGTCTCTCTTTATATATATATATAAATGTTCAAGAGTTTCTGAACAGTATAGTCAGCATTTCAAATAGCAATAGGGATGGAAACCATAAACTTAAAATCTTTACAGAACAACTCACACTTACAGTAAAAGATTTCATGACAAAAGTGCACATTCCAATTAATCGTACTATATTGTAAGTATAACCCTACTAACATATATATATATATATATATATATGAGGAATTGAACTGTTAACCAAGGAAAATATCCATAAATCTTCCATCGGGAATGAAAAATCCCAAAAAGGAACTCGGACAGTCTACAACCGAAACATCAGAGACAAGAAAATAATAGCCGAAAGTTCAAACGTGCCTAACTATATATTTCCATTCTGATAAAGAAAATAATACAGATACAACTATTACACGAAAATGACTCTGGCATGCCCATTATGATATTGGCCATGAGGGAAGAGTTAAGTTTGAATGAAAATATCCGAAGCAGAAACTCCACGTCAAGACAGAAAAATCCCTTTACAGGCCCGACAATTTTGAAACCAAGAATTACTCATTGCAAGGAGGTACCTGACAAGGCTGGAAGAAGTTAGGGGACTGGTTTATTGATTTTTCATAGAGTACTTCGATCCAAATCATTAGTGAACATACCTACAAAATAAATTGAGAAGGGTTAACAAACATTTAGTTCTAAAACCCGGAAAAGTTGACAAAATAAAAATAACAAGACATGATAAATTTGCGGCAGACTTACTTTTAAGGTATTGATGCAGCAGATTAGAGGAAACGACTTGCAAGAGTTAACATCGAAATTTAGGTTAAGTAAACCAGTGGAAAACATGAACAATATTATAGAAAACAAGAGAAAAAAGGAAAACGAGAGTGTGGTCAGGGTTTCCACCTTGGAATTCTCTGTAGATCACATAGTTGAAGCATGGAAATTCCACACACCGAAGCGTGGAAGCAATACAACGACCTAGAAAGAAGACAGTCGATCAATAAGACGCGAACAAGAATGAAATTCCATATTACCCAAACCACAAGTCTGTGGAACGAGAAGAAAAAACACAATAAAACATTTGCGCAAGAAAACCTAAATCAATATAGGCACTGTTGTATGAAAACCCAAACGGGAACACGATTACCTCGCATCTGGCGGATGATAAGCCTGTCTCCACCGGAAGAATCCTGAAGGGGTTGTCGCAGAGGTGGAGAGCATCCACAGAGGAGTAAGGGATGAAATGAGAAGAAACACAATGGAAGCGGTTTTAAAGGGAGAGGTCATTCCATAACCCTAACACATAACCACCATAGAATCTCGTGAGGTCGGATCAAGGGCAAAGAAACCACCCACCTGTCCACCACAGTGATTGACAACACAGAGGTAATAACTCAACAGCTAGAGTTAATAGCCAAATCCTTTCCGGATTCTCAGTGCAGAAAGATAACCCTGAGGTGCTTATTTATTGCTTTGAGTATGTGTACCATAAGTTAATTAAACCCGAATTATAAGGATTGTCAAAAGATCTTTCCCAAAATATATAAAACATAATAGCAACCTTAATAAAGTTTTGTTATTATATGTGTAGAATATATATCAAAATCGATTGCTGTTCAATTATATTTCATATGCACTTTATATTAAATTTGAATGCTGTACAGTGTATGTCGTTCTTAGGATAGTTAGTGGTATACTAAAATGACAATTAAACAAGATGTAAGGGTAAGTAGAAATAACAGTTATACAATGTATTTTTTTTTTTTTTAAATGGTGTATAGTGATGTAGGTTACAATAGAATTATTGTAATAATAAATTTACCCACACTTATTAATTCACAAATACATTAGAGAAGATTGTTTAAATGGAAAATATACGAGAAAAAAATTAACAGAAAATTTTCTCTGATACCAAAAAAAAATTCATATTCTAAATTGTTTTCAAATAATTTCCTTCTTCTGTTTCTCTCTTTTTTTAGTAAAAAAAAAATAGACCAATTAATAATAATGAACGATAAATGGTTATATTAATAATAGTTTCGGTGTATAAATGACTTTGTCCATTTTTTCTCTCCACATCGTTACCATTCCCTTTCACGTTTTCTTTTTGACTTTTACTTATTTATTCAAAAAGCATCTCCCATAGCCTGAATTTCGCAATGTAACCCTGTAAAAATTGTATTATAACAGAGATTTTTTTATTATATTTAAAATTGGCATTGTTCTTGTTAAATTTGTGTTTACGAAAATAATTCTTTATTACAAAACAATCTTTTCTATCAAAAATACGATTAATTTTTTTCAATAAAGAATACAGAAAAACTTCAAGAAAACCATAAAATCGAATCACTGAATTATTGATCGATAACGAAAGCTATTTACTGTAAATTCTAAAACATTATGTGACTTTTCCGTTATGTCTCTTGTCTGAACTGACTTTTCAGCCCCACACACACATATATATATATATTTCAACAAGTTTAGAAAATTAATAGTATATTATCTGTGTCAGAATTCAAAGCATTTTAATACATATAATTTATGATGAAAAAAGTTAAGGCCTTGCGCCTGCAGCAAGAAGACATTGTTAAGAACCATTTCAAATTATTTTACTTCTAAAATTCTATTAGTATCATATGATAGATCAGAGTCTTTAGTAAGCCAAACAATGGTAGCCATGGTCCATTTAAATCGCTATAAAATTAAACAATCATTTTTTAATTATGTTGATAGATAAAATTAAACAAAGTTTTTTTAATTATGTTGATGGGCTCAATTGGGCATGGTTCCACTGTGTTTTTTGGGTGCTATGGGTGTAGTTAATTGCCCACAGACAGAATATAATGATTTCAGTCTTTTATTTTTGGTTGATCCTTTTCTCCGTTCACTGATCAGATTTTGTACCCAAAGCATTAGTTATAATATATTACCTTGTTTATTGTCTCATTGGAAATTGATTAGATATTTGCATATGTTAGATTTCAGCTGTCATATGTCAATTTCATTTTCAGGTGTCATATGTCAATTTCATTAAAATTGACTCTGATTGCATGGTCTTGCATTCATGCCCATAAAAATTTCCCGAGTTTTTTTTTATTGCTTAAAGTTTTTTATTGCTTAAACGCTTTAGGTACACCCTCGAATTCTGTCATTTGCATAATATACAACCACCATTTCCATCATTACAGAAAATTTCAGAACACAGATATATTTATCAGTCATGGCTAAATCTTTATATATTTAACTATATGGTAACCTAAGGTTACCATTGGCCTTAAGCTTCTAGATTGAAACAGGTATATCACCCAAAAGGTTACCATCCAATTCTTCCATATCTACCTTAAGAAGAACGGCCTTGTAGACATACTGTCTAAGAGAGAGGGGATCCTCTGCCCCTAACAGATGTATTTTCTATGAGCTTCTTAATAGATGGATTTTCTATGAGCTTCTTAACAATGACACCTTTTTTGGTGGTGGATCATTTTTTATCTAGCAATTCTGGTTTTTTATATGTTTTTTCTTTGAAGTTATTTTTCCATGGTATCTTGAACTTTACCCTTTACCATTAGACAGAATGGTTGTTGTTTTGATATGGTACTCTTTCTTTTTTAATTGCAAAGAATCTAATGTCTTCCCTGATTATTGGTATAACTTGGGTCTTATTTCACTTCTTATTGATATGAGTTATTTTGCAGAACAATGTTGTAAATGTAACGTTCTTTTGTATTATTAATGAAAGAATATTATTTTTTCCATATTTAAAGATATATTTTATATATTAAATAGTGAGAAAATTTTATTATAATTTAGTTATGAGATAGTAATTACTAGTTGTTATCTTGAAAATGTGTAAACACCCAATTAATTGATGAGCAATGTATTCTTGATCTTAAATAAAATAGTAAATTAGCAATAAATACTAACAATTATATATTTCAGTAATGTATTTAATGTTATACTAGCTAGGATATATCATATATATTTTAAATGGTTGGAAAATTTATTATCAAATTAGTAATAGGAGATAGTCATTACTAAATGTTATCATGAAATTTTGTTATTAGTTGCTAACTCATTAATGTTATTTAAGGAAAAACAGAACACATACAATTTATTTACAAGCTTAGATTTATTTTGATTCTGGATCTACTAAGGGTCTAGAGGGATCAAATCTCTTGAGATATAAACTTCTTTAAAATGAAAACAGATTTGATCCTTCTGGACACTTGATAGATCTAGAATTAAGATGGATTTAGACTAGTATAATTATTAATTATAATTACAATTAAAAATATAATAATAATTATTAATTTTACATTATGTTATATTATATTATATTTTTATTTTGATGTAATAAAAAAATTTTACATGACATTACATTACATTAAATTACAATATCCCTTTTTAGAGTTCTTAATGGATTTCTGGAAAAAAAATTGTGAGTAAATTTGATTTGTGTTGTTTAAATTAATTTTTTTATTATATATATAGATTCAACGCTCTCAACAACTTCTAAGACAATTAGATTGTAAAAAATTTACCTAGAAAATTTATGATTTCAATAAATCTGTGCCAAATTATACACAAATAAAATCAGAAAATAAACCAAAAAAATTTAAAAAAATTACACTTAAAAATTACTCATTTTCTTACCATGACTAAACTAATCAAATAAATAATAATGCATTGCTAAACTAATCAAATAATATTATTATTTATTGTAATATATGATATGTAATAATATCACATAGACATTTTCCAACTATTATAAATTTTTAACCGAAGTTACTTGTCATTAGGATTTTTTAACAAAATTACAGCATCAACCCCTAGAACAAATTGCCTTTAAAAACGGCATCGCATCTTCGAAATCAACAAGTTCTAAAGATTCGAACCATAGACGCCTGGAAAGAAAAAGCTTCAAGTCCTAAGTAAATAAAATAAAACCTCCAGACAACACGAACAAAAAACCGGCGACGAAATGCGGAAAACTTCAGAATTGTTTTGAAAGATAACCTGACGAATATTTCGTTGTTGTCCGTCCTTTGCTCCACCGCTCAGTTGGGGCGGAAGATTCTTAGGATTAGATATAAATTATTGATTTTTTTTGCTTTTTTGTTTTTGTAGTTTAAATGCTAAAACGGTTTCCGAGAAACGAAAACATTGCAAACAACTGAAATTATGACTTTGGTGAATTATTTATTCCATCGAATTCAGAGAAAAATAAATTCTTAAGAACCATATACTAGGTTTAATTTTAATGATATGAAATTTCCCATTTGAAATCCGTACAACTTAGTCTCCAGCTGTAGCTGTAGCTTGCGCATATTAGGTTATGGCTCAAGGATGATTACCGGGGTATCATTGATTACTGAAATAATAGAGATTCATCGGAATCCATTGCTACATGGAAATTTTCCATTGATATTTTGAGGTTTTTTTTGTATCCGAAAGTTTCAAGTCGTTTTAAATACGGTCAAAGTCATTAAAAGCAAAGTTAATAAACTTGATCACTGTAAATGCATTGATCTGTGTAAATTTTTAACATTATGCTTTTGTCATTATCCACATTATAAGTTTCAACTACGGATGAAATTACCCACATTACTAGTTTCAAAGAGGGATGAAATTTGAGGGGTTTCAACTGGATGAAATTATCCACAATAATAGTAATTTGAGGGGGTTTCAATGAGGGATGAAATTATTCACATTAATAGTTTCAACAAGGGATGAAATTTGATGGGCATTTTGTGTGTTTTTCATGTTTGAAATTTGTGGATGTTTGTTTTTCCTGAGATTAACAATTTTTTGAAAACATCATTATGCCCATTTATTTTCATTTAATTTTCCAGCTACTAGTACTCGATGAGGATCCAGGGCCTAACCTCTAAGGCGCTGTTTGCAGTTGGCAACTTGGCATCTACTTAAAAGTTGGAGTTGGCATAAATCCTCGCTGAATGGCACAACTACAAGGAAAATTGAGATTCACCATCTATAGCTTATAAGACGTGTCGTGATTCGAAGTACAAGATAGCCTATAGGCTTAAAGTGGCTAGAGACTCAACAATACATTATCTATTTAACACAATAAATTTCAATACTCAACAATACATTATCTATTTAACACAATAAATTTCAATAACTAGATAAAATCTAGATGAAAAATCTCACAAGGTGTATTAAACGTTATCGTAATGTCATAAAGTATTGTAAAATTGTGGGAAAACCGTAGGAGTGATACACGGGGAAGTTACATTGTGGTGCCACAATCAAGTTTAACTTTCGATGGAAATGAATAGTAAATGAAGCCTCTATGGAAAAAAATATATAATCAACGAAAAGGATTCACCCATAGTTTTTTTTTTCGAGTGGTTTTAGTGATATTTTATATGCTCGCATGAGCGTCGGGCTACAAATGGCCAGAAATGCCTATATTCCATCAATGGTGCATATCTTTGTCGTAGAAGATGGAAATAGCTAGCTGGATAAACGTTTCAAAGTACCAGGAATAACCCATATTTAGTGAGAGAAAGAGAGATACGATGGGCATCGTCTTGTAAGAGTTAGGGAAATTTGGATGCAGGAAGGAGATTAAGATGTCACAAACATCCTAGATTTAGGTGGCCAGTTAGATTGACAGTGGACAATCTCTCGCGCTGTTTGATAAATTTGAGGGAAAAAGAGAGATGATGTTGTGGCAAGTGGCTACGATCTCACCTCCCATGTGACTTTTGGTGGGGTGAGTCTTGAAAAGTGTAAAATATTGCAGGTGATTTGCAGGTGATTTGAGGTTCGAAGGACAGACTCACGATTGAGGTGGAGGGTGCAAATAAACATAAGATACACATGAAAGTGACTAAGATTGCTTCTCTGTGAACTCCAGGTTTCTATCTCTTTACATGGTTTCTTTTTATAATTTTATTTTAGGATTTATGTATTGTAATTATGTAGTCATATACGTTATTCAAGTTAGGGTTTTCATATCGTTAAAGATGTGAATGGGTAAAAATCTTATTCAAAGCCTTCAAGGGAAAAAAGGTTGATTTATCAACTATTAACTTAGAGTTCTATATTGTCTTGAGTTATTGTAGATTTATTCTTGTGTAGGAAATCTTGTAAGAGAGATAATGTATTTGTTGGTTGTTCAGAATAAAGTCGCATAAGGAACTTATTATGGATGTTCTTCTTGCTATGCTATATATATATATATGATTGTTAACATAAATGAATAATTAAACCTATTTGATCTACATCTATTCACTTCTGAATCTTTTATGTTGTTGTATTTTATTGCATCCTACTTTGCAAGTTCAGTAGGAAGTTCATCTTGTTGCACCGCCTTTCTACAGTGATCAGGCATAAAAACCAACGCTTTAAGTTTCATATATTATTTTAATTTTCCAATCTATCCGCCTACGAAATAGATTAATATCAGAATTAAATTATATAACTAATTTGTATAAAATAGCTTAAAGCCCCCATGATACATACCAAAGGTGAGAGAAAGTTTTTGCATTGACTCAGGTCACTGAGGCCACTTTTTGAAGGGTCGCATCGAGGGGAAGAAGGAAGTTTTCGTCTTGATTGTCGGTCGACAGTCTCACAAATGCCATGAAAGATGCCTTATGTTGACAATAATAGAGAAAATTTAACTCACACGTGTAGGAAAACAAGTTCTGTTGGCAGGCATATATAAATTGATCTAAAAAAATTTCGTTGGTAAGTAAGAATAAACAGAGAGAAAATCTTGGTCGTGTTGATGGGGCATAAATGTGTGTAATAAAAATTCCCAAAATTCAAAAATCGTATTCTCGTAAAACCCTTTAGGTTGGAATTTCAAATCATATTTTTTTGTTTTTTTAATGTAAAATGAGATATCAAGGATCCTTAGAGGAGATCTTCAAGATTGGTGGCATGAGAACATTGATCGATTTATTTTGCAGCAAGGACAACGACGAAAAAATAATTTAGAGTGGGTAAAGGAGGAGGATTTGTATGCAAAACCTACCTGCGATCATTACAAAATATTCTTGTGTAAGTTCCATGAAAAAACTTCATAACTAGTTGCATTAGTTTTTGATCAAAGCAAGGGTTGGAAAACATCTTAGACTTCGTTGAAGTTGGACTATTTTTTATTTCGCTGAGTTGCATAGACTAGTCACTTAGATTACTAGGGTTGTTGACTTTTGGGTGCAAGCAACTCTAGAAATTTATATCATTGAATTTGTTATAGAAGATAATCAATATTTTTATAAAGTGGAAGAAATATTCAAGTACGTGTTGCGGGGGAGATTACTAAAGAAAATACCTTTGTGGATTAAAATTTATATGGTAGAAGAAAACCTACTGTCATTTCAAGAACACAATATGGAAGCTTAAATTTTAAGTATTGGGTGGTAGGACCTAAGGAATATATGCTACATGGTCGCAAAAGATGAATCCCTTGTTGTGATGGATGCAAATGAGTTACAAAGGGCTAAATATGTAAGAGAACAAAGAAGGGTACAAATAGATGATGAATGGGCGGGGGGGAATACATTGCGTGAAATTTGAAGATGATAGAGAGAGTTACACCAAATAGGAGAGGTGTTGAATAGTCCAAGGTTGTAGATAGAAGAACCAAGTAGTATGATATTTCCATATACAGGGGATAGTAGTGGCACAAATTCTAGCCAAATAGGAGATGCTAGAAGCAGTGTCGTCGAAAAGATGGAAGGGAGTAGCGGAGATCCTCATGAGTCATAAGGGGTGAAGATGACGTATGAATCAAGACCTTTAATCGAGTTGATGAACTAGAATACTCCTAATGAAGAAATGAATTTTGTGATGAGGCGAATAATTTATTAAGATGATGCATCCCCTATAAGTATTATTTAATTGGGTAAAAACATAGGTACATCCTTCCCTAACCTCCCCCTGGTACCCTATAAGATTTTTTCTTATTTTATTTCAAAGTTACTAAAGACTTTAAAAATTCAAAAGGTCCACCAATCCATATACCAATTGTGTTTTACTGGCTTTGGTAGAGTTCTCAATCAACTTCCTAAGGATCTTCATAGCCCGGTTTGAAAGGATTTATACTGATATCACCTGGTCAATCTGTATTGGTCAGTAACATAGCAAGATCATTCACTAGATATCTTCTATTTTCAGGACGGGGGAATGAGGATGTTGAGAAACATTGGTATTTGTGTCAAGCCACATGGAGGGCTAGACAAACACTCAATGCTACTAATATTATTGAATTCCAAACTACTTTGGGGGAGAGAGAACTCAAGTGGTTTATTAAATGGTATACTTTCCACCAGAACCTTACTATTGATGAAGCTAAATGAGAATCTATACAGGATTTTAAACTTACTTAAAAAAATCAGTATGGATTATTCAAATTGTGGGATATTGAACAACGTGAATGAAAAATTACATGGGAGTGCATGAAACAATTTAAGGATTCCATTGGTAAGTTAAATTATCACATTGATCCTAATCACCAACAAGAGTGGTTCATTAAAGCTTTGTTGTACTCTAGATCCCCTTAACACAATAGAAGATTGATACATTTTGAGACATACTTGAGCAAGCTACAAAGATTGAAGCTATGGTAGGGTATTCTCATGACCATAGGGGAGGTGCTACCTCCAGTGATCATGCCCTTGTTGGAATACAACATAAAATTTTTGAATGGACAAAAATATGGAAAGATCAACATGCAACCTGACTTCTATGTCAGGTATGGTTCACTAATTGTCTTGTTGAAGGCCATCATGAAACATAATTCCAAAGGTTGAGTAGTGTGGGATAATATTTTATGACTATGGGACCAACTCCATATTTTCCTACTGCTGGAGTTGCACAAGTTGGTACAAATTATTTATATCAAGTACATAAACAATTTCTTGCATTCCGCAATTAGCAAGGTATGTTTGTAACCGATTATTATGAGATTTTTATACCTATATCCACATGCCTCATGTTAGTCCTATTTTGTAGAAATATTCAAATGTTGCAAACAATATGCTCTATGAATTTTGTGGGTCATTGATTCGTCATATGGATTAGTGCAGAGCTTTGGATGCTCTGGTTAGTCACCTTGATCGCAGTACATTTAGATTTAATGAAGTTCCTTGAGGAAATTCAAGGGGAGGAATAGGTCTAATTCGTTGTTACAACTGCGGTCAAGGACATTTTGTTTATTATTTTCCATTACCTATAGGGCCTCGATGTTCTTAATGTAGACTCAATACACACACAACAGATGATTGTCCCAAATTCATCGCTCGGTGGGAAGAGCGTAATCGGAAAAGAGAATCAAATCTAATTAATGCAGAACCTAGGGGGCATGAAGCAACTTTGTTGTTTAATATTAATATAATCACTAGAGGAGTAAAATATACTAGAGCATATATGGACATCCTTGAATAATCGAATATAATTAAATTGAAATTACCTAAGAATTCCTATGATTCCAAGTGGAAAAAAGAATACTACACGGATGCAGCTGAAATTTACAAACAATTAAATTCATCTTATATTCCTCACGTGGAACAATAGGAACATGTATGAATGTAGAATCTCAGGTCTTCTCAGGAAACATCTCATCCTATTATGGAATGGTTCAATTTTTTTTTGCAGGTTATGAATGATGAGAAACTATTAGGCTATTAGGTCAGCTACAGAAGAAACTAAAGATAATTGTTAAGGATGGGAAATGCTCAGAGAGGCCAATTTCTGAAAACCTTCTTGAACGCTATTCAAGGTGTGTTCAATAGAATACAAGGAGAATAGGAAGAGAATTCCATGTTGATGATCAAATCACATGATTTCAGTCTTCAGATCAATGACTCTTTGCTAGATTTGAGGTCTTATATCAATATCATGCTGGGAAATACTTCAGAGGCACTCAAGAAACAAAATTTTTGTTGTATCTGATTCAGTTGCATATGGATAACCACTATTGTATTCTTTCAATCAAATGTTTGGAGGATGTTGAAGTTGATATTGCAGGGGTAAAAAAATATGCATATTTGGAAGGAATCATATATTATGGGAGATAAATGCTTGTATACAAATTTATTGGGAATATGCTAGGCATTTGAGAACTACGTCACTATTGATCTTAAGCAGGAAAAAATGGTTTTTGAGGTAGATGGAGTCTGATATTTAACCATTTGGAAATATGATGCAGTCATTGTCCTTGATAGCAGCTTCTACTTGATGAAGTTGTCCTTGATGAAATGAAGCATTACCTTTAATACATGATGTAATCACAATGGCAATAGAAGTTCAGATATAATGGAGAAAGGAATTCATGTAGAATTTGAGCAATGGCAGAAAAGTGGTATGTCACAGCCTCATGAGTTTGTAAAGTCAGTAGTAGCCATGGAAAAAATATGCATTTTGAAATAGCATATTCCTATTGCGTCTAAATTTATAAAGCAAGAGGAATTCTGTATTGATACAACTGCACACAGTATTGAGCGTTGGACTATCTATTTGATCCTGTCCAGGAATACCATCAGCGGTTGAGTGGTTTTGACTCATGGTATTGACAAAGGCTAAATCTATATAAGGAGAAGAAGATCATAGTGCAAGTGTGTGCATAGGTCTGGGCTTTAATGAATACTTCACTCTGAAGTATATCTGCATGGAATGGAAACAATTTATTGATTGATCTGAATTAATAATGCACCTATGAAGAAAATGATGAAGAGGGATCTCTAGATCCAAAAATGAATATTCTAGATCTGTTTATGGAATGTTTAGATCTGTGATCTGGCGAATCTTTGCTGAAGTAATGGATGAGATCTGAGTTTTTTTATCTAATCTAAAGAGCTGCACAGTCCTGAAAAGTTTCAGATATATACGCAGGTTTATTTCATGGAAAGTGCGTGTATACGCGGATCCTCTTAAAGAAAAGCGCGTATGGCAGTTAGGGTTTCTGAAGAATAAAATGCACTGAAGTATATGCAGGTTTGTCTCTATGAAAGCGCGTGTGTACGCAGGTTCAGTGAAGTAAAAGCGCGTATGAAATCTAGGGTTTGCTGAAGTATGTGGAATGAATTGTCTGATCTGTTTTGCTGTCTTACTGCTATCTGTCAATGATGTATTCATACAGATCTGGGTTTTTTGAATGTTGATTATGCTGTTGATTAAAGATCAAGTTTTTGGTTGATTGGTTGATGATTCAATGAATGAGTGTTGAGGTCTGTTTGAGTTGTTGAATCATTAAAGAGCTTAAAAATTGTGGGCAGTCCGGTGAAAAGTGGTGATGACCTCAAGGGTATGTTGTGTGGAAAATTTGATGGATCTAGTATGAAAATTGATAAACGTTATGACAGGCACTAAAGGTGAAGCACGGTGAGGGGGTTGTAGCTCCCTTCAGGAAACATTATGAGAAAGTTGCCAGCCTTCTACGAGTGGAGTGCACATGCGTGCTAGTATGGTTGTGATGCATGATTGTAAGAAGTTTTCTTTATTAAAAATAATGAAGGGCAGTATAGCGTGATGCGTGGTTTTCTAAGATTGGGTTTCACATAACAATAATGGTGTTCATGTCTTCGGTGATGGTTTATTCTGTTATTACGGCACATGCTTACTGCTTACTAAACATCTGATGAATGAATGATGCAATGATCTAAGTAAAGAATTAAATGCATAATAAGATCTCTGGACATACGCAAGTTTTCTTAAGGATATCCACGTGTATACATGAGTTGGGTTCAGTAAAGTAGCGTATGGTTTTAAGAGAAAGAAAAAGTAAAAAGTTTTCAGTCAGCTCTAAATACTAATTCACCCCCCCTTCTCAGTATTTTTCCCAACAATTGGTATCAAAGATTGGTCCTTCTGAAGGAGCTTGATCGCTTGAAGGAGATCCATCACAATGGGAAGGAAGCAAAAGAAGAAGGCTTCTCAAAGAAATAAGATATCTCAGAAAACATGTACAGCAGAAAATGAAGAAGATGAAACATGTATTGATTGTTGTTCTTGTGATTCACTTTCTTGTGCATGCAATGGTGAAGATAGTGAAAGTAAAGGTTATAGGATCCTAGAAAGTTTTTTAAGATTAAAGTTGAAAATCAACAAAGATTCTTTAATGAGAGAGAATCATATCTATAAAGAATATGATCTCTAAATGAAAAGATGGAGATGAGAAACTCTGGATTGTACGATGAAGTAACCAATCACAGTGAAGGATTTGAAGCAGAAATCATCTCTTTGAAAGAAGATCTGGAAAAATCAAATAAGAAGAATGAAGAACTTCTACAAAAATTTGAAGAACAAGAAAATGGGTTGAAGGAAGATATTTTAAAATTGAATGATCAAGTAGAAGAAGGAAGAAGGGTCGAAGAAAGTATGAAGAAGAAATGCCAAAGATTGGAGGTTGAGGTAAACATTTTAAAAGGTAAATTAGAAGAAAAAGAAAAGGATAAACTCTTGAGGTTTCAAGATAGTACTAAGATTCTAGACAATATTCTTAGCAGTCAAAGGTCTCCTTCTATTAAACTTGGTCTGGGTTTTCATGAAACGGTCAAAGGAGAATCTAGTTCGCAAGAAAGTGCTAAAGATTCAAAGGATGTCAAAGCAAAACCTGAAGTGATGAAAGAAACAAAAGGTCTACGACAATATTATTAAGGCTATAAAGAAGTCATTCCTCATTTGATCAATATGTTGAAATTCTTTTAATGTCTGAAATTATGGGCATCTTTAAACCAATTACGAAGCCAGTTGTTTCGATCTACAAAAAAATAGATTCTGAAGTACTCGGGTTTCTTTAAGGGATATTGTTTTTTTCATGCAGCAAGTTTGGTCATAAAGCAACTAATTGCAATAGAAGAAAGAATAGAAAAACACATTATAATCCCTATGCTTACTTTTCTGGTCACACAAGATGTTATGCGTGTAACAAGTATGGACATGTAGAAAAAGAATGCAGGGATGAATAGATCCGAGAAATTGGATAATTTCCAGACACACAATAAGAAATTTCAAGAAAAGGCTGGAAAAAGAAGGAGGACCGATCAAAAACGTAGGGGATAATAATCCTACTGCAGTCTTCCGCTTCTAAAGCTTACTTCTCGTAATGACTGCAGGGAGTGATGTGAGATACATTATAGGAATCAATAATGTATCATCACAGGGGGGAGCAATATATGGTGATTCCCATGGTTGGTTTGGTAATTACGGTTATGTTTATTTCTAATAGTGCATCCGATGTGAAGAAGACAGGTACAAGTGGTATAAGTTCGGGGGGAGATGGAGTTGTGAAATTTTTTCTGTATTTCACTTTCCATACGCGGGTTTCGTGAACTAAAGCCGCGTATACACGTGAGTTCTGCTAGAGACAGATAGCGTATGTTTTTCCGATAAGTAAAACAGTAAGACAACTAAAGATCGGGGAACACGAGTTCGTGGGGAGCATTAGTCTAACTACTAATGATTGCATTGTTGGCATTGTATCTCGCTTATTCCTTAGTTATTAATTATGGGCATGTTGCAGCCAATTGCGGAAGCATATTGTTTCGAGCAAAAACAAACGGATTCTACACGGAAAAGGTACTCGGAGTTTCTTTAAGGGATATTATTTTTCATGCATGCAAGTTTGGTCATAAAGCAACTAATTGCAATAGAAGAAAGAATAGAGAAAACACATTATAATCCCTATGCTTAATTTTCTGGTCACACAAAGATGTTATGCGTGTAACAAGTATGGAGATGTAGAAAAAGAATGCGGGATGAATACATCCGAGAAATTGGATAATTTCCAACACACAATAAGAAATTTCAAGTAAAAGTTGGAAAAGAAGGAGGACCGGTCAAAAACGTAGGGGATAATAATCCTACCGCAGTCTTTCCGCTTCTAAAGCTTACTTCTCATAATGATCGTGAGGATTGATGTGAGATACATTATAGGAATCGAGTAATGTATCATCACAGGGGGAGAAATATATGGTGATTCCCATGGTTGGTTTGGTAATTTTGGTTATGTTTATTTCTAATAGTGCATCCGATGTGAAGAAGATAGGTACAAGTGGTATAAGTTCGTGGGAGAGTTGGAGTTGTGAAATTTTTTTCTGTATTTCACTTTCCATACGTGGGTTTTGTGAACTAAAGCGCGTATACACGCGAGTTCCGTGGAGACAATAGCGTATGCTTTTTCCGATAAGTAAAACAAGAAGACAGACTAAAGATCGGGAACACAGAGTTCAGGGGGGAGCATTAGTCTAACTACTAATGATTGCATTGTTGGCATTGTATCTTCTTATTCCTTAGTTATTAATTATGGGCATGTTGCATGCAATTGCGTGTATGATTGTTTCGACTCACAAACAAATGGATCTCTACACAGAATGGTACTCAGTGTTTCTTTAAGGGATATTGTTTTTTCATGCAAAGCAAGTTTGGTCATAAAGCGACTAATTGCAATAGAAGAAAGAATAGAAAAACACATTATAATCCCTATGCTTACTTTTTCTGGTCACACAAGATGTTATGCGTGTAACAAGTATGGACATGTAGAAAAAGAATGCAGGATGAATAGATCTGAGAAATTGGATAATTTCCAAGACACAATAAGAAATTTCAAGAAAAGCCGGAAAAAAGGAGGACCGATCAAAAACGTAGGGGATAATAATCCTATCTGCAGCCTTCCGCTTCTAAAGCTTACTTCTCATAATGATCACAGGAGTGATGTGAGATACATTATAGGAATCAATAAATGTATCATCACAGGGGGAGCAATATATGGTGATTCCCATGGTTGGTTTGGTAATTCTGGTTATGTTTATTTCTAATAGTGCATATGATGTGAAGAACACAGGTACAAGTGGTATAAGTTCAGGGGGAGATGGAGTTGTGAAATTTTTCTATATTTCACTTTCCATACGTGGGTTTTGTGAACTAAAGCCGCGTATACACGCGAGTTCCGCTGGAGACAATAGCATATGTTTTTCTGATAAGTAAAACAGTAAGACAGCTAAAGATCAGGAACACAGGTTCAGGGGGAGCATTAGTCTAACTACTAATGATTGCATTGTTGGCATTATATCTGCTTATTCCTTAGTTCTCGTAATACTCATGCTCAAATGATGATGACATGATACATGGTTTCTTATGATGAGATTATGGATGAGCCTTGATTGCTTTTTGATGAAGAGTATCTTTTGTTTTCACACATGGATGAGATGGAAGTCTTATGATTCAGAGATAAGGATAGATCATGCAAAGTTTGTTGCTGATGACTTTTTTCACGGTTGAGACCTGCTGTACATAATTCCTACACATGTTACATCATGATTATGAAATAAATAAATCATGAAGATCTTGATGGTAACATATCACATGGATGATTGCTTGATACATATTGTCTATTGAAGAAGATTGTTCTGGTATGATAATTCCTCTTGAAGAATATGTTGATGCTGCAAAGAGCCTGAAGGCTTGGTTACTGATGTGATTATGCTACAACTGTTGGATGACACTTGAGAAACATAGCTACATTGTCCTATCTATCTTCTCTCATATATTCCAAGGAAGCATTCGAATATCTTAGACAGAAGCTGGGAATTGTCTCTACCTCTTAGAAGATCAGATCTACTTAAATACAGAAGATTAAATTGGATACGCGGATTTCCTGAAGAAAAGTCGCATATGTACGTGATTTTATACACAGAAAACTGCGTATGGGTGTTTGTTGACAAATTTTTTCTGGGTCACCATTCTTCAGCACAACTACGGTGTTGTTTGGTATCTCTAGTGGTGTTCTAGTTCTCATAATTTTGTTTCATTCTCTAATGTTTTTGATAAATATGCCTTGATGATTTTCTGTTGAAAGTGTTCAGGATGCACAAGCTAAGGGGGAGCATTGGTCTTGTAGAACGGATGCATTGTTGGAATTCTCATTATTTGCTGTGATCTGATGTCATGTTTGAGATTCTTTGGTCTTGATTTTATAATTCATTTCTGTAATTTGATGAAAAGGTCATGTTAAGACGTATGATGTAAATTTGTAATATTCAGTCATGTAAGGACTCGTTCAATGTGTAAACCCACTTGGTTGGGTACTTGAGTCTCATATGTAAATCCACTTGATTGGATCATTGATGTAAGTATGAGTCCTTGGTGATCGAAAAGGTCATAGAGTTATGTACTTCATTGGAAAAATATGTTTGAAGAGTCAGCATCAACTCAGGGGGAGCATTGTCACTTTAGTGCACATCAAATCTACAGAGCTCTTCTGTCTACAAGAGAAGAAAAACCTTTTTTTGGTTTTGATACGCCCTTTGCCCTTGATGTCAAAGGGGGAGAGTATCATGGTGTTTGAATAACGGTTATAATCAATGTATCTATCTGTTGTGGTGATCAAACACCATCATGGTTGCCATCAAGTCCAAAGGGGGAGATTGTTGGCAATATGATGCAGAGTGTTGTCCTTGATGGAAACCTACTTGACGAAGTTGTCCTTGATGGAAACTGACTTGTCCTATTTGTTAATGATGTAAATTTGATGTATCTATATAGAAGTTCAGATATAATGGAGAAAGGAATTCCTGTAAGGGCCAGAGAAATGATGAAAATGGTATGTCACAAAGCATACGCGGGTTTGTAAAGTCAAAGTAGCATATGTACGCAGAAAAGTACGTTCCAAGTAGCGTATTCCTATTTGCGCTCTAAATTTATAAAACCAGGGGAATTTACCATGGTATTGGCACACAGTATTGAGCGCTGGACTATCTATTTGATCCTGTCCAGGAATACCATCAGCAGTTGAGTGGTTTTGACTCATGGTATTGACAAAGGCTAAATCTATATAAGGAGAAGAAGATCATAGTGCAAGTGGGTGCAGAGGTCTGGGCTTTAATGAATACTTCACTTTGAAGTATATCTGCATGGAATGGAAACAATTTATTGACTGATCTGAATTAATAATGCACCTATGAAGAAAATGATGAAGAGGGATTTCTAGATCCGAAAATGACTATTCTAGATCTGTTTATGGAATGTTTAGATCTGTGATCTGGCGAATCTTTGCTAAAGTAAAGGATGAGATCTGAGTTGTTTATCTGATCTGAAGAGCTGCACAGTCCTGAAAAGTTTCAGATATATACGCAGGTTCGTTTCATTAGAAGCGCGTGTATACGCGGATCCTCTTAAAGAAAAGCGCATATGGAAGTTAGCGTTTCTGAAGAATAAAATGCACTGAAGTATACGCACGTTTGTCTCTATGAAAGCGCGTATGTACGGAGGTTCAGTGAAGTAAAAGCGCGTATGGAATCTAGGGTTTGCTGAAGTATGTGGAATGAATTATCTGATCTGTTTTGTTGTCTTAGTGCTATTTGTCAATGATGTATTCATACAGATCTGGGTTGTTTGAATGTTGATTATGCTGTTGATTAAAGATCAAGTTGTTGGTTGATTGGTTGATGATTCAATGAATTAATTGATGGGGTTATAAGTTTCAGTTTGATGAATTTTGAGCTTAAATGTGTGGAGCGGGTCCAGTCTGAAGAACTGATGAAAAGTGGCCTATAAGGTATGTTGTATGGAATTTGATGGATCTAGTATGAAAATTGATGAAACGTGGTCCATGGTGGTATTGAGGGTCGAAGCCTTCAGTGAGGGGGTTGTAGCTCCCTTCCAGGAGAGGCTAGTAAACAAGAGAAGGTTGTAGCCTTCTGTAGGTGGGTGCCTGTGTGTTGGTATGAGTCTGCACTAGTACATGGTTGTAAGAAGTTTTATTTATAAAAAATATTGAAGATAGAGACGACGGCAGCAGTGGTTTTCTCCCGAATTGGGTTTCCACCTTAAATAGTGGTGTTCATGTGTGTTGCTTATGTGTGATGGTTTATTCTGTTATTACTGCACATGCTTACTTCTTACTAAACATCTAATGAATGAATGATGCAACGATATAAGTAAAGAATTAAATGCATAATAATAGCTCTGGACATACACAAGTTTACTTAAGGATATCCGCGTGTATACGCGAGTTTTTTTCAGTAAAGTAGTGTATGGGTTTTAGAGAAAGAAAAAGTAAAAGTTTTGAGTAAACTCTAAATACTGATTCACCCCCCCCTCTCAGTATTTTTCCCAACATTTACAACCACTAGATCCTTACCAAGGCCCAATATTTATAGAAGTTGTAGATGATAAGGAAGAGCCCAACCTCTTAGATTAGTTATGCTAGCTTACTACAGGTAAAAGAGAAGATTATATAAATCCTACAATATATGGTTCTTTTAGCTAGAGGAGCATTCAAAGCACAAAAGTTGGTTCATGTATCTCATTTTATGATTGGCAGTAGGGAGATCATAAGTTACACTCTATAAATTACATAACTATTTGATGTTCATGTTGGATCAGTATTGAGGTAAAATATTTTCCCACTTTTAATGGTATATGTTATACTATTAATTTTATTAAAGACATTGGTTAAAATATTGAAGAAACTGAAAAGGTCCCTTTGTTGGGTTGTTTACTGGGTAAAAAAACACAAGTATTTATTATCAATCCAGGCTTGTAGGAATTAGAAGCATCCTCCGTATCCTGTGACCGGTGACCACTGAGATACCTATAACCAGGTCTTCAAAGTTATAATGGTTGTCCTGATATTTCAAAAGCTAAGTAATTGTTGATAGAGGTTTTGGATTTCCTGGTGTGGGTATACAGAGGATATTCGAGCACATAATTTAGCACATCCACATCGCCAATCGCTGCAAGAATGAGTTGGAAGATTTGAAAGAACTGGTAATGAGCATCGAGCTTACCATTATGCACATCCAACAAAATGGCCTGGCATTCAAAACAAGCAATGATGAAGATAAGGCTTCAGCTGGCAATGGATGGCTGAAAGATTTGGACTGTCTTCTTCTTCAAGTATCAACAATGCTGCAACAGTGCTCAATACCCAAGTTCCATGTCAAATTTTTTTTTTTTTCAAACCGAAAGGAAGATTAGCCATTTGATTTCAAATATCAAAGGTGAAACCTCAAGAGTGGGCCAAACACCCATCGACCGGCTCTCTGGAGGGACGAGTCCTTGAAGTGGCTGTGTTCATGTGGTCGGACAATCTTCGGACTATTCCGAAAGAGGGAGCACCTTAAGGAAATGTTGGTGATCCTCGTCGCAAGCAGGAACAGAGGCGTAGTGGTATATCAAGGCCGTAGTCGAAGCTATTTGAAGTTGCTGGACATATGATTGGAACTTCTTGGAACACCAGCAAGGTTCGAAAGGCTATCTATCCTGCAACGAATGGAATGTTATTTCTGGAAAGACAAACATTTTGTATAAGCACAAGCTTGGAGATTTTTCTTTGGCGAGAGGATGTACGAGGCCACTGAGAAGGGCCGAGTACTTGAATATTGGTTTCAATATGTTGTCAGCACAGGTGCTAGAGTGCTGGATTCAAAAATATCTCCAAGAGAGGAGTCAATGGTGCTTGAACCTGGTTGAGAATTTGATGGAAATGCTGCCATGTCAGAGAAGGGAATTCATCTAACCATTAAATACAATTTGGAGTACACATTTTACAGAAGAGCAGAGTTGTGTGAGGTGGAGCCTTGTGATGTCTGCCTACTTATTTGCACTTCCACTGTCGCTGGCGTGTGAGGAGGAATGTTGCCTTGCGCTGCTTGCCTACTTATCTGCACTGCCACTGTTGCTGGCATGTGAGGAGGAGCACTACTTTGCGTTGCCTGCCTACTTATCTGCGCTGCCACTGTTTCTGGCGTGTGAGGAGGAGTGTTGCCTTGTTCTTCCCGCCTACTTATCTACATTGCCACTGTTGCTGGTGTGTGAGGAGGAGCACTGCCTTGCACTGCCTCCCTACTTATCTATGTTGGAAATATTATCATTGATGGCAAAGGAAAAGACAGGAGCAGCATTATACAGAAGCAAGAAAGGGAGAGGCAGTAGTGATAGCAATAGAGAGGCAGTAGAAAGTCAAAGGAGCACAAAGGAACAACAGCAAGCAAGGCAGAGGCAGCAGAGATAGCAAAAGAGAGGCAGAAAGGAGCAGCATTATACAAGATGTGATGCGATGCAATGTACTGAAGATGCGATGCGATGTGATCGCATATCATAATCGACGAGTGAAGCAGAGGCTATGTAATGGAGATGCGATGCGAAGCGATGTTTGCATTTGTGATGCGATCACAAATCGCAATCGGAAAAGGAAGCAAGGTAAACTATGAAACAGAGGCAGCGGATTTGCGATGCGATGCGATGGTATAACTACATGGGTCCTACAGGGGAAACGTATATTAAAATGTATTGCTGAAATTTTTTTTTTTAACACATGGTGAATCGGTAATTATTTAGAGTAATCTAGGGGAGACCCGGGATCAATCCTCATAGTCACCTTATAACACTAGGATATATCCAACAGCCTGCAAGTCAGATATACCAGTTCTTATGATTCAGCAAGAGCCGAGACCCCTCGGAAAAGGGGGAGCCTACTCCTTGAGCCAAGATCATAGCAAGCCACATAATCAATGAGATTTGATCTGCGGACTCTTAGGTTTCACCCACGGAAAATTTCCGTCAAATCACACATCATTGTATATGTATTGCCGAAATATTATAATGTACAAAAGAGTTTTATGTAAGTAATGTTGCTAAAACATTATCAAAGGAATTAACACTATTCCTAAGGTTCAGTTAAACAAACAACGGAAGTATGGTGGGAACCGACGATGAAGAGGAACGGTGGTTTCAAAACCCAAAACAACTAGTCTCGTGCGGTCACAAGAGCAGTAAGTGGAATTACCTTTTTGAATGTGATATTGGTCTTCGCTTGATGCATGGTGATAAGTGGTTTGGAAAAACCATTCATATCGCGCGATTTTGGACGAATAACCCTCGTGTTGTTTGATTACGCGATATGTAGTTTTGGTCATTGGATCACAGAAGCAGATGCGACATCTCCCCAACCATCGGATGAGAAGGGTGCGTTAAGGACTGGGACCCAGTTTCATCGCATGGGTTGAGATATAAATCACGTTCATCTCAGTAACGCGATATGCATTGGATTATTGTGGTTTGATGCAATGATGTGTCATCCATTGGATCTATCCAGAGGTTAACACAGATTTAAATAAAGCATTAAGGCGAATATCAACAGTGGAGATGTAATCGCATCGACAATTTCTAATCTCATCGGCAGAATGAAAGAACAAAGGAATGACAAGTTGAAAGTTGTGATTGCGATTGAGCGATCTAATCACAACCATCCATTCCCAATTAACGGCAGTCGTTGGATCTATCGCATCGAAGAATTCTAATCGCATCGGCGGAATAGAAGAACAAAGTTGCAACAGTCTAAAAGTTGCGATTACAATCGAGTGACTTAATTGCAAATGTCTGATCCCAATCAATGGCAACCATTGGATTCACAGTGAATGATCTCATTGGAGATTTCTAATCGCATCGGCCTAGCAGAAGAGTAAGGGAACGTGTTGTTGGATGTTGCAATTGCGATGATGCGATCCAATCACAACCTTTGGATCCCGGAAGATAGCAACTATTGGATCTTAAAGTAAGTCAAAGTGGGGCCTACTGGAATTCAAACCCGAAAATACAAAGTTTTCATTTGTTAAAGCGCATCGACGGGTAAAAGATAAATATAACGTATAACATTGAAATACCGAAGTACTGTCTGCTGGGAACCCTAGCTCATCGCATCGACAGAAATCAAATAACCAAGGCACAATGGACCATTGAAGTTTGCGATTGTGATTAATCGCATCTGAACAATCGCAAAGGATGTAATGGCAATCAGAAATCATCGGAGGAGGCTCATTGCATCGGGGAATAGAGAAAATGTTTGGCAAGTGGGCCCAAAAGGCTATTTTCTATGTTAAAAAGGTTTATTATTTTGCCGAGAGTTATTTGAGTTATAAAAAAAGGTAGTTATATATTCATCAATTACACAACTGTAGTGAACAGGAGAGCATGCAGAAACGGAAAAAGACAGAGACAACAGTAAAAAAGACAAACACACGGTGATCCAAAAACGTAATGGGTTGATTTGAAATACTTGTTGTAACTGAAATGTAAATGTTTTAATTGATTTTCTATTGTTTTTGATGCAAAGGCAAGACTCCGGTAAGAAAACAGAAATCCACTGTAAAACAAATTTTTTTATAAATTGCTATATTTTTCTGAAGGAGCTGGACAAAGAAATGAGAAGGCAGAAGGCAAAGAGTCGGGGCTATTCACTTCGAATTCCATGTGGAATACAAACAGCCATGAGCAAAACTCTATAAATGATATCATATTGATATGCATAGACCGGTTAGAGAATGCAGAAATGAAGCAGTGAGGCAGAGAAGAAGGAGGAGCTGATAGAGAATCTGAGAAAATGCAAAGATGATGCAGGGCAGATATGAAGGCTGGTGCACAACAGTGAAGATGGTACAAAATAGAGCTGATATCCAGGTAAATCAGCAAGTGTTTTTTTTGAAAGAGTAAGGAAGTTGGAGCTTCCCTATCAAGTTGTAGCTTAATAGATGTCAGTTGTAGCTGACTGAGCTAGGAGCCTCCTGTAGGTTGGCGCCTGTAAAAAATACATGGGAGTTGGTGCTTCCACATCAAGTTGTAGCTTGATAAATGTCAGTTGTAGCTGACTGAGGTTAGAGCCTCCTGTAGGTTGGTGCCTGCAGAAAATTGATGGGAGTCAGAGCTTCTTTGCAAGTTGTAGCTTGCAGAATTGAGCTAGGAGCCTCCTGTAGGTTGGCGCCTACAAAAAATTAGTGGTGAGAGGGAGTTGGAGCTTGCCTTTGCATCACAACAATAATAAGATGTGGTTTTCTCCCTTTATGGTTTTCCACTTATATCTGGTGTCTTTGTGCATGATGTTTATGTGTTGATATGGTTTGTCTAATCTGCCTATTACTTTTTTCTCTCATATGAAGTCTGCTGTTACATTATCTTAATACTTGCTGCTCACATTTTAAGATTACTCACATATTAAGTTGAACATGAAATGAATGTGTAAATAAGTTTTAATTGAAAAGTTTCAAAACTCCATGAATGTGTTAAACTGATTCACACCCCCTCTTAGTTTAACTAAGGGTTCAACAATTGGTATCAAAGCTAGTTCCTTCTATATCAGTTTAACAACTGGAAGGAGATCCTAGGTCCCCAGGATGGCTAGTCAAGAAGGATGCTCAACCAATAAAGCCCCTTTGTTCACCGCTGAAAATTATGCCTTCTGGAAAATAATAATGAGGACGTAAATAATGTCTCTAGGAATAGAAGTTTGAGCTGCTGTGGAATTTGGATATGCCCCAAAGGCGTCCGAATCAGAGAAAGAAAACAAAAAATATTTTGTAGCTAATGGAAAAGCCATGAATGCACTCTTAAATGGACTGTGTGAGGTAGAATTTATTAAAGTAATGCACAAAGAGACTGCCAAAGAAATTTGGGATACTCTAGAAAACATCCACGAGGGAGACAAAAAGGTGAAGATAGCCAAACTTCAAGTCTATAGAGCTAAGTTTGAAAATATAAAAATGAATGATGATGAAGACATTGCCAACTTCTTTTTAAGGGTTGCAAAGATAGTGAATTACATTAAAGCTCTAGGAGAAACCCTAAAATAAAGTGTAATTTTTCAAAAGAATCTAAGATCTTTACTATCCTGCTTTAACCCCAAGGTTTCAGCCATAGAATAAATAGCTGATTGGGAAAATTTGACCATGAACCAATTACTTGGAAACCTAATAGCCTATGAGATGAGAATGCCACAGAAGAAGTCAAATGTGAGGGAGGAAGTCTTCAAGACATAGAAGAGAAAATAAGGAAAAGAAGATACATGCTCCTGCTCTAATGAAGAAGAAGCCAAATTTGTCAGGAGATTGGAAGGAGGCTCAGGAAAGTATAAAGGTAAACTTCCATTTAAATTCTTTAATTATGGAAGAGTTCGACACTACGCATCTAAGTGCCCTCATAAGAAGACAAAGAATCAGACTCAAGAATAAAAAAAAGCCAGATCAAAGAACTGGCAGAAAGGGAAGAAATTCAGTAGAAAAACTTTTTATGCTCAACAAGACAGCAGTGCATCTGAAAGCTTAGATGAATCCTTTAATGAAGAGGGAACTTCTGAATTTGTATTGATGGCCAAGGAAGAGTTGGAAGGATTCCTTCTAGAAGATGAGGAAGAAGGTGAAGTAGATCTGGAAGGGGAGTTAAGAAGTGCCCTGGAGGAAATAGATAGACTTAAATTAAAATGCAGAAAATAAGTGACATTCTCCTCAAATATGTAAGAGAAGAAGAAAACAAAGAATACCTCACTCTGTTGAAAGTTGAGCTTGAAGAAGCCAAGAAGGTAGAAGACACTCTACTTCAACAAATTAAGGATAAAATTCAAATGAAAGAGAAATTGGAAGAAGAAGTAGTGTGCCTAAGAAAGAAATTAGAAAAAGCCTAAAGAGAATTATTAATGAACAATCCTCAAATGAAAAGCTCTGGACAATTGGACCAAATTCTAAATGCTCAAAGGTCTCCTCTGATTAAGACTGGGATAGTCTATGAAGGAGAAACAAGCAAGACCAAAGTAGAAGATAACAGGAATATCATTTTTGTAAAAGTTGTAAAGGATAATGAAGCATCTCAGAAGACTCCTACAAAAGTAGAAGCTAGCAAGAACAATATTTGTAAAGAAACAAGAAGCAACATGAAAGGACAAGGAATGAGAGAATGAAACAATCAACTGTTAAAGGCTCATATGCTCCCAAGGATGAATTAAATAAATTTGGAAGCTGTCAAAGAAGGTTCTTTCCTCCTATGAGAAGGATCACTTGTTTTAGCTGCCATAAAACTGGACATATTGCAGTATTTTGTAAGACAAATCAAATCAGGTCCAACTAGCAAAGGATGCAAACAGTGAAAAGGCTACCTTGGGCTAACACATGGAGAAGACAACCCTTCATCGGGTATGCAAATGGTTTTTATGGATATTGTTTTTACTGTAAGGAATTTGGCCATAAAGTCATAGAGTGCAGAATATATGGACAAAGATTGATGTTCAAAACTTCAAGGAGGTTTATGAATCATGGAGAATTTACTCGTACTCATAAGTCTGCTAAAAATATGATCAATTGCTATGTATGCCATAAAATCGGTCATATGTCTTCCCAATGTGCCGGCAAAGGTTGGGGTCCATTTTCTTAGAATAGGTGCCAAACAAATAACTGCCTGCAGTGGAAAAAGAAGTTGAATAAATGTGACTTGGCTCTAATAGCCCAAGATTAGAGAAGCCAAAGGTATTTGGACAGTGGATGCTCAAAGCACATGACTGGAGATAGAAGCAAGTTTATAACCTTTGATGAAAAGAAATCTGGAAATGTTACTTTTGGCAATGATAAAGTAGGGAAAATCAAATGAAAAGGCTCAATCAGTATGGCTAATGGAAGAAGAAAAGCCCAAGATGTACTATTTGTGGATGGGCTGAAAGCAAATCTGCTCAGTGTCAGTCAAATGTGTAATAAAGGCTGTGAGGTTCTTTTTAGAGCACAAGACTGTGAATTAAGATCAAGCACCACAGGAAATACCTTGATCAAAGGTATTCGAATAGAAAGTAATGTCTACATAGTGAAAGAAGAGAAGGAAGCATGCCACCTAAGAAAACTTGAGGAATCATGGTTATGGCATAAAAGATTGGGACATCTCAACTTTGACCACATCATTAGTCTGAGCAAGAAAAGTGCAGTCAGAGATATGCCAGCAATAATGAAGCCTTCAAATACCATATGCAAAGCTTACCAATTGGGCAAATAGACCCACACATCTTTCAAAACCAAAGAACAACTATCTACAAGTAGACCTCTGCAGCTTGTTCACATGGACCTGTGTGGACCTTCAAGAACTAAAGCACCAAGTGGAGAATCCTATTTCATGTTGATAATAGATGAATTTTCCAGAATGACATGGGTAGCACTCCCCAAATATAAATCGGAAGCACTTGAGAAATTCAAGATATTCAAGTCATTGGCAAAAAATCAAACATGATGCAAGTTGAATTGCATCAGATCAGACAAAGGAGGTGAATTCATAGACTATGATTTTGCAGACATATGCAATGAGCATGGGATAAAACAACAGTTTACAATTGCAGGAACACCTCAACAGAATGGAGTGGCAGAGAGACAAAACATGTCAGTACAACAGATTGCCAGAGCTATGATGCAAGAAAGTAACATTCCCAAAACCTTCTAGGCAGAAGCAGTACACACAGCTGTTCACATTCTTAACAAAGCTCATCTAAGACCAAACTGCGACAAGACTCCTTATGAACTATGGCATGGTAAACCAGTATCAATCAAGCACTTTAGAGTCTTTGGAAGAAAGTGTTTCATAAAAATTAATGATGAAAATATGGGAATGTTTGATGCAAGAGAAGATGAAGGAATATTTTTAGTATATGCATCCAAGAGAAAGGGTTACAGGTGCTACAACAAAACACTTCGCAAAATTGTCGAAAGCATTGATGTAAGATTTGATGAATATCTACCAAACAAGACAAGAAGTACAGGTAGAAGCAATCCTCCAAAATATCATGAAGAAGAGAACCAAGATGATGATGAACTAAGAAAGACAACAGAAGATACTGAGTTAAACTCAAAAGGTCCCTCAAGATACACTCAAAAGAATCATCCAGAAGATCAAATCATTGGGGACAAGAGTGTAGGAGTCCAGACAAGAAGATAGCCAGCTGAACAGACAGAAGAAGTATACCTAGCAATGTTATCTCAAATAGAGCCAAAGAAGTTTGAAGAAGCCTGCAAAGACAAATATTGGGTGAATGCTATGAATGAAGAATTGGAACAAATTGAGAAGAAAAATACCTGGGAATTAGTACCAAGACCCACTGGGAAAAATGTCATTGGCACAAAATGGATATTCAAGAACAAGATGAATGAACAAGGGTAGGTAATCAGGAATAAAGCCAGACTTGTATGTAAGGGATATTCAGAAATTGAAGGTCTTGATTATGATGAGACCTTTGCCCCTGTAGCCAGAATGGAAGCAATCAAAATTTTTCTAGCCTTTTCATGTTATCATGAATTTAAGGTATATCAAATGGAAGTGAAATCTTCCTTCCTGAATGGAGATCTAGATGAAGAAGTCTACATGAAACAACCCAAAGGATTCTCATTAACAGATAAACATGACTATGTGTGTAGATTAACGAAAGCCTTATATGGGTTGAAACAAGCTCCTCGAGCATGGTATTCGAGGCTGGAAAAATACTTGCAAAAACAAGGATTCAAGAAATGAGGAGTAGATAGCAACTTGTGCATAAAGGCTAATGAAAGTTAACTCTTAATTGTTGTAGTGTATGTAGACGACATCATGTTTGGAAGCAACAAAGACGAGTTAGGAAAAGGATTTGCTGAAGAAATGAAATCAGATTTTGAGATGTCTATGATTGGAGAGCTCAACTTCTACTTAGGACTTCAAATTTAGCGAAAGAACACATGAACATTCATCTCACAAGAAAAATACTTAAGAGAGATGTTGAAAAGGTTCAAAATGGAAGATTGCAAACCTGTGTCAACCCCCATGATTAATGGATGCAAAATTTGTGCTAATTATGGATCAACAGACGTGGATCAAAAACTTTACAGATCCATGATAGGAGGTCTGTTGTACCTAACAACTTCTGGACCAGACATTATGTTGGCAGTAGGACTTGTGGCAAGATATCAAGCAGCACCTAAACAAAATCACTTACTAGCAGTCAAAAGAATATTCAGATATCTACAAGGAACTGCACATTATGGGCTATGGTATCCAAAAGGTAAGAGCTTCACTTTCACAGCACATATAGATGCAGATTGGGCCAGCTGTGTGGATGACAGGAAAAGCACAAGTGGAGGTGCATTCTATTTGGGAAAAAGTCTGGTGGCATGGCTAAGCAAGAAGCAAACTTCTATCTCTCTATCTACTGCAGAAGTAGAATACATAGCAGCAGCAACATGTTGCACACAAGTCATGTGAATGAAAAAAACCCTCCAAGACATGAAGGTAAGCATTGATGAACCTATTTCTATCAAATGTGACCATACAAGTGCAATAAGTATATCAAAAAATCCTGTACTTCATTCAAAAACAAAACACATCCCAATCAAGTACCATTTCCTCATAGAACAAGTAGCATAGAAAGTAGTGAAGTTGGAATATGTGCCAACAAAGGAGCAAACAGCAGACATATTCACAAAACCTCTTGCTAGGGAACCATTCAAATATCTGAGAGACAAAATAGGGGTAGTATCTATAGATGCTACTCTCTGACATGAAAAGAAAGCATCATTCCAGGGGGAGAAAAGAAAAGAAAACATCATTCCAGGGGGAGATCAGTCTACAAAGATTGTCACAAAAGAGCCAGAGTGAGCGAGTAGTGCATGGAACAGGTCCTCAAGATCATAATATAATGGACAAGGTTTGCTAACCAAACTAGGACATGTGCAACCCTTTTCCATTGATGTCAAAGGGGGAGGAAAAGCAAGCGATAGAAGACAAGCAGAGGAAGTCCTGAAGGAAGTATTGGTGGAGTATTGCCATCAATGCCAAAGGGGGAGACTGTTGGAAATATTGTCATTGATGGGAAAGGAAAAGATAGGAGCAACATTATACAGAAGCAAGCAAGGCAGAGGCAGCAGAGATAGCAATAGAGAGGTAGTAGAAAGTCAAAGGAGTACAAAGGAACAGCAGCAAGAAAGGCAGAGGCAACAGAGATAGCGAAAGAGAGGCAGAAAGGAGTAGCATTAAACAAGATGTGATGCGATGCGATGTACTGAAGATGTGATGTGATGCGATCGCATATCACAATTAGTGAGTGAAGAAGAGATTGTGTAATGGAGATGTGATTCAATGGGATGTTTGCATTTGCGATGCGATCACAAATCACAAACGAAAAGGGCAGCAAGGTAAACTATGAAATAGGGGCAGCGGAGTTGCGATGTGATGCGATGATATAAGTACATGGGTCCTACAAGGCAAACATATATTATAATGTATTGCCGAAATATTTTTTTTTAACACATGGTGAATCGGTAATTCTTTAGAGTAATCTAGGGGAGACCCAGGATCAATCCTCATAGTCGCCTTATAACACCAGGATATATCCAACAGCCTGCAAGTCAGATATACTAGTTGTTATGATTTAGCAAGAGCCGAGACCCTCGAAAAAGGGGGAGCCTACTCCTTGAGCCAAGATCATAGCAAGCCACATACTTAATGAGATTTGAACTGCGGTCTCTTGGGTTTCACCCAAGGAAAATTTCCGTCAAACCACACATCATTGTATATGTATTGCTGAAATATTATAATGTACAAAATAGTTTTATGTAAGTAATTTTGCCGAAACATTCTCAAAAGGAATTAACACTATTCCTAAGGTTCAGTTAAACAAGCAATGGAAGTATGGTGGGACTCGACGATGAATAGGAACAATGGTTTCAAAACAACTGGTCTCGTGCGATCACAAGAGCAATGAGTGAAACTACCTTTTTTAACGCGATATTGGTCTTCGCTCGACACATGGCGATAAGTGGTTTGGAAAAACCATTCATATCGCATAATTTTGGAGGAATAACCCACGTGTTGTTTAATTATGTGATATGTATTTTTGGTCGTTGGATCACAGAAGCAGACGCGACATCTCCCCAACCGTCGGATGAGAAGGGTGCGTTAAGGACTGGGACCCAGTTTCATCATGTGTGTTGAGATATAGATCACGTGCATCTCAGTAACGCGATATGCATTGGATTATTGTGGTTCAATGCGACGATGTTTCATCCGTTGGATCTATCCGAAGGTTAACAAATATTTAAATAAAGCATTAAGGCAAAGATCAATGGTTAAGATCTAATCGCATCGGCGGAATGAAAGAGAAAAGGAATTACAAGTTGAAAGTTGCGATTGCGATTGAGCAATTTAATCGCAACCATCCATTCCCAATTAATGGCAGCCATTGGATCTATCGCATCGGAGAATTATAATCACATCGGCGGAATAGAAGAAGAAAGTTACAACAGTCTGAAATTTGTGATTGCAATCGAGCGACTTAATCGCAATTGTCTGATCCCAATCAATGGAAACCATTGGATTCACATTGAATGATCGCATCGAAGATTTCTAATCGTATCGGCCTGGTGGAAGAGTAAGGGAATGTGTTGGTGGATGTTACGATTGCGATGATGCAATCCAATCGAAACATTTGGATCCCGAAAGATAGAAACCGTTGGATCTTAAAGTAAGTCAAAGTGGGGCCTAATGGAATTCAAACCCCAAAATACAGAGTTTTCATTTGTTAAAGCGCATCGACGAGTAAAAGAGAAATATAACGTATAACATTGAAATACTGAAGTACTATCTGGTGGGACCCCTACCTCACTGCATCAGCAAAAATCAAATGACCAAGGCACAATGGACCATTGAAGTTTGCGATTAGGATTAATCGCATCGGAGCAATCGCAAAGGCTGTAATTGCAATTGGAAATCATCGGAGGAGGCTCATCGCATCGGGGAATGGAGAAAAAGTTCGGCAAGTGGGCTCGAAAGGCTATTTTATATGTTAAAAAGGTTTATTATTTTGTCGAGATTTATTTGAGTTATATAAAAAGGCATTTATATATGCAACAGTTACACAACTGCAGTGAACAGGAGAGCATGCAGAAACGGAAAAAGACAGAGACAGCAACCAAAAAGACAAACACACGGTGATCCAAAAACTGAATGGGTTGATTTGAATCCTTGTTGTAACTAAAATTTAAATGTTTTAATTGATTTTCTATTGTTTGTGATGCAAAGGAAAGACTCCGGTAAGAAAACAAAACTCCACTGTAAAACAAAAATTTGTATAAATTGCTATATTTTTCTGAAGGAGCTGGAGAAAGAAATGAGAAGGCAGAAGGCAAAGAGTTAGGGCTATTCACTTTGAATTCCCTGTGGAATACAAACAACCATTAGGCAAACTCTATAAATGATATCATATTGATATGCATATAGCGGTTAGAGAATGCAGAAATGAAGCAGTGAGGCAAAGAAGAAGGAGGAGCTCATAAAGAATCTGAGAAAATGCAAAGATGATGCAAGGCAGATATGAAGGCTGGTGCAAAGCAGTGAAGATGGTATAGAACAGAGCTGATATCCAGGTAAATCAGCAAGTGTTTTTTTTTAAAGAGTAAGGAAGTTGGATCTTTCCTATCAAGTTGTAGCTTAATAGATGTCAGTTGTAGCTGACTGAGGTAGGAGCCTCCTGTAGGTTGGTGCCTGCAGAAAATAGATGGGAGTTGGTGCTTCCACATCAAGTTGTAGCTTGATAAATGTTAGTTGTAGCTCACTGAGGTTGGAGCCTCCTGTAGGTTGGTGCCTGCAGAAAATTGATGGGAGTCGAAGCTTCCTTGCAAGTTGTAGCTTGCCGAATTGAGCTAGGAGCCTCTTGTAGGTTGGTGCCTACAGAAAATCAGTGGTGAGAGGGAGTTGGAGTTTGCCTTTGCATCACAACAATAATAAGATGTGGTTTTCTCCCTTTATGGGTTTCCACTTATATCTGGTGTCTCTGTGCATGATGTTTATTTGTTGATATGGTTTATCTAATCTGCCTATTACTTGCTGCTCTCATATTATGTCTGCTGTTACATTATCTTAATACTTGCTGCTCACATTTTAAGATTACTCACATATTAAGTTGAACATGAAATGAAGGTGTAAATAAGTTTTAATTGAAAATTTTTAAAATTCCATGAATGTGTTAAATTGATTCACCCCCCCTCTCAGTTTAACTAAGGGTTCAAAAATCTGCACTGTCACTGTTGCTGGCGTGTGAGGAGGAGTGCTGCCTTGCGCTACCTGCCTAGTTATCTGCACTTCCATTGTGGCTGGTATGTGAGGTGGAGCATTTCCTTGTGCTGCTTGCCTACTTATCTGCACTACCAATGTTGCTAGTGTGTGAGGAGAAGCGCTGCCTTGCAATCTACGCTGCCTACCTGAGCACTGCCGGAGTGTTGAGTCATTGATCGTTGCCCTCTGCATGGAGAGGAGCTCTGCGTGGAGCGTGAACAGAAGGAGGAGTATTTGTATGAAGAGGAGAATGCTGACACGTGAAGCCGGAATTGAGACAGATTGTTGGCTGCGCAGATCGTAGCGGATCATCGAGGGAGAGAATTACCTGAAATTTGATTGCATGGAGCATCTCAGAATGATGTGCTATGAAGAGCTTGCTATGGAGTGTTACAGTTTATTATGTTCTACTTCCATAATGCTTGGTGAATTGAATTGCTTTCTTGAATTATTTTTTGAAGCATGTTGAGCCTGATCAACTTAGCATGTAAATGCTATTTGTTAGAATTGATCACTCTAACAAAAACAAATTGAACATGGAAAGATTCAAGATGAAGATGCCAAGCTTGGATATGTTTTTAGAAGAAATTGATTGAAGCAGTGGAAGACAATTTCAAAAGATGGAGAAAAGTAGAAGCAACAATTATTGTGATGGACAACAATCAATTTTGTGTGAGTTTGTGGAATAGAATCATGACCATGGTAGAGTATGAGTCATAATTTGTAATTAGAGAAAATATACATGTCATTTATTTTTTGCATGTGCTGTAAGACCTAGAGAGGCATGCATACCCCTTTGTTATATGTTCACTCTGTCAGAGAGTTTTAACACCCTAGAAGAGTGTGTCATGTGGGATGGATACACTTGGGTAGGTCGTATTGGTTTCAGACTCCATGAGGTGAAATTTTATATCTAGGGGGAGTTCATCGAGAGGTTTGATGAACCATGTATGTGAAGGTCTTCCTAGTAGACTGGCGATTGCAGTGGTTGGGAACCCATGCATTTTGGTAGATGGTTGTTCCTTTATATGGACATCAACAATAGCATGAAAAAGATACAAGGTGTAATTAAAAAACAGAACCAATGTAATTACCAAACAGGACCAGATATAGATTTTGCAGATGGATATTGAGACAAGTAGTCATTAAGGGGGACTGTTGGAATATGTAATTCCTACTTGTCTTCGGTTGTGACTTTCTATGTATAGAGTATGTTCCTATTCAATAGGAGTTAGTTAAACCTAAAATCCTAGTTTGGTGTGAGGTTGAGATATTCTCTCAACCAACTTATTTGTGCATCCAAGATAGCTTCCCTATCTTGAGACAATACCTCGTGTATATATGTAGCTCTATTTGATTAATAGAAGACAATTTGTATCTTAGTTTTTATCTTTGAGTCATGTGCACCACCATACTACCCATGGGCCGTGAGTCATGAACAAGATGCTAACTGTGTTAGTGACAATACCATCTATTCTGAATTTATGGAAATGATCCTCGGACACCACCCTCATGCAGAAAATATTATATTATTTTGATATTGTAATGTAAATTTATATTAATTTTATAAATTGTAGAGAGATAAAGCAAGTAATTTTATATTAATTTTTTTCCTAGTAAGATCTATAATTTTATATTTTTAAAAATATTTAAATAAATTGTTTAATTTGTTTTTATATATATTTCAAATTTAATTTCTTTACAGGTGACTATTATCATCATCTAGGCATTAAACTCAAAATGAACCAATTAATCTACATCTCATATCAATATATATATATATATATATATATATATATATAAATTAAAACAATTGAAAAAAAATAAAATCTTGTGTTTAAAAAATTGTAGTCTTACTATTCTACATTTTCTTCCTTTTCAAGTATGTTTTTTTGGTCAATTGTATTTGTTGGAATTGTAATTTTAAGTTGAGTTGTCTACACAATCCAAATGGCCAAAGAGATTTTCACGCAAAAAAATTATGTATACATTAAAAAATACAATTTAAACCATGAAAAATAATATATATATATATATATATATATATATATATATATATATATATATATATATATATATATATATATATATATATCACAGATATATTATGGTGGAAGAGGGACCAAATTTATTGAGCTGCAAATTTGTTTTCAAAATTTGCACTCTAAAAGAAGCTAGCAACTCAAAATATTTGATCCCTTTCAACATTTAATAGATCCATGGTTAAGATAGATTTATACTTGTTATAATTTAGTTATCAAATTAATAGTAGGATAGTAATTTCTAGTTACTATCTATGCATATAAGAAAATATGTAAGAACATTGCTAATTAATGAGCAATGTGTTAGTGTTACCCTTAAATAAAATATCAAATTGACAATAAAAAAAAGAATTATATATTTTAGTAATGTACTCAATGTTAAAAAAGATAAGGTATATATCTTAAACAATTGGAAAATATATCATCAAATTAATGATAGAGATAATCATTGCTAACTATTGTCCAAAAACATTTTCATTAATTCTAGACTTGTCAACGTTATTTAAAGTAAACTATATCACACACAATTATCTATGTTATTTAAAGTAAACTATATCACATACAATTATCTACAAGTAGGCAAAAGAGCACCCTTTGACAATATTCATCTAATTATTATACCATTAATTCATATTAAATCATATATGAATATGGACTATTTAAATAAAAAATTAACTAAATATAAATTCTCACACAGTACTGAATGTACAATATCATATACAGTTTTCTACTATTATATGTATAGAAATTTTTAACCAAAATTACTTTTTATGCAAAGCATAGTCATGTGAGAAAAACTATGTTGGTGCTCTATTAAATGGGACAAGTCTTAGTAGTTACCACAATCTCCATTTAATTAGTTTATTCTTTCGCTCACCATATTCTTATACCTATTTCTAGGTACTTTGTTAATTCTTTCTATATATCAACTTTTCCTAGTTACCATTGTCTTTCTACATATCAACTTTTCCTAGCTACCATTGTCATCATTTCATTAGGAGTAGGAGATTCACCATGCCAATACATAGTGTTTTCTTCCATAGGGGGTGGAATATTATCAAAGAAGTGGGGGGATCCATGATCGCTAATAAGAAAAGTCCTCAACATGACAATATCACAAGAACACACTACATAATAAATAGGTTCACCTTAGTGGGGTAGAGAGATATGCCACTTAGGAGCATGGTTTCTTAACAGACATGGACTTCCTAGTTGAGGTGGCCTCCTAGATACTTTAAATCGGTCATACAAGAGCTAGATACAACCAATACATGCATATTATTTATTTGTACTGGAATATGAAAACATTTTTGGCTCTAGTTATGCTGGATTATAATGAAGCTAGGGAGGATATCCTTTTAATTCTTGATGAACTCTTGTTGTATATGAAGACCATATATAGGTGAATGAGGAGGATTGAAGATCACCTCAACCTCCCACTAGACTCCAAGACTCCCCTTTTAGCCTGAAAATGAACTCACCAAGGTGGATATTTTTTACTCTTCTTAGCCCCATGCTTTGTGTGTATTATCATTATATGTTTATTTCTGGTTTCTAATATTTAATATAGTTAGTTATAGTTGGGTAGATAACATTAATAACATTTTCATTTTTTGGTTGTCATTTTTTATTTAAAAATTTTAGGTTTTACCTATGGTGCAGTTTTGGAGTAGCAAACCAAGGTGAACCAAAAATATGATGTATATGTTTAGTTGATTAATAAATAGAATTTAACATCACAAAAAAATGACTTATTTATCAATTGAAAATTTGATAATGAGAACAACAACAATTAATAAATATTCATAAATATGGTTTCATCTCTTCATAAATGTGGTTTTTTTTATAATTTGTATTTAAGATAAACCATGCCACCTAAAATAACCAACTTAGGGTTCATATGGCAATCAATTTCATCCTTGCTACATTCCTTTTGGTCTTCATTTGTTAACATGTTTCCCTATTTTTAAAGAAGACCAACTCTTAGTCAATTAGAAACAATTTTAGGCTTTACTTCATAATTAAAAGGAAGCTTCATATTTATAAGAAAAAAAGTATCACTTATGGTCATCATTAAAATTACTCCTAATTAAATCATATACTTCTTAGGAACAGCTAATTATTCTTATACATAAAACTGAATACTACTTTTTATTTCAATAACAAAATATTATCTAAAATTCAAAAGAAAATAAAAATTAATTTATAAAACCATGATTTATGCTCAAACTTTAAACCGTTATAATAATAATAATGATAATAATAATAATAAAATTAAAATCTACAAATTTTTACATACAAAGCCATAAATTATATTAAACTTTTAAAACATTATTACTTATAAAACAGGTAAATCCATATTGCTTTTTAAGTTGGTTTTATTATACATTTAAATGCACTTTGTTAGTCAAAATAATGAAACACTTGATTGTGAGTTTTATTCTAGATTAATCTAAGAACACATTAAAAAAAAACTCATTATAAAGAGGGAGGGTGTTGGCAATTCAAGAAATTCAAATTAAGATAACGTCCACATAATAACGTATGATTATAGGATGTACTTAAATGGGCATGAAAGGATGTGAAATATAATATATTTAAAAGAAGATAAAATTAAATTCAAAATCACCTTTTTCTTTGAAATTTAGTTATCTAAAATGTAAATAGGAAAGTATGAAGCATTCAACCTAAATTCGAGTGGGTATGGGTACGGGTGGAGTGAAGAAATTATATTAATTTTTTTTATTAATTAGTAAATTATTATTTTTAGTATATTGAAGAGCTAGTGTATGAAGTACAGGTTTACTAAATTTTCAAGTGTAGGCACTCATTGGATGCAACATTAAATTCCACATCCAACGAGTACCCATTATGCATACTTTTGAGAAGACCCGCATTGATAAAAACTGCAGGTACATTAAAAAAACATGTTGAACATGATTTTTTAATGTATCTGAAATTTTTATCAATGCGGGTCTTCTCAAAAGTATACATAATGGGTAGTCATTAGATGTGGAATTTAATTTTGCATTGATAAAAAGCGCAGATACATTAAAAAAACATGTTCAGCATGTTTTTTCAATCTATCTGCAATTTTAATGTGGGTCTTCTCAAAAGTATGCATATTGTGTACTCATAAGATGTGGAATTTAATTTTTCATCCAACGAGTGTCTACACTTGAAATTTGGGTAAACCTATAAGGAGATAAGCCAAAAATACAATTAAAAATTTAAATTTTCTTTTTTTTCCCTCCAAAATATTTACATGTACCTCTTTTTAAATTTAAAGGATTTTTATTGGTTTACATATTATGACATGGAAAATACATGAAAAATTCATCGACACTTTTATGCTAAAATTTCCTCTAATGAAAACATTGATTCTTTTATTAAAGATTCCAATGATTTTTCCAGGCATATAAAAAAAGAGAGAGTAGATCCTAATGACATCATTGTAAGTTTTTGCGTGGTGTCCCTTTTTACCAAAATTCCGTTAGATGAAGCCATTCAGGTTGTTAAAGAGATTTTTGTTCCTGAAATAACAAATCTTGTTGAGATTTGTTTACGTTCCACATTTTTCAATTTCGAAAGAAATTATTATGAGAAAATATTTGGAGTTCCTATAGGATCACCACCCTTTCTAATTGTTGCGAACTTATACACATAGAATGTTGAGAATAAAGCCATTGAATCCTCCCATTTAAATCTTTCTTGGTGGAAAATATATTTTGATGACAAGGACGTAAAATGGACACATTGTACAGAAGAGTTTGATAATTTTTTCAATCACCTTAATTCGATATCCTCCGAGATTGAGTTAACTATGGAATTGGAGGTGAACAATAACATACATTTCCTAGATGTTATAATTACCTGAAAGGAATTTGGTACATTGGGACATCAAGTTTTCAAAAAGAAAACTCACACAAAGAGTTACCTACATGCTGATGTATATCATCATCATTATTAGAAGTTTGGTATCCACAATACTCTTGTTGTTATAGCACTTTGAATATCTGACTCTAAGCACCTAGATGAAGAAAATAATCACTTGACTTCGATTTTTAAAAATATAGGATACATGAGTAGGTCATTAGGAAGGCTATAAGAAGAGTTGAAGGAAAGGTTAGCCCCCAAGGACCTCACACACATGGTGGTAAAGTCTACCTTCCTTAAATTCAGGGCCTATTGATAAGAATGACATATTCACTCATTTCATAATAGCAAGAATAATCAGATAAAGAATTGGATCTATGAAAGAAAAAATAGATCAACATAAACTTAAGGGAGTCCAAAAAATTGATTTTTCTTGTGCTAAAATTTACATTGGAGAAACATGTCATTACGAAGATTGAAAAAAAACAAAGCTGACATTAAAAATGAGAGATCACACACTTCAGCCGTTTTTGAACACTCATCAAAGACTAAACATCCTATTTTTTGGAAGATGCTAAGATCATGGCAAGGGAGAACCACTATCAAAAAATGAAGACCAGGACGGCTCTTGAAATAATGAGACATTCACAAAATCTCAACAGGGATGGTGGCAATTGAGATCAGTGAAAATTGGTTTCCTCTAATTAAGAAGATTAGTTCTACTCACTCCTCTCAACATTTGAGGTATAAATTTTTATCCCTGACTTGAATTCATTTAATAATTCAATTATAATAATAATTAGTAATACTTAAGATTAATATTATATAATATGACATATAATAATTAATATTAAAAAAGACATGCAATATAATAACAATTAATAGTAATAATGACATACATTATAATAGAGTAAAATATTGATCTTATATTATTAATATTACAACATTAGGTTACTTAACTTTCAGATCATTAAGTTCATTAGTATCCTTATTCTATTTTTAATATGTATATATATAACTTAATTAATTTTCATGAACTTTTTAATTCAATTAATATTTATTACTTTTAATTTTCATAATATTAATTTAATATTTAATATTATTATAATTAATATAGGTAACATTAATATCATTAATACTATTATTAATAACTAATATTATTAAGGATATTAGTTGTTAATAATATTAGTTATGATTGACGCTATGTGATTCATTTCACTAGTTTCAATCCCACTTCTTCACCCCTGTGAGCATCACCCGATGCAATGAGTGCTAAGTGGACTATTCAAAAGTCATGAGAAATTAGTGAGTTACGACTACCTCTCATGGAAATGGTCATAGATGAATGACTAAATTAACGTCGTTTAATCCCAAAAAATGATATCTAATATAATGCATTGCGGAAACCCGTCATACTTGAAATAATAAGAGTAAATGGATCTCTTCTTGAATGGTTCATGAGGCACATTTGTTGCTAATGTTTTGCAAATGGGGTAGCAGGCTAAGTAGGTTTGATTGTGGGGAAAACTCCATAGTTAAGCACGCTTGAGCCAGAGGAGTTTTGGGATGGGTGACCTCCCGGGAAGTCCTGGTTACTGGGTGAAAGCCCCGAAAGTGATGATTAACGCTATTTGATTCATTTCACTAGTTTCAATCCCACTTCTTCACCCCTATGAGCATCACCTGATGCAATGAGTGATAAGTGGAATATTCAAAAATCATGAGAAATTAGTCAGTTACGACTACCTCTCATGGAATGGTCATAGATGAATGACTAAATTAACACAGTTGAATCCCAAAAATGATATCTAATATAATGCACTGCAGAAACCCCTCATACTTAAAATAAATAATATTATTAATAATATTACTAGTAACTATCCACGAGGTCTTGGATAGATAGTGATTGGGTGATTTGTTAAGGCATTCGTTAATGTGAAGTCATCGATTCAATTCCCTGCCCTCTTTGGGGTGATATATTGGACATGATGAAGATGTAGTCTCACCAAGAGTACAAAAAAATAATAATATTACTAGTAATTAAATTTAATTTTAAAATATTATTATTATCTTAGGTTTATTTAGTTTTTAGTTTTAATTTAGTTTTTAATATTCATTTATTGGTAAAAATAATACAATATTAATTTATATTTACATTATTAATATAATATTATTATTCTAAGTGTATTTAGTTTTCTAGCCAACCATTTATTGTTTTATTTTCATTTTTTGTGTTTCTATTATTTATGCATTCTTATTTCACTTTGGCTTTTCCTTCCTCAAGCATTTTCCTGATGATGGATCCTCTTTGGGTTTCGAAACGTAGACAAGCTTTGAACAATACTGTGGATAATCTGAATTCTCTTTCTATATAATGAAAGGTTACAATTAAAGGTTGTTAGACAATTAATTCTCAAGTTAGTTTGTGATAGGTTAGTTGGTTATTAAAGTTCAAGAAACGCTGGGAATTGATTCAATAATTTCTTGATGTAATTATATGTACATTATGGTACATATTGAGTGAGAAATTCATTAATATATCATTGAGTTTGTTTTCAATCGTGTGTCTTACAGTGTTATTAGAGAGCGCAAATTAAGAATTGATTAATCATATCACAGAAAAATTTATCTACTAGTTAATCATCTCAAAGAAAAAGTTATCTTCTTTTATGAATAAATTAAGGAAAAATTTATCTTCTTTTATGAATAAATTAAGGCATTTTGATTATAGGATTCTCTGCGAGCCCTTTGGGTAGGGACTAAAAATAAGAATACATTACTTATAACCGAGCGTTTAAAATTATGGATGTTTGATGACGTTGATTTTGAATCATAGAATCTTTCTAAATGCTTTTTTTTTCGTAGAAAATGCCAAAGGAGTAAGTTAAAAGATAATAAACCCATTTCATCCTAAATTTTCCTATTTCAATTTTTTGTTGTACGTATGTTATGTATTAATAAATTCAAATTTATATTAAAGTGTTACGTTTTTTATTTCTATCATTGAAAGGTATATTTGGGGATCATGGTAGGCATACACACCCTGCCCACACTGCGGCCCTGGCACCTGCTATGACACAGGAGTATCGGACCCACAAATTCAAGCCCAAGCCAGAAGCAATCCCTCTGTTGACACATTATCGGTTCAAACACAGAGCAGGGAAGCACATGGATTAGTTGGGTAATTCACCATCACTGCAACCAGCATGAACCCATGGGCTATGAGTCATGAGAAATATTCTAACTATACCCACTCTCTTCCCATGGGTCGTGCGTCATCAGTACCACCATATTAATGGTACCCACTCTCTTCGTGTGGGCCATGAGCCATGAGCACCACCATGCTACCCATGGCCTGTGAGTCATGAGCAATATGCTAACTGTGTTAGCGACAATATCATCTATTCCGAAGTTATGGAAATCATCCTCTAACACCACCCTCAGTGCAGAAAATATTATTTTGATATTGCAAAGTAATTTTATATTAATTTTATGAACTGTAGAGAGATAAAAGAAAGTAAAATATCTCTATTTTAATTTTTCTATGACTAAGATGTATAATTTATATTTTTAAAAATATTTCAAAATACTTGAATAAATATAAATTATTTAAAGTATTTTTATATATATGTCAAATTTGATTCCTTTAAAGGTTCTATTATCATCTACTAGGCATTAAAGTCTACACCTTATATATATATATATATATATATGATTCAAAAAACTATGTATATAGTTTAAAACAATTGAAAAAAATAATCTTTTGTTTAAAAAATTTGTAGTCTTACTAATCTACATTTTGTTCTTTTTAAGGTATGGTTTTTGTCAATTGTGTATGAAAACCAATAAAGATTTGTTGGAATTGTAAGTTTAAGTTGAGTTGTCTACACAATCCAAGTGGCCAAAGAGATTTTCAAGGCACAAAATCTAATTATACATTCAAAATACAATTTAAACCATGAAATACTGGTGAAAATGTGAAGTTGGGTTACACTTTTTGCTCTTTTTTGAGAAAAAACTTTCATTTTTTTTCTGTTCTTCAACTTTCTACCAGCTAAAACAATTTTTCTATTTAGAATTTCATTTTGCGATAAAAATAAAAGTTGTGAGAAACTTTATTAGCTTTTTGTTACTTATTTTTTCGAATTTTTTATACACATTTGATATGTCAACTTAGCGTTTCTTTGAGTGTGTGTTTTTTAACTATCAAAGGATTCATAAGAAGTCAAGTTAATACGCAATGTTGTATTCTTTGAAACTTTGTGTTTTTGAGAAACAAAATTTGTTACAACAATCTAGGTAGAGTCTACTTTCGTTTCGTCATATTTACAAATCCAACGGATGCGTATCATAATTACTAGAATTTTTTGAACTAGTCCAATATGAAAAAACTAGTGTAAATTACCCCGATAACCTCGCGGGGAAAATGCATGAGGTTAGGAAATTTTTCAACATTTACGAATGTGTAACTTTATAAATTACTTTTTGTAACATGCATTGCTCATTTGAATAACCATCATCCATCACATAAATATTTAGTAAAAATAATAGTGAGTTACACGGCCAGCAATTTTCTTGCTATAACTATTCATCGATCCCATGATCATTTTAACTCAATTAGTAAATCACCTAATTGATAATATAACATCACATCATGAAATAAATTAACATCATTAAAATGACACAATGAACAATCACATCATTAGACATCGATATACTCTGGAAACCCCGTAGGGTGAAAACCAACAAACGTTTAATTTTATTATTAAACGCTCGTGAGGGTTGTCACCCCTCACTCAATGGTTATAAGGGAGTCAATCCCTTGACCATTGTCATAAAATTTACATATAAAAATAATCTTAAACAAAACATAACTAGCTATAAGCTATTACAATCATCATGATACCATTTACCCACGAATCATCAATCTATGTCTTTGTAGTCAGACTGCTTCCTTCAGGGGATCATTGTGCAATTGGAACTACTAAACCTGCATGGACTAACAACTCTTTATCTTCCACAATGTTAAACTTGAAATTTCCTTTTCTCCAGTCATCCTTCTTTCCTGCCATTTCTGTCGTCAGCACACTTGATATCATGATTAGATAAAATATTAATAAACCAATAATCAATCTCTATTTGTGACACTTCAACAAATATTTGTATGCATGTATAAAACATAACCACATTGACATTAGTTTCCTTATTTAACATCATTTCACATGCATTAGTAACAAATAAATCACTATCAAGCATCCTCTTTCTAACCAACACTAACAAAATCTTGCATACACTTTCATATTATTTCCAAAAGAAAGCTAACATACTATATAATAATATTGTGCATGCAAATGCATAACAAGATTTCAAGATAACTATCCCAACAAGAAATTTCTCTTTTTTCCTACTCTTATGTTTTCTTTTCAAAATGGATTAATGCAATAGATGTTATACTTATGCATGTGAATACATGTTCTTTTCCAAAAACATATTTTCCACCCAAGATCTATTCATAATGGTTACTATGTATAACAATGCCAACTCTATTTCAAACAAAGTTAACAAGCAAGTTATAGTTTTGTATATGCAATAACATATCTTGTTCTTCCTGCATGTAAAACATATATTTCTTTCCAAAAGAAACTAAATAAATATTTCATGGAAAAATAAACACATTTCTTTTCCAAGGGTCAAACGCATACCACTTATTATTTCATGCATGCAAAGTGACATTTCCCTCTCATTCAAAATATATCACCAATAAATATGCATAATATTCTCCTGAAATAAAGCTAATACCATAGCTAATCCATTTAGGTTTGTAAAAAACATAATATTTTTCCCAAAAGAAGGCTAACACAATAAATATTATGTGATTGCATCTTCCTTTTCTCTAGAAATCTAATACTCAAAAATATATTTTTCCCATGCATGCAAGCATATATGTTTCTCTAAATAATCTTACATAATAAAGCATGTGATTAATCTTTTTCCTCTCTAAGAATCTAATCCAATAATGCATACAAGGATATATTTTTATCTTCTATTCATTTTGAAGAGTTTTAACACAATAATTATTTCCTTGCATACAATTATGCAATGTTCCAAATGGGAAAATATAGGCTCATTAGGGAATATCTTAAGATATTCCACTATGGAATCACAGCAATATGGAATTACACCAATAGATCTAAACCAGAGATAGACTGGCAGGGCATTTACTAGATGCATCACCTTCACAAGGAAGGGTGAAATCCAGAGGCTTCCTGGCCCATTCCAGACTCTGTCTATAGAAGAATGGTGGAACACGGCAAGTGTGGGAATGACACACTCATCTTAGAGTTTTCTGCTCTTAGGAACCTTAGATCTATAGATCTAAACAATGGATCCAAAAGAGAAGTAAAAACCAACCAAGGAAGAAGCGCTAAATTCCACTCTCAGGAAAATCTGCAATAGGCTCAAGGAGGACATTGTATAAGCAAGCCAGTGTGAAAATAATGTAGAACAGGGCTGGGTTCCCTTATTTTAGGCTGTTTCAGACCTCAAGAAAAGTTTCGGAAAAAATAAATGAGTTTAGAGGTTTTAACAGATCTCCCACAATCAACACTAGCTGAAAATCAGCTAAAGGAGAGAGTTGGTAAATAGAGAAACCGTCCTTCAGGAATTGCACAGTTTCTGCTGGAAGACACTAGAAATCAGCCATTAGACTCATGTTATAGTATGGCATCAAGAAATCAGATCTATAATCAAGTTCATTTGTAGAAGCATTGGATTTACTTGAAGCAAGAGCAAGAATCCTTCAAAAATAATAGCAGAAACAATTGGAAAAGCTGCAGAAAGACTTGACAACATTTTATATGAGGAGCTTCAGCTTCTATAGGTTAATATTCAGATCTACAATTGATATATGGCTAAAAAATCAGATCCATACCAGATCTGGAACTAATCAGCCTTCTAAACAAGATCCCCTTGGGGTTTTATCAAAATAATGCATAAATAATTGTAGATCTAGCTTTTAATACACTGAAATTTTTATTGCAAATAAATTCAATCATTATATAATCACGGTCCATATGCAAACAAAGAGATTTTCAAAGAACATGGTTACTCATCTCTTGATGCATGCTTGAAATACTCTCTTCCTCTTCCTTGGCTCCATTCTCCATGTATTCTCCCATTCCCCTCCTCTATTTCTCTCATAGGCTTATAATAAAATAGAATTAATTAAAATGGAATAGATTTTATAAATCATAAAAGTATTCCAACTTTTTTCTAAATCATAAAAGAATTCCATCTTTTCTAATTCATAAAAGCATTCAAGCTTTTCTAAATCCTAAAAGTATTCCAGCTTTTTCTAAATCATAAAATAATTCCATATTTTTCTAAATCATAAAAGCATCCATAAAGCCTCCATAAATCTGATTTTTTCTAAATCAGAAAAGCATTCCATAAATCCCTCTATATTTGTTTTTCCCTTATGAGAAAAATATCACTTATCCATACTTTTTCCAAATCTATTACTCATTATCTCTAAAACTCATAAAATATACCAACTTGGAAATATAATTTATTTCCATGGAAGAATATAAATTATTATAAATAAAATAATTAAGAAATAATTCTTCCAATATTCTTATAATCAACAATTACAAGAATATTCTTCATTTAATATCAATATGATAATTAATAATATTTAATTATTTAATAACCCTCATTTTATGAGAGTTTTTATGGTGGCTTATGCGAGGGATATTACAAACTCCCCCCCTTAAAGAGAACATCGTCCTCGATGTTCTTCTCTTGTTGGAACATTAACCTTTAATTTTCATTTCCAATTATTTAGGAAATGTAAAATAATACTTAAGTCATAATACTTTCACAAAAACTCAAGGAGCACTTAGCCCTTTAATCATCAAAATGATAAGAAAAACTCTATCAAGTGCACATTGCATTTTATTTAGGAGTTACACTAGTCTTTCTCTCCCACTAGTGTTTTTGCAAATTACTGTCTTTCTCTCCCACAATAATTTCAATCCAATTCAAACTCATGGTATTTATCTCCAACCATTTCCTTTGCAAATTACTGTCTTTCTCTCCCACAGTAATTTCATTCAAATTCAAACTCATGTCATTAATCTCCAGCCATGTTCCTCTAACATGTCAGGAATTTAAAGTTCAATAAATCACTATTTTATCTAACATGAGTTATTTCAGTCGCCTATATATTTCAATTAATTTCCTCTATGCATGTATATAGATCAACCATTTATGACATGTTCATTTGCTCATAAAAACACAACCTATTTCATCTAAATTGTTGCTAAGATAATTTAATATATCATGCATGCAAAAATATAGCACATGCAACAACTTTGAGACATGAAATTTACAGTCTATTGTAACATCCAACATCTTTAGATAATTTGAAAATTTGTAACATAACATAGACAAAATTTCATCTAACCTTAGTTAATTTCTGGGAATTATTGAGAAAATCAGCATATTCCACCCAACCGTGAACTATCTCCAATAGTTACCCACCGAGCTAAGATTTACTTGCCACTAGAATCAACAACCTCATTGATTCCTTGGTGATTTCTTCCCAGCAGATTTTTAGCAGCGTCCTGCTTTAAGGTCTGCCAACCTTTTTGCCTAGGCCTTTTTGTTTTATATTTTTCGAAAAAGATACTCTTCTTTTTCTTTAAAGCATGCCTTTCTCTCCCGCTATGCTTTATTTTACCCCACTTAGTATTTATCTCCAACTAAGTCATTAACATAATATTTCTCTCCCATTATGTTAATATTTCCTCTTTATTATTTTCTCCTAGGGATTTTTAGGAGACTTTTAGGGAAGGTCCATGTTGAACTTAACCACCAATAGTTTTCCATAAGCTGGCAAGAAGTCTTCTAAAACTCTAGAGTTATTTCCTGAATACCCCAACTAAAGTATTCATTAACTCAACAATAAAATAAAATATTACCTCATTACATCAATCCCATCATAGCTTCCATAGCCATTGAATCCAATAAAAATTCAATGTCTAAAAATAGTCAATGTCTACAAATCCACTGTAATTTACATAATTTTCCATTGCATATTATCATTAAGGCAAAGGAATATTTATGTACACCATGCATCTATACTTGACCCACAACATGGGGTCCACAATTTGTCAAAGCACATTGACAACAATTCATCGCATGTAATATAGGTGGTATACATTCAAAATTTCCACATAATAATAATAATCATGTAGCTTAAAAAAAAGACATTAACATATGTTGCATACCATAGCATGATACTTTATTTAAGGTCTCACCTTAGCAGCCATCAATATTGTAGAGAACTAACAGTCCCATTGAACACTAGGACACAAAATGTGATTCTTTTTTTTTTTTTTCGCTTACCATTAGCTTGCAACCATATAAGCGACAACCATTGAGGAATTTTGTGAAAATAATTTGCAATCATGAAATCTACAATCACTGTAGACTTTTTTTCAAATAGTGTGCAAGCATGCAATCTACAACCAATTCGACATTCCATCAAACAATTTTCAAGCATGCAATCTACATCCATTGAGGAATTTTAACAACAATTTGCAAGCATGCAATCTATGGTGGATAAGGCATTCTTCCAAATAGTTGGCAAGCATACAATCTACTACCATTGAGGGACTAGTTAGCAGAGATGAAATAAGTTTCCATAAATGTGTTTATACTATCATAGAGATAGTAAAACTAGAATTTCTAGAATATCATGAATCATATTAATATCATCAATGGTAAAATTTCTGCTAATAACAGAACCAACAATCCCTACAACAACGTCTAATCAGGAAATTTGACCAAATTATGGATCCATTTCTAAACATAACTTTTTCTTGGAATCACCATGGGGGTTACATGATCTCAAGGTATGAAAACCCCTTGATATTAAATATTAATCACATCCAAAACTTCCACAGATGAAATTATTTAAAATACAAAACCGTGGATCTCAATTACCACTTTTTGTCGAACACATGGAATGCAAACTTTCCTCTACAACTCTAAATGAAGAAAGAGAACCCACAATTATGCTACTATGATTTTTTCATTGAATTTAAGTTCACTATGTGAGTTCTATTTCACTCGTTGCTTATTTTTAACAACTAAAGAGTTTCGTTCAAGTATATATATATTTTGTTTTCAACATTCCATTGTCCTCTTCAGGGTCAAACCCAACGTCTATATTATTTAGTTATCACACCAACCATACATGTATTCATTATTTATAGGTAGTGCATGATAACTTTAGCCATGTTTTTCCATTTTTTTTTTTCTTATGCACCATAATAATTTTTCTCACATTATGCATGCAAAGGTTGGTAATTAATCTACAATATAAACAGTGAGTGCTCAAGATGGTTCATAGGTACAATAGAAGTTTTATTGTCTTTTATCCACATCCATATTCAAATTTCATGAGCACAACTTTTAAAGAAACATTATAACTATCTACTCTTTCATGCAGTCATTAATCATGCAACATGCATCTCATGTTAATTGTAGTATACTACAAGTCTAATTAAAATCATACCTGAGATGATGCCCACTAGCATCATACCTCTACTTCCTTTTTGCATAACGATTCCCAAAAGGCGCCAGTGTTGCAACCTTTTGCTTTGATACCATTTGTAACATACCCCGATAACCTCGCAGAAAAATACTTAGAGTTAGGAAATTTTTTCAACATTTACGAATGTGTAACTTTATAAATTACTTTTTATATTTATGAATTAACCATTTGAATAACCATCATCATCACATAGAGAAATATTTAGTAAAAATAATAGTGAGTTACACAGCCCTTAATTTTCCTTGTGGTAGCATATTAACTTAATTTTCCTGCTATAACTATTCATCGATCCCATGATCATTTTAACTCAATTAGTAAATAACCTAATTGATAATATAACATCACATCATGAAAGAAATTAACATCATGAAAAGGACACAATGAACAATCACATCATTAGACACCGATATACCCTGGAAACCCCATAGGGTGAAAACCAGCAAACGTTTAATTTTATTATTAAACGCTCGTGAGGGTTGTCACCCCTCACTCAATGGTTATAAGGGAGTCCATCCCTTGACCATTGTCATAAAATTTACATATAAAAATAATATTAAACGAAACATAACTAGCTATAAGTTATTACAATCATCATGATACCATTTACCCACGAATCATCAATCTCTGTCTTTGTATTCAGACTGTTTCCTTCAGGGGATCATTGTGCAATTGGAACCACTAAACCTGCATGGACTAACAACTCTTTATCTTCCACAATGTTAAACTTGAAATTTCCTTTTCTCAAGTCATCCTTCTTTCCTGCCATTGCTGTCGTCAGCACACTTGATATCATGATTAGATAAAATATTAACAAACCAATAATCAATCTCTATTTGTGACACATCAACAAATATTTGTATGCATGTATAAAAGATAACCATATTGACATTAGTTTCCTTATTTAACATCATTTCACATGCATTAGTAACAAATAAATCAATATCAAGCATCCTCTTCCCACCAAACACTAACAAAATCTTGCAGGCACTTTCATATTATTTCCAAAAGAAAGCTAACATACTATATAATAATACCGTGCATACAAATGCATAACCAGCTTTCAAGATAACTATCCCAACAAGTTATTTCATTTTTTCCTACTCTTATGTTTTCTTTTCCAAAGGGATTAACACAATAGATTCTATATTTATGCATATGAATGCATGTTCTTTTCCAAAGACATCTTTTCCACACAAGATCTATTCACATTGGCTATACTTATAACAATGCGAACTTTATTGCAAACCAAGTTAACATACTAGTTATAAATTTGTGCATGTAATAACATAGCATTTTTATTCTTGCATGTAAAACATATATTTCTTTCCAAAAGAAACTAAATAAACATTTCATGGAAAAATAAACACATTTCTTTTCCAAGGGTCAAACACATACCACTTATTATTTCATGCATGCAAAGTGACATTTCCCTCTCATTCAAAATATATCACCAATAACTATGCATAATATTCTCCCGAAATAAAGCTAATACCATAGCTAATCCCTTTAGGTTTGTAAAATACATAATATTTTTCCCAAAAGAAGGCTAACACAATAAATATTATGTGATTGCATCTTCCTTTTCTCTAGAAATCTAATACTCAAAAATATATTTTTCCCATGCATGCAAGCATATATGTTTCTCTAAATAATATTACATAATAAAGCATGTGATTACTCTTTTTCCTCTCTAAGAATCTAATCCAATCATGCATACAAGGATATATTTTTATCTTCTATTCATTTTGAAGAGTTTTAACACAATAATTATTTCCTTGCATATAATTATGCAATGTTCCAAATGGGAAAATATAGGCTCAGTAGGGAATATCTTAAGATATTCCACTATGGAATCACAGCAATATGGAATTACACCAATAGATCTAAACCAAAGATAGACTGGTAGGGCATTTACTAGATGCATCACCTTCACAAGGAAGGGTGAAATCCAGAGGCTTCCTGACCCATTCCAGACTCTGTCTATAGAAGAATGGTGGAACACAACAAGTGTGGGAATGACACACTCATCTTAGATTTTTCTTCTCTAGGAACCTTAGATCTATAGATCTAAACAATGGATCCAAAAGAGAATTAAAAACCAACCAAGGAAGAAGCAGGAAATTCCACTCTCAGGAAAATCTGCAATAGACTCAAGGAGGACATTGTATAAGGAAGCTAGTGTGAAAATAACGCAGAACAGGGCTAGGTTCCCTTATTTTAGGCTGTGTGGGACCTCAAGAAAATTTTCAGCAAAAATAAATGATTTTAGAGGTTTTAAACAGATCTCCCACAATCAACACTAGCTGAAAATTAGCTAAAGGAGAGAGTTGGTAAATAGAGAAACCTTCCTTTAGGAATTGCACAGTTTCTGCTGGAAGACACTAGAAATCAGCCATTAGACTCATGTTATAGTATGGCATCAAGAAATCAGATCTATAATCAAGTTCATTTGTAGAAGCATTGGATTTACTTGAAGCAAGAGTAAGAATCCTTCAGAAATAATAGCAGAAACAATTGGAAAAGCTGCAGAAAGACTTGACAACATTTTATATGAGGAGCTTCAGCTGCTATAGGTTAATATTCAGATATAAAACTGATATATGGCTGAAACATCATATCCATACTAGATCTAGAACTACTCAACCTTCTAAACAATATCCCCTTGGGGTTTTATCAAAATAATGCATAAATAAGTGTAGATCTAGCTTTTAATACACTGAAATTTTTATTGCAAATAAATTCAATCATTATATAATCATGGTCCATATGCAAACAAAGATATTTTCAAAGGATATGGTTACTCATCTCTCGATGCATGCTTGAAATACTCTCTTCCTCTTCCTTGGCTCCATTCTCCATGTATTCTCCCATTTCCCTCTTCTATTTCTCTCATAGGCTTATATAAAAAATAGAATTAATTAAAATGGAACAGATTTTATAAATCATAAAAGTATTCCAACTTTTTCCTAAATCATAAAAGAATTCCATCTTTTCTAATTCATAAAAGCATTCCAGCTTTTCTAAATCCTAAAAGTATTCCAGCTTTTTTCTAAATCATAAAAGAATTCCATATTTTCTAAATCATAAAAGCATTCTAGTTTTTCTAACTCACAAAAGCAATCCATAAATCTCTCATGTTTTTATTTTTAAATCTATATTTGTTTTTTCCGTATGAGAAAAATATCACTTATCCATACTTTTTCCAAATCTATTACTCATTATCTCTAAAACTCATAAAATATACCAACTTGGAAATATAATTTATTTCCATGGAAGAATATAAATTATTATAAATAAAATAATTAAGAAATAATTCTTCCAATATTCTATAATCAACAATTACAAGAATATTCTTCATTTAATATCAATATAATAATTAATAATATTTAATTATTTAATAACCCTCATTTTATGAGAGTTTTTATGGTGGCTTATGCGAGGGATATTATGGAAGACACAGAATTATGATTTCACTGAATCATAATGACCTTCAGAAATTATTTGCACCCGTTTTATTACAAAATTAATTAAAATTAGTAAATATTTATGAAATTGTATAAAAGTTATATTTCCTAAAAATAGATTCAATTCTGAAAATGCTTGTCTTGGTTCCAATAGTTAATTCAGAATGTTTCATGGAGTTTAATCAGTCCAAAGTTGCAGATACGTATTCAGAGTTTGGTTCTGCATAATTTTTGGTGCGTTAGTTCGACCGAACTCCTAAAAAAAGTTCAGCCGAATTGTTTTTTGTGCCAACGACCCGTCAAGTCTAACAACATAAAAGTTTGGCCGAACTTTTACCCAATTTTCCGTCGGTCAGAAAATACCATGGAGCCCCTCTAAAAAAAATATTCGTGTCAATATAAATTGTCGCGAAATCATTCATTATTTTCGCATATTTTTGCACATTTTTTCTGATTTTACAAAGGTCTTGGTCTGATTTAGCAAAGAATTATTTTGGGTTTAAGGACTTTTCTTGGAGGTACATTGAAAGGACATTTCTTGGAGGTATGTGATACATTTTTTGGATGTTTTTTGGGCTTCATTTTTTTATAAAGTATGGATTTGGGCTTAATTTCAAGAGGACTCTTTTTAGGCTTAATATTCAAAAGACATTTTTTTTTACATTTTTTGGAAGTATTTTCTAAAGTGATATTTTTTTAGAGGCTTTTATGAAGTATTTTTTAAAGTGGCATTTTTTAAGAAGTTGGAATTAATTTTCAATGGAAATTTTTTGTAGGCATTTTTTGAAGTGACATTTTTTTAGAGTACGTGTTTTGGGTTGAAGTAAATCTTTTATAATGATTTTTTAAAATGAGTTTTTGTCTAACTTTTAAAATGAATTTTTTTTGTAGGACTTGGAAGGAAATATTTTGAGCTTTATTTCATTTTTATAAGACATATTTTTCTCGGATTTTTTAAAGTAAGTGTTTTAGATTGAAGTATTTATTTTTTGAAAAAAAATTAAAGTGAGTTTTTTTAAAATGAAATCTTTTGTGATGTTTTTTTTAATTGAATTTTTGTCTAAATTTTTGAAGGAAGTTTTTTGAACTTCATACTCTATTATCATGGGAATTTGAAGGAATTGTACAAGAAAATATGAACGAAAAAGAGACCCTAAGGAACGTAGAGAAGAGACGAGACAATCTCGAAAAATAAAGATAAAATCACTCTCAAATATTGAAGGGGAAAATAAACCTCAACTAGAAGTTGAAGTAGGTATGTAAATGTAAATATTATGAGTTTTATATATTTAAAATTTTCCTAGTGTAAAATGTGAAGCTTAATTTTTATTTGATGAACTAATTTGAAAAATATTTTGCAATGTAAACAGAGAGAGATATTTCTCAAAACATTAATGATGAAATACAAAATTTTGAATGAGATATTGAACCAATGATTGAAGATGGTGAAAATGTTGAAAGAAATTCAAGTGAAGAAATTGAATCACAGGGTATATATATATGTTGAACACATGCACTTATTATTGAAATTATACATATATTTATTAATTTAGCTATTTATTGAATATTTAAAATTACTATGTACTATTCATTTGAATATGTACAAATAAAATCAATGTCGATGATGAGATGTTAGAAAATGTTGACACTCACAAATATGGACATAAAAGAGCTGACCATTATATACGATATCGTGTCAACCACATTTTTTATACGTACTTCATAAAGGAAAATGTGACAGTTAAAGCCGAAATTTTCAAAGGTCTCCTATCATTAAGGAAATTAAAAGAAGCTACGACTTTATTGGGTATTCGAAAATTTACCAAAGATAAAAAAAAATGAAGGAAAATGTGATACAAAATATAAATAGTTCTATAAATTCAATTAGAAGATCTAGACAGAAAAATGTTTCAGTTGTACGTAGAGCAATATATATGGTAGTGGTTTCATCAAGTACTAAAGAGAATCGCTTGGTGAAATCTATGGCGCGAGCAATAGGAACCTCATGAAAAACTTTGCCAAACATCGGAAATTTCGGTTGCAAATAGATGTAAATGATGAAATCACTTGTTGGAGAGCAATTTGTAGGCAACCATACAAATATGGACTTGGATAAAATGTTAAAAAAATGATATATGAATATTCAATTCTTTAATTTGTGTGTTTTAGCCAAGCTATAACATGTAGTGCAAAAAAGAAGAATAGCACGGAATCAATACGAAGAACATGAAAAACATTTCTTGGAAACCACTCGGATAGAGTTGTTCAACAAGTTCAAAGAAGAGAATCGTGAAATTCATGTTTCAATTAGTGATTTTGTTCAACAAAAACCATGGTATGTAAAGCCTATCACCGTACGCGACACTTGTTTTTGCCATTATCATGTGGAATTTGAGTTATATTATAACACATTCCTTGATTTTGGTAGAACATTTTAGAGGGATTCACCTCCTCCTTCCACTATCCGTGATTTCATATCTCAAATTCTATGTGAAAGAGAAAGTGATGAACTACTGCGAAAATGTGTTGGTGGTAAAAAATCGCGATGATTGTAGGAAATTTGACTAGAATTTCAAAACAAATATAACTGTGATATAATGTCAATCATTGTCCAACATGAAAGTGAAATGGAAGAGATATGAATATCCATACATGAATTCGGTGCAACTAGGGCCAAAAATTGAATTACGAGAAGAAGAAATTTTTGTGATAGAATTTTTGAGAAAGTTTGAGGCAGAAATTTACAAATACACCAAGCATTCCCATAGAGCTCGATGGAAATACTTGCAATTCAAAAAATCTCGTGAATTTTTTCCACCAGGGACCATTTTGTCAGTGATTGATTTTGCAGAAAACTACACATTTGTTCCACAAAAATAAATTTAGAGTGAATACTATCATTCTGACCAAGTCTCATCTTTCGTCCTTTCTATTGATATCTTGAATAAAACGTCGATCAATTAACGAGTGAAAATCGACATATCAGTAAAGAATATCACTTTTATATCAGTGACGATCGTACACATGATACATGTTTTGTACAACATTGTTTTGGAAGAATTTATGATTCATTGAAAAATCGTGGAATAACATTCAATGAACATTGGATATGGTCAGACGGATGTGCAGGTCAATTCAAATCTGCACGATCATTTTTTTGGTTGTGTTCATCTTGTTCATCTTCATAGGAAAAACTATAATAACCTTGTTGGAATTTCTTGACTGGTCATGGAAAGAACATGATGGTGAAATACGGGCATGCATAAAGCGAGCACTGGTATCAAATGAAACCTGCAACCAACTTGTGGGCCTTATCAGTTTAATGATTGATCGCTGCTTGTAAGCCATAAATTATTAATCAAGGGAAGTGCGAAGACAATGTTATTTTATGAATCATCTAATTTTAAATAGTGTACATATATCACAATTTGATTATCTTTGATTGTATTTTGATATCATATTTACAAATTCTTCTTCTAATTTTCCATATAAAGGTTTTTCTGGCATATTGGAATCGAAGACGTAGATAGATCAATTGGAAATGACGTTGAAACAATAAAAGGGATTCGAAAATTGCATTCAATTCAAACAAAGTCGTCCAGAAATGTGTTTGCATTGGATAAAAGAAAATATTCTTGTTTTTGTGATGTTTGCATAGACAACACAAAATCCAATGACGTTTGTGAAAATAAAATGTATGTGAACGATTGGAAACATACAGAGCTAAATACAAAGGGAAAAATGTCTGTTGCAATGTTTGAAGAAATGCAATCAGAGGAAACTACAATATCATCCGATGGTGATCGAGTTTCTGATCTTGTTAGAGAAGATAACATTTGAATTACTTTCTAATGATTTAAAGATCTAGAAATAAATTTAAATACATAAGTTACATTCATTACTGTTTTATTGTCTTGAGGAGAATGTTTTCTTTGTAATTGCACTACTGCTCTATAGATAAATCATATGACGCTATTTAATCGCGTTACCTTGAAACGAAAGATGAAATTATTAGAAAAAATATAATGATCACGGGTTTACATATGACAAAGACTCTATTATACTGAAATGTTTCTTTTCAGACAAACTAATCAAAGTGGGGATTTTTTTTATTTTGAAGGCTATGAACTTGATGTCATAAGTTGTTAATATAGTCACTTGGTGTGTGCAGCATGCATAAAGTTGATAGAAGTTCAATCAAAGAAAAAAACGAAAATTAAGAAATGAAAAATGTCAAAATCCGATCATGAACGAATCATTCAAGATGGCATTCCATTGGATTTTTTTTTATTGACCTACCCAACAATTTCTTCTCTTTGGATTCATGTCCCAAACCGAACTCAACTAAATTGGCTGCTGGTATGTATACGTGCAAATCATTTGCACATGTAATGGATTGTTTTTAGTACATTCACACTAGGATGAGCTTGAAAGTAGCTTTTCTCCCTTATTGATGAAGAAATCATGCGATATTATGGATAAAGTAATATATGGATACACTGGTCACAAATTATTATTCAAATTCTAGTTTTACTATATGTGCATTGATGAAACATTTTTCATGTATTGAATATATATGTTCTAGAATGTAATTAACTGAAAGTAGTTTTTCTATGTGCATTGATGAAAAATGTTGCACGTAATGGATATATACATGGATTGAATGTGACCAGTTTTTCTCGTGGGATTTTTTGGTAAAAAGTATGGAATGTAAATAAATCATCCACAGTATAGTTTTTTATGAAGATTCCTTTCAAACAAGATACTTAGAGCACTTCTCTGAATTTTGGTGGGATTTGACCCACATCTCTATTCCTGATAGAAAATCTAGTACAAATTTTTTTTGTCCAATGGTTGGATATGTTCTAGGAAATTAACTGAAAGTAGTTTTTCTATGTGCATTGATGAAAAATGTTGCGTGTTGGGACTTAATATATATATATATATATATATATATATATATATATATATATTCTAAGAATGATAATTATTTCAAGTAGTTTTCCCATGTGCATTGATGAAAAAATTTCACGTGCGAATTTTATATGTATTCAGAATACGATTAAGTAGCTTAATTCTATTGACATTGATGAAAAATGTTGCACAGATATATATGTTCTAGAATGGAATTAATTGAAAGTAGTTTTTCTATACATGTGCATTGATGCAAAATAATATATATATATATATATATATATATATATATATATATATATATATATTGCATTTTTGAAATTTTATTATTGTTTTCAACACATCTAACCAGACCTAGAATCAATATGTATATAGATATATCAATATGTATTGTACATATACAGCAGCCACTTCACATGCCATGCCAATTGTAGTTCTTATCAATAAAGTATTTAACATTACATATCATAGAAAATGTAGATCAACCATCAAAACTTAGGTTTTAATTCATAAAGTATAGATCACAACATTGCCCTACATACAAGTATTGTAAACCATCCAAACTTAAGTTTAAAATAAAAAAATTATAAACACCAACATTACTTCACATGCCAAATGTAGATCAAAAGAAAAACATTAATTTATAGATCACAACATTACTAGTAGTTTGAAAACTATCCAAAAATTAAGTTTTAAAAACCATACAAATTATAACGCAACATTACTTCACATGCCAAATGTACTTCAACCATCCAAAAATTAAGTTTTAAAAACAAAAGAAAATATAACACAACATTACTTCACATGCCAAATGTAGTTCACATAAAATATTTCCAAAATTTGTAGATCTCACAAGTATCAAGTATTGAGTTATATATATGACTGCATCTAGATAATATATAAAAAAGTAAATTTAAGACTAGAAATCTCAATCAAATCTAGAAAGCATCCATCAAATACATATGGATGTTGTGTCTTTCCCAGCAAAGTCTCAATCCTAAGAGCTATCCCATGACATGGAGACCTTTACAATGCATGTACAAACATTAAAATTTGATGTTTTAAAATTGGTAGTATATAGGCAATGTAATATATATATATATATCTCCATCTGATACCTCATGAGGGTTCCCTCTCTCTATTTGTTGCTTCCGGCTACAACCCCCATGGGAATATCACCAATAGTAAAATTCTTTATCCTAAATGTACGGTTATATATATATATATATATATATATATATATATATATACATTAAAAAACAAATGAAAATACATACAATAAACTTTTTTTCAATAATATTAAAATTAAACAACTGTCTTCCAAATAGTTAAATCTTTGGATGACAGCAAACCCATCGCTGAGTGCATTGGAGAAAGAAATCATGTATAGAAACTAAGTAAAAATTAATTAGTATAAAATAACTCAAGATTCAGATACTGTTATAATAAAACATTTAAACTTCAATTTATAAATTATAAATTAAAAACATATATATTTAAAAGTGAAAAATTGAATACTTCTAAAGGTGGATTTGGCACATCTCCTAAGAGAGGCTCCAAAAGAAAATCTTCAAAAACCTAAAATTCAAAAAATTTAAAATAACTCAAGATATAGATATATCTCATTTTTTAATGGAACTTTTTGAGGTGGAATATATATAACTTAAAAACATATAAATTTTAAAAGTGAAAAATTGTCCATACTTCTTGTGAACCTGGCACATCTCCTAAGGAAGTAGAAGGTACATCTCCTAAGGAATAAGAAGGTACCACCATCCCAAAAACATCGGATGGTATCAGAATATGTTAAAAAAATTTATTATATATACATAAAAATGTACTTGTGTGCACAATTATTTATTTTAAAAATATCAAGTTTAAAAAACACTAACATTTTCCAACATATCTTGATGGTGAGACCCATATTGATTGCTTGAACCTGAGGCTCCGAATGTGATATTAACATTTTCTTCATTCATCAAGCGTGACAACTAGAAATGGTGTTGACATATAATAATACATTTTTGTTAGATTAATGTACATACAAATAAATGTATGTATATATTTGTATTTATTACAAATTGTATGTATGTGTTAAAATCATTGAATCCTAACCATTAACACATACCGTTCCCATGCCCTCTTCCTCATGAACAATAAGGTCATGCCAACCATTGCGACAATTCTTTGCATATGTTTTCAGATCTTCAAAAATCATGTCAATATCTTCATCTGTATAATACACAAATTTTGCGTGTACATTCTTACGTGATCTCTGTCGATTCAGACAAACATCAACTCCACCCAATCCACTTTGAAAATTTTCGATGATGGAATCCCTTACTTCTCGACTAATTTGAGAAGTTGCTTCCATCTCTGACCACAAATTTTTGACACGAACAGGTCGACTAACCAATGGTGGCTTAGGACGAGGCAAATTACCATCACACCTAGCAGCCCTACGGTCACACAATATATCTTTCCCAGGACCAAAAAATTCAAAGAGAAGGTCATTGTAATTAGGTTTCATTTTCTAAAATAATTCTACATAAAATAATTTTTCAAAATAAAGTGGAACCTCATCGTTCCATGGGAGTCTTCCATAAGCCGCAAGGTGTCTATCATACAAATAGTGAGTTATATCAAGGTGCTTGAAATATTTCACCTTCAGCATCTTTATTTTCGGCCCTTCTTTGAAATTAAACATAGACTCTGCCATTGTTATTGTAACTCTTTCTTTAACAACCTCCCATTTATCGGGACCCTCACTGTTTTCTTTCTTTTTCTCATGACATCCACAAAAGTATCCGTGGTTGGCCCAAGATTTTGGTACACATATATAAGTTGGCCTAAAGAATGTGTAACTATGTCCAAGCTTTGTCGACTCTTAGTAGGTAGAGTCAAAGACACAATATCTCTCTGCAATTTTGCATGAAGTTGTTGACACCTTTCTAAGGTGCATTTCTGCATATTTCTTTCACACGGTATATCGGAAATGTCAGTCGGATATGTCATGGTGGGTGGACAACCTGCTTCTTGAATGAAGTGTATTTCCCTACGTCTATTTCGACCAACATTTGGAGCATTTTCAACCTCTACATCAATCTATAAAATTTTGTGTATTAGAAAAAACACATGTAAAAAAATTTGTACAAATTTAATGAAAAAAATATTCAAATTGATGGCAACCTCGTGTGGTTGGCTAGCATCTTCCCCACCCTGAAACTGTCGAGAACCAGAATGACCCTGCTGAGAACCAACACCACCATCCATTGATTGGCCTTCGAGGCAATAAATATCACCACCTTCACGCAACCTGCTAGCACTTATTAATGGCCCTCTAAGGGGGTTTGAACCACCACCAACCTCTCGAGACAAGAGATAAGGTTCATAAACAAATACAAATTTATAATTAATTGAAAAATACATTCATACATATAAATGCACTTACATATTCATTGATTTTGTGTGGATGTGGTAAACTATTTAATTATGAAAAAATAAATAAAATATTGGGTATGCACTATGACCAGATGAGAAATTGAGATCACATGCCTAATCCATGAGGTGATGGAAAAGGAAAAAGACTTTCCCCAAATCTTTCAAAAATCCTTGAAAGAAATTATTTCTAATTTAGATTTTTGAGAAAAAATCTAAATTTCCCCAATGAAGAGGAGTAGTTGGGAAGAGGTGAGAAAAAGCTGGAAAAGCTGAGGAAAAGCTTAAAGCAGCTTTAAAGAGTCCCAAAATGGGAAGCCTAGGCTAAACAGGAATAAAGCATCCTGAAATTCTGGACGCAGAATTGGAAACAAGATTTGGGGAAAGCAGAGCTTAAATAAGCTGCTCCAGAACAGATGGAGGTTAGTCTGTTCTTGGAGGATCTCTGCTCGGGGGTGAATCCTGGGAGATAAAGAGGATTCTAAGGTTGGGAGGACTGGTCATAGTAGAGGTATGCATGCCTAATGTTGGAGATTTCTATAAGTCTGTATTAAATATATCCCTGTTTTATGAATTGTGATGTTATGGTTCATTATGCAATTTATGAATTGTTATGTTATGGTTCATTATGAAAATTTTAGATTGATTATTTGTTCAGTAACTCATGTAATTGTAAACCAAATCTATTGATAGCAGAGACAAATGGTTGGAGTATGGGGATGAGTACCTTGTAGTAATGGAGTTAGAGATGGTAGATCCTTTGAACAGCTAATCTCATGATTATGTATAGGTGTAGCTTGTTGTCTTTCAAAGGAACATTAACTTACTGTGTGTATAGACAAAAAATGTTAACAAACCAGTAATCATGAACAGCAAGTACCAAACAACTAAACCTATCATAACAATATTGATGGCACAGAATTCCCTGTAACCAATCACAGAAGGTAGGAAACAAAAACCCTGTGATAGCAGTATGGGGTTCAGTATGTCAGTTGTGTTACAATGGAAAGAATTGTAAAACTAAGAATTTAAATTATTCTATTAAATGTAAGTGTAAACATATGAAAGCAGAAGTTGAAGCCTAACCAAGTACGAGGATCTAACACTAGGGAGTCTAAACTATCCAGTTCAGTATCCTCCCCTATGTGATTGAAGTAAAGAGGACCTGTGTCCTAGTTTTCCCATGGAATAGTTGAATCTGCACCAGAGTGTCAGACATGTTGAATGTTGTAACAGTAAAATAAGGGGAAATCCTACTTGAACATCCATTGTGTGATAAAAGTTTGTGTGAGGGAAGATTGCAAGCGTATGTAAAAATACAATGAACAGAGCATCTGTTTACCGTCCATATAAACTGCTGGGAAAGTAGTTGGAGCAATGGAGGTTAACTGAGTATAGATAGAGGTATGCGAGGAGGCATACATCTATACCTCGATGCTGCAACTTTAAAATGTTGAAAATTTTATAAGGCTTGCAAACTGGAAAGTTTGAGAAATTCTTATATTCCCATGTCTGCCTATAATTACTCAAAAGAAGTAAATACCGGATAACCGTATGAATTTGAAATGGATTCAATAAGTAGTTTTTTGTTAGCTAGTGCATAAAGCCGAGTATATCTAAGTTATGATATATGGGTAAGAACCTGGGTCTGGGAGGCGTGAAAAATGGTATCGGAGCCCAGGTTCAAAAATTGGGCAAGATATGTGCTCACAAAGAACTAGTAAACTGTTATAAATTTTATGAAAATTAAAAATATTACTTCAAGTATACGAATATCTTGGATATACTATCAGGTATACAGGTAACAGATTGTGATGAAGTAGAAACATTGATATGGGAGTAATATGAGGAGGCTCATATACCAGAATGGTTAAACCTATAATAGGTTTAAAATTGGAAACCGATATCTCTCAGAAAAATATTATTTCTATGTAAAATAATAGAGTATGATTGTTCTTCACTCGGACTATATATCCATGATGAAAAAAAAACAAAAATATAAATCTGTAAGTTTACAATGACATATGTAGCCATTGTTCTACTATCATCGTTAGGTAAAAGAAAGTCAGGGTTCATAAAGTTAAGATATTGAAACCATCTTAATACAGTAGCAAAGATTGATGTTGCCTTACTAGGATGAAAAACAAGAGGGAAAACAGTAGTACCTAACTGATATATCATCTAGCTGGCCTTATTGAGCATCAGCACCTTCATAGGAATGTATCATTTTTTTCCATGATTTAACCTCACTAGAAATCTTTCAATTATGAGGGTAAGAATAGGACTTACAAAGAGGAAAAATTGAATTTATAATTATTTCCCTAGATACATAGAAAAGGGAATTTCTAGAGATAAGAGTAAGGGTGATCTGTGGTGGGAGGTTGGTCTACTGCTTGAATGGTAGGTCTTTAAATATGATGCTCTTCTATTTTACATCAGTATGAATTGACTACATATAAAAATATATATTAAATGGTGCGATTGTTATTAGTACTACATTTAACAGAATCTATCATAAGGCATTCACCTTCCAGATTCTGTTTAGTTGTAGACCAGAAAATCCATAGAGTATAAACCCCAGAATCTCTAAACCAAGGTCGGTTCAAATCTGAAGTTACTTGGCCTCTACAGATGATTAAATTTTGTTATGTTTCCTGTAGACCCAAAAATGAGATGATATGCTTATGTGTATGCTAGAGAAACATTATAGTAGCACTGAAATATATACATGGTATGTAGCAGAAAGGAAGAAAGCAAGATATTAGAATATAAATTGCAATTATGATCATTCTAACACTTATAACATTTATAGACTGCATATATGAGCATTCTAACAATTATAATGGTGCTGGAAAAAGAGTAATTATATTCTAGATGAGCATGATACCATTTATAAGGGTATAGATTTCATATCAAAAAAATATATATATATTCTTACTCCGTGACAAAAACTGTAACATAGAAAAATGATTGCCTTATAATTAAGGTCCTCTAGTCAAGTGCTATTAACTGCATATTAATATACATCAAAAGAAAAGTAGAATTTAAGAGTATGCGTTATGGAACATGTAGTTATAAATTCTTATTAACCCCAAAACAAATCTTCACTAGAGAAGGGTTAAAGTAGTCATAGAAATTATAGAGCATGTTGTGTTTTAATGTATTCACTAACCATTGAAATACATGGTATGGCTATAGATAAAAGCTATGATTAATGAACATTATTAAAGGAACTATTGCATAAATGTATATGCATTTAACAAAAAGCATATATATATTAACAAGTATCCAAATCTAGTGCATGTAGGTCTTTTTAAGATCGATTATAGGTGAGATATATACAAAAAATGAAACATATATGGTACAAGAGAGATAGTAATGCGAATACATATAAAACCTTTATATGGAAAAAAAAGGGGAATCATAAATACGCTCCTTATATTTATATATGTCATATATGACACAAGAAAGAAATTTTTTTTTTTTATAAATACGAACCATACATTTATATGTGGGTATAATATATGACCCGAGAGAAAAGTAAATACGAATCAACGGTATCAAGGGTAAAGTATATGAATGATTAAAGGAATGCCTAGTCGAATTTCAGAACTCGAGGGTGATTAAAATTAAAGCAAAACGCTATACGTCGTTGACTTGTGCAAAAACAAGTCCCTCGGACTATAACGAAGTGCGCGAACCCGTCCATTGAGATCTGTTAATAGGTAATGAAGCGAACCGGGAAGAGTGATACAACGAGCCAAATGAAAATATATGAACGAGCATCACAGAAAAATTAGGGAAATGTCTACGCTGTGGCAAGAAATTAAATAGCCCAGGTATTAAATCTAAACGCAAAGGAACCCAGCTAACCCGCTAGGGTTGCAACTGAACAGTTATGAAAATTGGAGAAATACACGCCCTATGAATGGATAAATTAAACGTCGCGTTGCTAATTTGAGAAACGCCGAGAACCGGCTTGGTCTCTCGTCTGGGAAATCGATGTGTGGTTCCCTCTGCAAATTACAAATCTGAAAAGAAGTAAATACGGCATACTCTACTAAACCACGAAGAAAGACATAAAAATCTACGTTGTAAGGGAGAGAACAGAACCACAGAACTGCGTAAGAAAAAAAGATGAAACCCCTGTATGGAGTTCGACCACACACCAGTAACGATGAGTAGAAGCCGCAACTAAACCCTGTCCTGCTCTTAACCACCGGCGAAGGAAGCTGGAAAATGCAACAGCTCTGCCTCAGGAATAAGAGGAAAGATCGGATGAACCTAAACTACGCAGGAGCTTCAACTTAAAAGGAACTCCTGTAACCCTAATTCCACAAATCCAGAAAGATATTAGAATCCCCAGGCCGAGTGCTGAAGGTCTGCTACGTCGATAGGACTCGTACTCAACGACATTAAGACGCGGCTCTCACGGTACCTGGGTGAGTCGATATGTCAATTAGCAGAGCTATCCGTCCAACTCCTGCTAGGTCTGAGATGAGACGTGCCAGCGGTCGGTACTCTCTTCCTGGATTCAATACGCCAACTCTGGTGGCAGATAGAAGTTCACACGATAACCCTAGTTTAACGTGTACTCGACGCTCCAGCCACAGTACGCGCGAGCTAGCTGTAGGCCTGCGGTGGTGCAGAACCCTAATCATGAAAAAAAAAAAAAAAACAACCGGACGAAGGATGCACCGGATTCAGGTGATTTCGTCGTCGCCGACCTGCATAAGTATGAACAAACAATAACTCAGTTATGCCGTGAAAACAAAAAAAAGTCAGACCAATACTTGCAATTGGACACGTAATGGTAAAGAAAATCAGAGCATCATGACTTGCAGAGTGAACCTACATATAAAATTTTAATCATAGGTCAAGCGCTCAAGCCATGATCGATTAGGCTTGCGCGAATGAAATTATAAATATGAGAAAACCTATATAGATTTAGCCGAAAGGAGGTTATGTAAAAAAAGCGATAGCGCTTTGAGAATTTAATGATGTTCCACGCATAGCTTTATACGCATTACACGATGGCATATTCGTAAGGATCCAACGAAAAGGGAAATTGAGTTAATTTCATTATCGGTAACAGATATATTGGCGTGTCCCAAGATATATTGGCGTTTCCCTATACCTTATGCAAAAAGGTTAGACCTATGTATATATTATATATATAAGTATAGGTACCATAGATATGTATACACACATATGATTTTCAAATTAATATGGCAAAAGGCTATATATATATGCAAGTAATATTCGTGATAGATATATAAACATAATGACCTCTACACAGATATATATATATATATATATGTGGATTAAGGATATTAGTTACAAATAAATGTGGATACATAGATATAAGTGGAATTCCAAAAATATATAAGTGAATGTATAAGGCTCTAGGAGAGACTATTGAAAAGGTATGGGAGAACCACATCTCTTAATATTATAAAGGGATATATATATCTATATAAGGTTGAAAGAAATGTAGGTGAATGTTCAATGTTGATATAGATGGACATGCGAGATGATCAAAGGAAATTATATAAAAAGGAAAGTAAAGTTAAAATTTGGAACTCATTACTTAAATAAACTAGTGAATAAAAGGGAAACCCCAGTGTATTAAAAAAAAAAAAAAAAAAAATTCCTTAAACTGGAGGTGTTACAAATGAATATTTATTGACCTATAAATGAAATAGATAGTATAATAAATGAATGGGTATAGAGGTGTCGAAAATATATATAGATATGTGTGCACCTTCACGTCCTAGTGGAGAAAGGTAGAGACACATAGGTGTTTTGTAAAGGTATGGATCACATAATATATCCCAGGGTGTACTTTATATATATATATATGAATATTATATATAGTGGAAATATATGTGACATATATCTATATGAATTCAAAATTTCAAGAGATAGGACATCTATATCTTGTTAATCTAGCTTAATAGTTATCGTTGCCTAACTCGTTTAGACCTTGGGTGAACAAGAAGAAACCCTTAGAGGTTCTACAAATCCTAAGATGCTATATAATACTATGTGAACCAAAGAAGAGGGAAAGTTCATATTGGAATATATAGAGAAAGGTGGATAATAGAAAAAGGACAACTTATATTTAAGAGAGGTATGTTAAATATAAGTGGTAAATTCTTAATTAACTATTAAATATATATATATATATAAAATAATAACAATTATCATGAGAAATGATAGATTAAAAGGAAACAAATTGCACGTGGGACCTAAGTTAAATCTACAAGTAACATTATAAATATAGGTGATCTTGTTATATGTTATAATGTTAACTTTGTTGAGTTGTATGAATATAATATCTTCATACATGATAATTTAGTTCAATTAGTAAACTTCCAACTTTATACCCACGGGATTAAGGGAGAAGGAAAAAAATTCACTAGGGAATAGTAAAAGTGAAGTTACCTTAAAAGTTGCAAGTAAAGTGGAAGGACATATTTTACCATATGGTCGGAATGTTATTTCTCTAATAAACACTATTTTGGTAGATTAAGTGGTAAAAGTATAAGGTGGGAAGAAAAAAAAAAAATATTTTGGATCGGAAAAATTACCAAGATGAGGTTCAAGACAAGTATATTTAAGTCATGACTAAAGTATTTTGTGATAAACATATTTTAGCTCATATACATGGAAAAAGTGAAGTGGTAAACTTAAGTATGGGTTATAAACCCAGTTAAATAGTTGGTTGAGTAATTGTGGAACATGGCATATGAAATAATGTAATGCAGATCCCTTACATTGAGTCAGGAATGAATGAATAAAGGGATAAAACAAAGCTTCCGAGGTGAGTTAGCTAGGGTAGAATTGAACACCTGACAATTGGTTTTATTTTTCATGGGAAAATGATTTTGAAAAGGAACATGCATGGATAAAAATCCAATGGAGCATAATTAATTTCCTCAATTTATCATCGGAATGTGTACAGCATGAAAAAAAAAAAAAAAAAAAACAATTAAGGTAAAGGTATAAATTATGGAAATACTTTGAAAAAAGGGAAATTGTGTCAAATACAATTTTGACATTTTCAAGTAGTAAAACTGGTGAATGTGATGAATAATAGTGAATACATGTATTCACACTATAAAATTTTGTTGAGGTAAATTTTATTTGATTTAATTTTCTTGAACCGTAAATTCAAAGACTGGAAGTAGCGTGAAATCACATAGCTACCAACTGAGAGAAAAGAGGATGAGATACATTTGGACGTAGGTGTGGGAGAAACCCATCAGCTCCAAATTTATTCACGTAAGTTTTGAATTAGTGGATACAATTCCTAAAAGAGGTTAGAGGAAAAAAATTTCATGTGGGAAGTAAGCATTGAATTGTAGAGATTATTAGCGAGTCTAGTTATTACTAATTAAATTGATTTACTAACAAAAGAAAACAATGATAAGATACTGGAAGTACGACTATGAACTGAGAAAGGATAAGCATAAACATGCATATGATACAATTGTTTTCTTTCATTTATGAGTACTAATGAAAAGTGTAAAATTGTTTAGCCAAGTGTGTAACAGGAAAGTGTACACTCTGGAACCAAGGAGAAAACAAGGTGAAGATAAATTACCTCAAGAAAAGCTAAACTGGACCAAGTTGCGTGAGGAAAGAATCACACTGGAAAACAAGAAAGGATAAGTAGTGTACTAAAAGTGCACTAAACTATTATGAACCTGAACGGTTTGACTAATAACTGAATTTCTTAAGTTATTGAAATGCAGAATGTTGTTGTGGATTATGAATTGTATGTACCTGATATTACTTACATTGGTATGAATTGTGGACAGAGAAACCAGAATAAAAGATCTTCCAGACAGACCTCTTGCAAAGAAGTAGGAAGAAAACCAACTGCATAAGGCATCAGTAAATAGAGTGGAGGCAGGAGAGTACTCTGCTGGAAACTAATGGCTTATAAATTAGCCCTACCATTGCTTATTAAATTTCCTGATATGTTTCATGTCTCCTTGTTGGAAAAGAAAATTTATAAATTTTTTGGTACATGATGCTTCTCACATGATTGATTGGAATGTGGTCCAGGTGGAACCAGAAGAAGAATTTCCTTCCAGAGTCGCTTCAAAGATGAAAGCGGGAAGAAATGAAATTTGAGAAATCGAATAGTAGCTAGAGTAAAGGTGCAGTGGAGCACTTTACTGCTGAAAAGCTACATGGAACAGAGAAGCTAAGATGATGGAAAAGCATTCATAATTATGTTCAAAATAAACTAAGTAGATAGTTGGCAACACCGAGGACGGTGTTTATTTTCAGAGGGGGAATATGTAACACCCCCAAGTTTTATGCTTTTCAAATGAGACATTTGAACATAAATCAAAAGGGGAGTGGACCCCAATGGATAATTATTGTGTGGATGTGGTAAACTATTTAATTATGAAAAAATAAATAAAATATTGGGTATGCACTATGACCAGATGAGAAAGTGAGATCACATGCCTAATCCATGAGGTGATGGAAAAGGAAAAAAAACTTTCCCCAAAATCTTTCAAAAATCCTTGAAAGAAATTATTTCTAATTTAGATTTTTGAGGAAAAAATCTAAATTTCCCCAATGAAGAGGAGTAGTTGGGAAGAGGTGAGAAAAAGCTGGAAAAGCTGAGGAAAAGCTTAAAGCAGCTTTAAAGAGTCCCAAAATGGGAAGCCTAGGCTAAGCAGGAATAAAGCATCCTGAAATTCTGGACGCAGAATTGGAAACAGGCTTTGGGGAAAGCATAGCTTAAATAAGCTACTCCAGAACAGATTGAGGTTAGTCTGTTCTTGGAGGATCTCAGCTCGGGGGTGAGTTCTGGAGATAAACGAACTCTAAGGTTAGGAGGACTGGTCATAGTAGAGGTGTGCATGCATAAATTTGGAGTTTTTTGTAAGTCTGTATTAAACATATCCCTGTTTTATGAATTGTGATGTTATGGTTCATTATGCAATTTATGAATTGTTATGTTATGGTGCATTATGCAAATGCTAGATTGATTAAATGTTCAGTAACTCATGTAATTGCAAACTAAAGCTATTGACAGCAGAGACAAATGGTTGGGTTGTAGGGATGAGTACCTTGTAGTAATGAAGTTAGAGATGATAGATCAATTGAACATCAAATCTAATAACTATGTATAGGTATAGCTTGCTATCTTTTAAAGGAATATTTAAATTCTGTGTGTATAAACAAAAAATGTTAACAAAACAGTACCCATGAACAGCAAGTACCAAACAACTAAACCTATCATAACAATCCCGATGGCACAGAATTCCCTGTAACCCATAACAGAAAGTAGAAAACAACAACCCTGTGATAACAGTATGGGGTTCAGTATGTCAGCTGTGTTACAATGGAAAGAATTGTAAAAGTTAGAATTATTCTATTAAATGTAAGTGTAAACATATGAAAGCAGAAGTTGAATCCTAACTAAGGACGAGGATCTAACACTAGGGATTCTAAACTAGCCAGTTCAATATTCTCTACCTCCATTTGATTGAAGCAAGAGGATATGTTTCCTAGTTTTCCCATGGAACATTTGAATCTGTACCAGAGTGTCACACATGTTGAATGTTTGTAACAGTAAAACAAGGGGGGAATCCTATTGAACAATCTATTGTGTGATAAAAGTTTGTGTGAGGGAAGATTGTAAGCATATGTAAAAATACAATGAACAGAGCATCTGTTTACCGTCCATATAAACTGCTGGGAAAGTAGTTGGAGCAATGGAGGTTAACTGAGTATAGATAGAGGTATGCGAGGAGGCATACATCTATACCTCGATGCTGCAACTTTAAAATGTTGAAAATTTTATAGGGCTTGCAAACTGGAAAGTTTGAGAAATTCTTATATTCCCATGTCTGCCTATAATTACTCAAAAGAAGTAAATACCGGATAACCGTATGAATTTGAAATGGATTCAATAAGTAGTTTTTTGTTAGCTGGTGCATACAGCCGAGTATATCTAAGTTATGATATATGGGTAAGAACCTGGGTCTGGGAGGCGTGACATAAATACACGTACATATTCATTGATTAAATTGCATGAACCATACCATGACTGAGTGAAATATGGGCATGCTCCATGGATGGAGTAGAGACCCTTCTCCTCTTAGCTCCTAAAAAATAAAAAATGAAACTTATTAACAACTAATTTATCTCACAAAGTCGATAAAAAATCAATTCCATATGTACACACATGTATGGAGATTTAAGATTATATTTAAATACCATGAACATCCATCGATCCTTGATCCCCCCTATCCTAGATATATGGGATTATGTTTATATTATTTGTTCATCCTCCATGATATATATATCTACGGTGGACATTTAAAATTATTTTTTTAAATGACTAATTTAAAATAAATTCAAAATAATTTTCATAAAATTAATGTAATTTACTGTACACAAATTATGTAAGAAACAACTTTCAAAGCACTAATTGATGTGTGAAACTCAATTTAAGCAAAAAAAATTATAAAAATGATAAATTCACCAAATTGTTGGGAACACACTTGGTATAAAATTGAAAAAAACACATTTTCATTAAAAAAGAAGTGAAAATCCATTTAAACAAAAATTTGTTGATGTCCCCCCATTTTAATTTTATAAAAATGTGAAGTTCACCACTTGTTGCAAATGTGAAGTTCACTAAGTTGTGATTTACATGGTGTGGTGAGAGAACACTTGGTATATAATTGAAAAAAGCACATGGCCATTAAAAAGGACGCATTTATAAGTACAAAACACACACATATCCAAGATATGTTATAATGTCCATAAATAAATTTTGAAGAGAGTGTCTCAACAATAATTCATCTTTGAGAGATGAATCTTGAATTTTTGAAGAAGAGCGTCTCAAAACTAATTCATCTTTGAGATATGAATCTCGAATTTTTGAAGAAGAGCGTCTCAAAACTATTTCATCTTTGAGAGATGAATCTTGCATTGGCATTGCCCCATATAATTCTAATTCAACTATTAATTCATCTTTGATAGATGAATCCTGAATTGGCATTTCCCCACGCAATATATCAACAGACATCTTATTCACATTTGAACAATGTCTTATACTAAAAAATTGAAATTGGCTTACAATATTGTTTGCTATTCCATGCAGTTCTTTTAGCCTCTCCTTCTTAACTTGGTACACACCATTCATCTGGTTGCACACAAGTTCAAAATTGGTGAAAACTACAATTCCATTTGATCCACACTCCATAGTTGTTCTCAAGCCTTCTATCAATCCAATATAATATGCCTCGTTGTTTGTTGTTCTTCCCGGTATATTCATTTTCCTTTGGACAAATTTTCTAGTTGCAATATTGGAAAGCACATATGTAATCACTGCTTTCCCTAGATTGGGATAGCAAGAAACATCTATGCATAATTTTCATTTTTAAACTATATTTAATGGTTTTTTATCCCTAGAAAAAAGAAACAAATTCAATAAAAATATATATTAAATTGACATTCATTGCAAATTCATGGAAGAAATGACACGTGTATGAGATAAATGACATATGCATGGTTTATCTTAAATTTTGACTTAAAATTTTTATGGTAGAATTCACATCTAGAATTGATGGGAGGACGCCTTTAGTTTGTAGGAGAAATGAATTTTATGCACTTAGTTTGAGGGAGAAATGGCACATGTACACAGTTTTGTTGCAGAGATTGACTATTGGGGTATTTACTAGATATGTCACCTTTGAGAAAAGATGAGATCCAGAGGCACTACTTGGCCGTTTACAGACTCTGCCTTTAGAACTTGTAGAATTTAACACTCGACAGACAGACTGAAATCCTATGGAAGTTCAAAATCCTATGAGATTTAAGCCACTTTAGGTTCAATTTTTAGGCCTTAAAGTTTGAGAGAAATGACATTTACATGGTTTGCAAAATTATTTTATGCACTTACAAAAAACATGCTTGAAATTTAATGGGAGAAAGCCAACATGACATGTATGCTTTAAAAACTTTTCCTAAGAATTTATGGGAGAAATGAGACATGTACACAGTTTTCCTTAAGGTGGTTGAGGTTAATGGATATTAAAATGAAGAACTTCTATTTAGATCTATTATAGAGATTGACTATAGGGGCATTTACTGAATATGTCACACTTGATAAAATATGAAATCCAGAGGCGACCTAGCCCTTTACAGACTCTGCCTTTAGAACTTGTAGAAGTTAAAACTCAACTGAGAGACTAAAATCCTATGGAAGTTCAAAATTATATGAGAGTTCAGCCACTTTAGGTTCAATTTTTAGGCCTTAAAGCTTGAGATAAATGACATTTACATGGTTTGCAAAATTATTCTATGCACTTTAAAAAAACATGCTTTAAAGTTAATGGGAGAAAGCCAACATGACATGTATGCTTTAAAAACTATGCCTAAGAATTTATGGAATAAATGACACATGTACACAATTTGCCTTAAAGTGGTTGTGTTTTATGGATCTATTAAAATGAATAACTTCTATTTAGATGTGTTACAGAGATTGACTATAGGGGCATTTAGTAGATATGTCAACTTTGAGAAAAGATGAGATCCAGATACTACTTGGCCCTTTACAGACTCTGCTTTTATAACTTGTAGAAGTTACCATCAACTGGCAAACTAAAATCCTATGGAAGTTCAAAATTATATGAGAGGAAGGAAAATTTTAAGGTTGGAAATTTATTTTAAAGTTTAGAAACTAATAATTTTTTATAGTCTCTATTTAAAAATTTGGAAAATTTTAAGGTAAAAATAATGTATATTATTTAGGAAAATAATTTTTAGGCAAAATGGAAATTAACAATTGTTTTTTTGGAAAAAACATGGAAAATAAGGTTAATCATATATAGATTCCATTCCATTTATTTTATTGAAATATATGGGTTGTGTTTTTTTGTTTTAAAAGAAGAAAAATAAGAGGTTAAGATTCTACCCAACCCTTCATATATTTGAGAGGGTAAATCCTAGAATTGATATTCTAGGAAGTAAATTCCAAAGTATTCTAGGACTTCGACTCAAGTAAAGTTTCTATCTGCAACTATGAATTTTGAATAAAGGAATTTGAGTAGTTCTGGAGGTGAGTCAAGATGTTTCAACAAAAAGTCTACCTACAACTTAGTTTTTGTGTATAACAAGGAATATAGTTTATATATATATATATATATATATATATATATATTGGCCACGAGAATTTAATTTAAATCTTACACATTAGGATTCGAATGTCTCGTTAACTTAAATCTCAGAAATTATAGACTCGAATGTTTCCTGAAAATTAACTTTATCCCTATGGGTAATTTAAATATCAGATATTACGGATTCAAATGTTTATTGAAAATTAATTTGATCCCTACGGATAATGGGACCGGGAGGGATGAAAATAACTGTAGTTAATTAAAAGAATGATATGCATCATGAAAATAGAGTGAAGTAAACAGAGAAATTATATTAATAGCACCGAAATCATCAGAACATTCCAATAACACATTTATCAAATTTATATAGCCAATGAATTTATACAGCCACTAAAATAGAAGTCAAGAAGGCATGACATAGTAGAACCGAGTAGATTCTCAACAGACCAGTTACTGGAACAGGTCTAGTGAACTTGTATAAAATAAGGTAAATATAAGAAGTAAAACATCCTGTAGATACATTTATTCACAACATACACAATTTAAGTAACCAGACATACATGTAACTCATAGTTCATCTAAACTCAGTAACCATACAATATTACATATTAAATTGTAACTATTCAATGAAACAGTTTGGCTGCATAGCCATAGTTCCAATTCTGGAAATATGTAATAAGTTACAACAAGTATGCAGCTACATGTTTAGACATCTGGAGTTTGAGGAAGTAAAATTCAAAAGAAAACTACCAAAAAAAGGAAACTACACTCAATTTATATAGCCACTAAAATAGAAGTCAAGAAGGCATGACACAGTAGAACTGAGTAGATTCTCAACAGACCGGTTACTGGAACAGGTCAAGTGAACTTGTATAAAATAAGGGATATATAAAAATTAAAACATCCTATAGATACATTTATTCACAATAGACACAATTTAAGTAACCAGAAATACATGTGGCTCATAGTTCATCTAAACTCAGTAACCATACAATATTACATATTAAATCGTAACTATTCAATGAAACAGTCTGGCTTCATAGCCATAGTTACAATTCTGGAAATATGTAATATGTTACAACAAGTATGCAACTACATGTTTAGACATCTGGAGTTACAATATGTAATAAGTTACAACGAGTATGTAGCTACATGTTTAGACTAGAAGTTGATGTCGAAAGACAGGGAATGGGGCAATTTGTTTTCTCATCTGAGTTATCAAAATGCAGAGCTCAAAGTTTCTAGACCCATTTTCTTAAAGAAGACTCCTTATTGGTTCTTATAGAACAATTTGTAGCTTACCATTTTTACTTGCATTCATTCCATGGTGTAAGACTCTAAATTATAGTTTGATTGCCATGTTCCAAGGAATAATTTCTACTTGACAAAAAATATAAGAACCACATTTTAGCTACTCATTTTTTCATAAGATTTGCATTAGTGGCTACCATGGACATTTCTTGAATAGTAACATGCTTGATTTCCTTCAAAATCCTAAATATACACAAGCTAGACCATCATCACAATGCATTACCTTGAGAAAATAGAAATGTAGCCATGTGTTATGTCTATGGTCATTGAAGTATTCTCTAATAAGATTGTTTGTATTAAAATTTGTAGTTTCAAGTGAAAAAGCTTCTAACGATTCCAATATATCCTTATTTTCAATTTCCACAATTCCTAAATTTTCATCCAATCAAAAAACAATTATTTTATCCTTTAGTGAAAACCACAAAAAAATTAATAAATTAAAACCTCAAATTGAAGAAATAAAATAGAAAAATACTAGCACACACTAATGATAACAAACCATACAAATTCATTCCAAACAATGATGCTCCACTAAAAATTTAGAAAAAGAACTAATCCAAAAATGGTCTAAGAAGTAATATGAATAAATTTTTACAATTTCTATACAAATATTCACTTGCTATTAGCCTAATACGTCCATATGTTTCAAATAAAATGATAAATTTGGATGTGAGATCACTCTTCCTATCTCACAAATACAACCATTATAATTCAACTTCTAATATATTAAAACTTTTACTTTTTTTGTTCCATAAATGTCTTCTGCCATGACTCATATGAAAGTAATGTGAATTTGGAAAAGGTAGCCAAATAAAAAAATAAAAAATGCAATGCAATTGAAGGGAAGAAAAACATGCAAACTTTCTAAATATGGAATTTTTTTTTAAAATTGTGGGGTAGACCCATTTTAAAGGCTTCTCTCATTTGAGGAGCCACCTGAGGAAGCCAAAGCCAATGTAACTGTTGAAAGAAACCCTATAATGGATTTGTCTCTAAAACCGTTATTCAAAGAAAGATACCAATATATACGTTGAGAGAAATGACAGTATATCTGTTGATATATATATATATATATATATATTGAAGGAAACTTGTTATATTTCTAGAGGGATTTGTCTCTCAAACTGTTACTCAAGAAAAAATGCCAATATATACGTTGAGAGAAATGCCAATATATCCGTTGAGAGAGGGCAAGTATATCAGTTGAAAGAGGTTTGTATTGCAGCAATTTCCAATTTATTTACTCCTTTGATCTAGTCAGATATATGTGTGGTTGGGCGTATGTCTATGTGATGATTTCATGTGTGAGTTTTAGTATGTGCCTATGGGTATGATGACTCAGTCTATTCGTGTGCATATGGGTCTGTATAAGTCTATGCCTCTGCAATACAACTTCTCAACTACGAGGAAAGGCGTCGAAGTAATGGCCTCTTTTAATTTCACTTACATACTATATTCATTCATTTAAGCTATGCTTTTCTCTATTCTCGTAGACATGGTAGTTTCTTTCTAATTGGTTTTAGCCATTGCAATGTATGTATGTTTATATCAAATCTAGCTCAAGGCACTCCTTTTTTTTCCATCGAAATTATTTAAAGGATCGGTTCCATTATTTGAATGTCTGTGGCACTCCTTTGTTTTCTATCGAAATTATTGAAGGGATTAGTTCCATTATTTGATTTTCTATTGTTGTGATGATGGATAGGTCGAACCTTCAACTAAAGAGCTAGCAACACATAATCAATTCTCCTCTTGGGTAAAGCATGCAAGGATTCAATTACAGGTACATTTCCCTTAAACATTTCTCTGAAAGTAAAATCCTCTTCCTTTCATTACAATTTCTTCTATTTTTCTCTGTAAATTTCTTCAACCCTATAAAGATTGAAACCGAGACTTCTTCTAAATTTCAAATCATACCATGAATAGGGTATTTTCTTGAAATTTTCTGAGAGTATTTTCTATTTATTTGTTTAGCTAGGTAATCAATCAATCCAATCATTATTATTTAGATCATCGATTCGTTACTGTACTTCCTAATATTCCAATGAGTATTCCATCTTGTTAAGGTTATAAGTCTTTGCAGCTTCTCCATTTCTTGCAGAAGGTAACTTTCGTTTCTCCACTATTGGATTTTTGCGGGGTTTTAGTGCAATCCCTCTCCCATTTATTTTTTTAAAACAGAGAAAGAAAACCTTACAACCCCTTCTCTTACTCAGGTAAGATTTAGATCTAGAGCGAGAATTATTAATATTACTAATGCTATTACTGTGATGTGGTTTTAGCAACATGGAATGTGTTGTCATTTTAGTGCCTTCAAAATGATTTTTTCATGGTTGCTGCTCTTATCATCTTCCAAATCATTTTTTTTCATGGTCACTTCCCATATAATTTCCTTATTTAATTGGACTTACATCAGGACTTACATCAAGACTTACACTAAGATGAGGCAACATTTACATCAAGACTTAAACACTTACCTAGAAATTCGCAGAAAGTCATCGCGGCGCAACTCCAAAGCAGCAATAGAGCAGCAACCAAAGCGCAACAGAGTAGCAATTCAACCGAGCTCACAGAAAGTCATCGCGGCACAACTCTAGAGCAGCAACAGAGCAGCAACCAAAGCGCAACAGAGCAGCAATTCAATAGAGCTTACCACAACGCAACAGAGTAACAACCCAACAAAGCCACAAAAAATCATAAAAGAAACGTGCGAAAGAGAAGTGAAACCTGTAAAATTTCACAGGGCGATATATTTATAAAATATGAGTTTGGCCGAACTATTTTAAAATTTTAGCCGATCTAATAGTCCAGCCGAACCTTTTCTTGTCGGTTTTCCCATCTCCAGCCAGAAATCTATTTTCCCATGCCGTCAGTACGCCATCAATGTAAATGATACAACAAGTTCGGTTGAACTAATTTCGAAAGTTCGGCCGAACTATTGAGGAAAAAAGTTTTCCCCGATTCTCACAAAAGTGTAACCCAAATTCACATTCTCACTGATATATATATATATATATGACAGATTTATTAGGCTTGAAGGGGACCAAATTTCTTCAGCTACAAAATTGTTTTCAAGTTTTTCACTCTAAAAAAACTCTGGAAACTCTAAATATTTGATCTCTCTCACATTTAATAGATCCATAGTTATGATAGACTTATACTTGTTATAATTTAGTTATCAAATTAATAATATGATAGTAATTTCTAGTTACTATCTATGCATATAAGAAAATATGTAAAAACATTGTTAATTAATAAGCAATGTGTTCCACTTAGCCTTAAATAAGCTGTCAAATTGATAATAAAAACTAAGAATTGTATATTTTAATAATGCATTCAATGTTATACAAGCTAAGATATATATCTTAAGCAACTGGAAAATCTACGATGAAATAAATAATAGAGATAGTCATTGCTAACTATTATCCAAAAATATTATCATTAATTCCAGACTTATCAATGTTATTTAAAGTAAATTATATTACATAAAATTATCTACAAATAGGCAAAAGGGCACGCTTTCACCATATTCATCTAATTATTAAATGATTAATTCATATTAAATCATATTTGAATATGGACTATTTAAATCCAAAAATAACTAAATAAAAATTCTCACACACACATAGTATTGAACGTACTAATATCATATATCGTTTTCTACTGTTATATGTTTAGAATTTTTTAACCAGAATTACTTTTTAGTGGAATTTTTGGTAGAATTCTACATATCATATATAGAACAAATAGCCTTAAAAATGATGTCAAATTGTATGAGTTCGACTACATGATCTTGATCTGCAAAACATAGTCATGCGAGAAAAACTGTGGTGGTGCTCTATTAAATGGGACAAGTCTTATTAGTTATCACAATCTCAATATTTCCATTATGATAGCATTTGCATGAAGTGGTTATCTTGGATTTTATCATGGGATATTTTCGTAGAGAGTTAGTGTTTCTTTTTTGTTGGTGATATAACTTTCTAGTACACTAGCTCTTAGGATATTGGTCTCCAACCTTCTTCACCTATGCCTTTTCCTCCTTTTTATTTTATGTTTCATTTAAGTAGTTTATTCTTTGGCTCTCCATATTCTCATACTTATCTCTAGGTCCTTCGTTTGTTTCAACATATCAACTTTTCCTAGTTACCATTGTCATCATTTCATTAGGAGTAGGAAATTCACCATGCCAGCACATAATGTTTGTTTCCATAGGGGGTGGCATATTATCAAATAAGTGATGGGCTCGATGATCGCTAATAAGTGAATTCCTCAACATGGCAATATCACAAGGACACACTACATAATATATATGTTGACCTTAGTGAGGTAGAGGGAGATCTCACTTAGGAGCATGGTTTATTAATAGAAATAGACCTCCTAGCTTAGATGGCCTTCTCGATACTCTAAATGGGTAATACAAGAGCTAGATACAACCAATACATGCATATTATTTATTTGTACTGGAATATGAAAATATTGTTGGCTCAAGTTCTACTAGATTATAACGAAGCTAGTGAGGATATCCTTTTAATTCTTGATGAACACTTGTTGTATATGAAGACCATAGACAAGTGAATGAGGAGGATCTATGATCACCTCAACCTCCCACTAGACTCCGAGACTCCCCCTTCAACATAAAAAGGAACTCACCGAGGTGGATGGTTTTTACTCTTCTTAGCCCCATGCTCTTTGCCTATTATCATTATATTTTTATTTCTGGTTTCTAATATTTAAGATAGTTAGTTATGGTTCGGTAGATAACATTCGGTTATTGATGACAACATTTTCATTTTTTGGTTGTCATTTTGGATTTAAAACTTTTAGGTTTTACCCATTCTCGAGTTTTGGAGTAGCAAACCAAGGTGAACAAAAAATATGATGTATATGTTTAGCTGATTAATAAATAGATTTTAACTTCACAAATAAAAATAACTTTCATCCTTGCTACATTCCTTTAGGCCTTCATTTGTTAACATGTTTCCCTATTTTTAAAGAAGACATGCTCTTAATAAATTAGAAACAATTTTAAGTTTTACTTCATAATTAAAAAAAGCCTTCAACCTAGATAATATTTACAAGAAAGAAATTATCACTTTTGGTCATCATTAATACTACTCTTAATTGAATAATATACTTTTTAGAAACATCTAATTATTCTTATACATAAAACTGAATACTACTCTTTATCTCAATAAAACAATCTGATCTAAAATTCGAAAAGAAATAAAAATTAATTTATAAAACCATGAATTATATTGAATTTTTAAAACATTATTACTTATTAAATAAAACAAAATCAATTTTTTTACATATAAATCCATAACTTATATTAAACTTCTAAAACATTATTACTTAAGAAACAAGTAAATCTATATTCTTTGTTACGTTGGTTTTATTATACAGTCAAATGCACTTTGTCACTCAAAAGAATGAAGCACTTGATTGTGAGATTTCATAGATTAATCTAAGAACACATTAAAAAAAATCATTATAAAGAGAAAGGGAGATGGAAATTTGAGCCATCCAAAGTCAGATAAAGTCCACATAATAAAATATGATTATAGGATGTACTTAAATGGGAGTGAAAGGATGTGAAATATAATATATTTCGAAGAAGATAAAAGAAAATTCAGAATCATCTTTTTCTTTGAAAAATGTCAAGATACATGTATTTACCTAAAATATAAATATGAAAATATGAAGCATTCAACCTAAATTCGAGGGGTTAGGGGTAGGGGTGGAGTGAGGAAATTATATAAAAAATTTATTTATTAATTAGAAAATTATTATTTTTAGTATATTGAAGAGCGAGTGTATAAAGTTAGTTAATATTTTAAATTTAATTCATTATAACAAATTTCGACATATTTTTTGAAAATATAAAATAAATATATATTTGAAAAAACTAGGTTCAAAGATTTTAAATCCTAACAACTCACTTGGCACACAACTTAGATCAAAAGTACATATTTGTAAATTATAGTTCACTACATTGTGTGCACTTCCTAGTTCACCAAAAAATCTACATAATATGAAAACACTAAGAAGATCAAAATTTTCAAAATATGTGTATGTTATTTGCAAATAGAAAAACACATGTGTTTTTAATAATTTGAAAATTTTGTAACTTGAGGTGAAAAAATGACTATTTTGTGGCCAATAACCATATATCTAGATGCCCATAATAACTTCTAAAACTCAAACTATAAATGGGGATGTAACTTATCAAAAAATCCTAGGATGGGGAACATCTACTTTACAAAAATAAACAAAGTACATAATCCCTAGTAAGCTTTTTCTAAGTCTTGTGGTCATGTAGAGGGGCCACACCATAACGTATTATATATAGATGGAGTCCCTCTCGAATGAGTATCATATGGGAAATATTTCAAACATTGGAACAAGATGGATACATCTTATATCTCAAAATACATTCTAGGATGAAAACTAGAGATGTATGTTTTTAGATTTTCTTTTAGGACTCGTGGAATCCACATAGGGCCTCAAACAATGATAAATCCCTTGTTGGAGTTATTATTGGATTTTTATTAGGATAAAAATGGACTTTCTATGAGGTATGCATAGGCTATGAGACACCATACTATATCTTATAGATGTAAAATTCAGTATATGCTTGGAATATGGGTATAATTAAATCATTTTTTTTAATTATGAATGGGACTCCTTGCATAGAGCATGGTTCAAGGATAAAAAATGAAAAATTAGTGTCTAATATTTACTTTTAGGGTTCACAATCCACACAAATAAACCTAAATCATCATAAGGAGCCCATAAAAAAATCAGTTGGCTTGAAATGTGATATGAGAATTATTATGATGATTTGTGGTATATTTATGGGACTTTTCCCTTTATTTATCCCCCAATTATGAAAAACCAAGACTTAGGGATCAACTAATTACTTATAGGGATAATAGGACATGCATAAGGACTAGAACTAGAATGGAGGACTTCTAAATGGAATTGATGACCTACAAATTTGAATTGAGAACAATTTTGATGTTTAACATAACATATATGGGTCACATAGGTAAGGAAAACATTTAAGAATGAAAACTAGAGATTTATATTGTAAGAGGAAATATTTTTATCTCCTGAGACATTGTTTATATAAAAAAATTAGGGATATAGGCGCTATTAGTTTCTTATATGGTTCATAGGCCATACATAAAACTCCAAACCTCTTTAGATTTCACATGGAGATGTAACCTTTAACTTTCAATGAGGATATGATTGAGATCTTTACTTTTTTTGTATCAAGGGTGTGTCTTGTGTTATATGCCAAGGTTCAATACCAAACCTGCTATGATCCACAGACCTTAAAAAGATGAATAGTCAATGAATATATTATACTTAAAGGGAGGAACCTCCTTTTATAGTGAATATAGTACAAGATAGGATATGATGATCCTAAGACTAGGTCTCCTTGGTGTGTGTGTGTGTGGGGGGGGGAGCGGGGTAGACAAAGGCTACAATTATAATGAAATATTTTAGACTTTTATGATTTTCTTTTGTAGAAATATAATTCATATTATCCATAGTATTTTTTGAAGTTTTTCGATGTTTCCAATCCTAAAGAGGATCCATCATCACGAAAATTCTTGAGGAGAGAAAAGCCAAAGCGGAGGAAGTATGAACAAATAATAAAAAAATAAAAAATGGAAATAAAATTATAAATTGTCGGCTAAAAAAATAAATAAACCTAGAATAATAATATTATATTAATAATATAAATATAAATTAATATTATATTATTGTTACTAATAAATGGGTGGCTAAAAACTAAATTAAAGAAACCAAACCAACTTAAATAATTTTGACACTAAGATAAGCAACCGAAATTGTAATAGATGGAGAGTCAACAAGAGTAATGATTGTAAAAATAGAAACAACCTCGATCCAAGTAATTAACTTAGGAGAATTTGGTCAATCTATCATCACAATAATTAAGTTTGGAGACAATTAATGTTCTCAAAAAAGGCTTGGGGTTTTATATTGCCCCAAAAAGAGTTCCTTTAGAAAGCATCATTTGCAATATAGAATATGGGATTCAAAGCCTTTTCTTGGAAGAAAAAGAAAGGTTAAGACAAGAACGTGCTCTCCTATTAAGAAAATCCAAACCCCCAAGGAGAAATTTATATAAAAAGGATAAAATCTCTCTTAAATGATTTCACAATAATGGAAAAAATATAGTTCTAAAAGCAAACAACGGTGTAATGAAATTTGTTATGGACAAGGAGGATTACATTCTTAAGATGTAAGAACATCTTCATTTTGCTAGCTTTAGGAAACTCAACACTAATCCCATATCCAAGGTCATAAAAGAAGTCAAGAAGCCAATTAAAGAATCTAGCCTTGATGAAAAATTAAAGAAGAGGCTTATAGCTTGATGTGAAGTTATCCCTAGAATCTATGAGCTGCCAAAGATTCACAAAGAAGGGTCTCCTCTGAGACCAATAATAAATCCCATTGGATCCCCCACCAATGAATTAACAAAGTATGTTGCGCTCAAACTTAAACCTCTTTTTGCATTAGAGGAAATTTTAGCCTAAAAGTGGCCTCCTAAGTAAAAATAATAAAATAATAGTTCGAATAAGAAGATAAGAGTTATAAATTTTGGAGGGAAAAGAAGAAAACTAATTTTTTAATTGTATTTTTTGCTTATCTCCTTATAGGTTTACTCAAATTTCAAGTGTAGGCACTCATTGGATGTAGAATTAAATTCCACATCCAACAAGTACCCATTATGCATACTTTTGAGAAGACCCACATTGATAAAAATCATAGATACATTAAAAGAGTGTGTTGAACATGTTTTTTAATGTATATGCAATTTTTATCAAAGTGGGTCTTCTCAAAAGTGTTCATTATGTGTACTCGTTAGATATTGAATTTAATTTTTCATCCAACAAGTGTCTACACCTAAAATTTAAGTAGAGCTATAAGGAGATCAACCAACAATACAATTAAAAAAATAGTTTTTCTTCTTTTCCATCCAAATTATTTACATGTACCTATTTTTAAATTTAAAGGATTTTTATTGGTTTACATATTATGACATGAACAATACATGAAAATTTCATTGGCACTTTTAGGCTGAAATTTCCTCTAATGGAAACACTCATTCTTTTATTAAATATTCCAATGATTTTGTTAGGATTATAAAAAACAAGAGAGTAGATCCTAATGACATCATTGTAAGTTTTGACGTGGTGTTCCTTTTTATCAAAATTCCGTTAGACAGAGCCATTCAAGTTGTTAAAGATATTATTGATCTTGAAATAACAAAGCTTGTTGAGATTTGTCTACATTCCACATTTTTCAGTTTCCAAGGCAATTATAATGAGAAAACATCTGAAGTTTCTATGGGATCACCACTCTCTCCAATTGTTGCCAAATTATACAGAGAGTACTTTGAGAAGAAATTCATTGAATCCTCCCATTTAAAGCCTACTTGGTGGAAAATATTTTTTGATGACACAAACGCAAAATGGACACATTGTAAAGAAGAGTTTGATAATTTTTTCAGTCACCTTAATTCCATCTCCTCTTAAATCAAGTTCACTATGGAATTGTAGGTGAAAAATAACATACATTTTCCAGATGTTATAATTTACCCGAAAGGAAGTTGGTACATTGGGACATCAAGTTTTGAGAAAGAAAATTCACACAAAGAGTTACCTACATGCTAATTCATATCATCATCCTTCTCAGAAGTTTGGTATCCTCAATAATCTTGTTGTTGTATCACTTTGAATATCTGACTCTAATCACCTATATGAAGAAATTAATCACTTGAATTCTATTTTAAAAATATAGGATACAAAGAGTAGGACATTAGGAAGGCTATAAGAAGAGTTGAAGGAAAGGTTAGTCCACGAGGCCCTCACACACATGGTGTTAAAGTCTAACTTACTTAAATTAAGGGGGCTACTGATAATATTGTGAGGATTTTAGGTAAGAAGGACATATTCACTCATTTCACAATAGCAAGAACAATCAGACAAAGAATGAGATATGTGAAATAAAAAATAGATCAACGTCAACTTAAGGGAGTCCACAAAATTGATTGTTCTTGTGGTAAAATTTACAATGGAGAAACATTTCATTCCTTGAAAAGAAGATTGAAAAAGCACAAAGTTGACATTAAAAATGAAATATCACACACTTAAGCCCTTGTTGAAGACTCATCGAAGACTAAGCATCATATTTTCCTGAAATATGCTAAGATCATCGCAAGGGAGGACCACTATCAGAAAAGGAAGATCAGGTAGGCTATTGAAATAATGAAACATTTACAAAATCTCAACAGGGATG